>JAOXJK010000010.1:1604352-1634327 GCA_025774025.1 Xenus cinereus
TCCTACTCCCACCCCCCAGGAGAGCCACCCATCAGGGAGTCTGGTGTTCAAAGGTAATGATTAATCGTGGCTACCATTGATGGAACACCACACACAAACAGAACACGCTATATATACATTTTTACAATAGTCTTTTCATGCCAAATCACCAGGTTTGTTAAAAAACTGGACGTTAATGTTTTATGTTTAAAAATACACTCTGTATTTTCTCAAAGTACAGCTTCTGGGATTTATTTTTTTTTTAAAAACACCAGTGAAAGCTGTTAACAGAGCACAGTTAAATGAGAATGAAATGGCTATTTTGAACATGAAGAAGAGATTACACTTTTTTTTCTTTTTTTCAAACAGAAAGAAAAGAAGATGAAAGACAAATCTAATTTTCTCTCATTACAATCCATTGATGCACTGATTTTTGTTAATTGCTTTCCTTATGGGTATAATCTAAACGTTTAAAACTATAATAAACCTATGAAGCACCACAAGAAAATAAAAGAAGAATGAGAAAGAGCTTGGGGAATCTTTTAGCAAATTTTTCATTACTTTTGCATGGAGAACAACATCCAAGCAGCTCGGGTGCACGTTACAGCAAGAAAACATAAAAGCACTATGGCTGGGGAAAAGGACACGCAGCAAAGGATATTACCACCCTGCTTCCCAGTATCCACACCACCTAACGCAGCGGGGTACTGGTTTGGTGGGAAAGGGAATACAAGCAGTTGTTAAACACATGTGCTAGAAAAATGAGCTGCGAGATGTACGGAAAGTTTCCCTGGAAGAAAAAAAAAAAAAGTGGGTCTTGGAAGTAGTTCAGTGGTAATTTATCCCAGAGAGTTCAGACTGCCCAGCCAGGGATGGTGTGTACTTCAAGGCTTTAACATCCCAAACCACCATTGCTGAACACACAACAGTAAAGATTTAACCGGACGAACTGGAAATTGCCCCCACTAGGCTAAAAGATTGCTTCCTCATTAACTTTCAAGGATTTAATAAGCACACGAGGTATAAAAACCAGCAGTTAAAGAGCAAACAGACCCAGTCTCACCCATCTCCACGAGGTGCCATTTATAAACATCCACAAATCCACAGGCAACTAAAATTAAATACACCGGAAAAAAATTCAAAGCATTTTCTCAGTTACTGGAACTAAGCAGAGATTTCAGGACTATTAGAAGTCGCGCTTTTTGTCTTCATGCTCAAACTTCTACAGCAGGGCTGGGGTTTACTTTACTTGTGTAGTATGTATTCACACAATGTAAGTGCGTATGAACATAAATGGTCATTATTTGCCTATGGATATAACCAGTATTTTTGCACACATGCAATGCTTAATACTCTTTTTAGCATATACTGTGACTTCACACACAGATGGGATGTTTGAAATTATCTACTCCTTTCTACCCCCAAGATGTTTATTGTCACTGATTTAATGAGTAACTGCTTAAGCCACTAGAGGTAGGTTCAACAACCTGAAGCTCACAAGTTCTTCAAGTCAAGATCCTCGTACAGATACAAGCTGAAGAGTGGATAAGGACGCTCCACTGTTACCTGCCTCGCTCCAGATTAAGAGAAAGTGGTCTTGAACAGCTTTGTAAAAACACATCTCGTTCACTGTTTGCAATTAAAGGCTCATGAGCAGAGCTTAAAAGGATGCCACTGTTGAGGGAGGTGGGGGGAATATTCCTGCCAAATTCAGCTAAAGGAAGAGAGGACAGTACTGTTGTTTACATCATTTTGAAGGTCCTACACACGGGAAAGCAGCTCTCTCCCTGAAGCCACCTCGCTGGTTGGGCTGACCTCTCTTTTGGTTCACAAACGTGCTTTCATTATTTTGTAAAGAACTGCTGTTGGCACAAATCAAATTCTTCACAAATTAAAGAGAAGAACCCAGCATAACCTGCAAAACACACCGTTTTTCTCAAAAGCGCTCTACCTGTGCAAACTTGGCTCCAGGCTTACACCCAAGTCTTTTGGAGTGACAGGAGCAAGATTTCTTAGACAGTCACTGCATGTTCTATTAAACCAACCTCTGGTATTCCAGCACCTATTCCGTGGACGTGAGCACTCAACAGCTACAAAACTCAGGTGTACCACTGTCAAATGATGCGTTAGTAAATCAGAAAAGAATACAGAAGATTCAAGTGCTTGAGTTTTTACCATCGTTAAAGACCACTTAGAAAGAAAAGCCAATAAAAACATTTTTTCAATGAGAGTTAGTGTCAATAGCATCTGGAAGTCCCAGCTCAAACTCCACAGTGCCAGCAGAAACACTCACAAAACGGATGAGTTTGCCCAGAAAAGCCAGAGGACAAACAAAGGGACAGGGCACTATCTGAGCACACACAATGAATTACTGTGGGATTACAGTCCAGGTCCCCCAAGTGCCAGTTCTGGTTCCCTATCTTTCCCAGACCATACTGGTTCACCAAAGCAGACTTCTCTTTCTCTCAGTAAAGCAGCAAGAAAAAAAAAAAAGAAAAAAAAAAATCATCGTGTGGGGCCAGAAAGGCAGGCAGACAGAAACTCAATGGTAAGTCAAAATAAGCCCTTTAAACTCACCTCTAACAAGCAATACAAACCATAATATAAACCAAACAAATAAATTTTTTCATAGACTATGAAAGGACGTGTGTCTCTACGTTTAATGCCATGGCCATTATATATATATACACACACACACTATACCAGGTGTGTTCCCAAGGGAATACAAAGGACACCGGGAATTTGGAGTCTCTTGTGACTATTTGTCCAATGACACAGGTGAACGTTCAGATACGACACCTGTGATTTGTTTCAAGGAGGAACAAGCTGCCACTTTTAAGTCTCAACAATCCACATGTGGCTTTAAAAATATCTTGGGACTCACAATTTCTGTAAGAGGAACGGAAGAAAAAAAAAAAATCACTATGTTCAAGTCAAGGCTATAAAAAGAACCAGGAGTGCCAGACTTCTGGGTGACAACTGCCATGCAGTAGGAGGTGAATCATGCCCTGGCACAGGCAGGCTGTAATTTGGTGCAGAGAAGTTATCATAATCAATATTTACAGATGAGTACTTTTATAAAAAGAGCGTGCATTTGCCATAATAAGGATTTGGAGACTGCTCTTTGAATATAAGTACCAACTGAAAAATGTCGTGCGCCCCCTTCAAAAACAAATATATCTTGAAAGCTGAACACACAGATTGACATTTACTGTCTGAAACTGAAAGGCCGGGCAACAAAAACTCGGAGTGGAAGAATCACATGCTCCTTTTGTGCTTGTTGTTGGACAAATTGAAGAGACAAAGTCGGAGAACCAAGCGCAATTCTTTTACAATACTTCTACAGAGCTGGCCAGAAGCTCCTACTGCGCCAAGGGCTGGACCCGCACAAAGGCGCCTCTGATCCGGAGAACTCCGAAACCTCTCCAAAGCCATCGCTGGGATATATCCCCCGCCGCCAACACCCCGTAAGCAGGAGGTGACCACTCCATCAGGGAAACATTATGAAACTTGTTTATAAATATCCTTGAAATACGTACTGCGCTATTATGCAACTGTTAAATATGTTCATCTCTCCGGCGTGAAAACAAACACCGTGAAGAACTCCTAAGGGATGAATCTCTGGGAAGCACTGGATAGATTTCAAGCACACAAGTTTATTACTTGGATGTTTCTGACAATTTCACGCTTTAATGGCTGCGATTGTAAACCAGAGCTGGTGCCGCTGCAAAGGGTATCTAGTAATATCCTTTTCTCTGCACCCTATGGTTTATTATCTGGAAAACATAGAACAATTTTACAAAAGGAATTTTTAAAAAAAATATTTTACAGTAAACTGTCTAGAAATCAAAGTGTTCTAAAATAAATAAATTTCAAGCCCTACTGATGCGTTACACATGTAACTGCTCCTCCGGCTTCCAACGCTCACTTCAAGCTCTCCAGATAAGATTTTGTTTATGGATTTACTTTAAATATATAACCTAGGCTTACCTACGAGAGGCCTGATGTTTGCAAATTAAATCAAGACCATCCCCATAACTTTAAATCACTAAAGAAAAGCTCACAGACATGTCTTTTACAGATCCAATAGGAGAACCCATAGCTGATTTAATTCAAATCTGGTAGTGCCAAACTACCACATTCCATAACCAGTAAATTGTGTATCCAATTATCACTTGTGCAGTTCAAGGGACTGCATTTCAATGAAGATTATGAAAATTAAATGGACTTGAAATGCCTTTTTACTAGAAAAATGGGTGTTGAAATTGACAGTTGCTCAGGTAAAGTGCTTCTAAAAGTATTAATAGTTTTACTGTGAGTGGTTTTAATAAAGATTTAAATTGCCGCGTTTTCTTCTTGTTGCCCCTTCCCCTTGTGACAAGGTAACCTACAATGCTCAGAAAAAAAAAAAGAAAAGGCCAAACACTGAGAACCAAGGATTTCAGCAAGAATGGCTCTGTGTTAGAGCCTGGGAGCTGTGTCCTCAGCTGCTGGACCTCCCTATCCTTCCTTCACATCCACATGGACCACAGCAGGACAAGCCACAATATTAAGGTGCTCTTGAAAAGCCCTGTTTGGACACATCTGCTGACAGGCTCTATGGAACATGAGGCTACAGAACTCTGCAGGTAATAGGAGAAGTAGCACTTGAGGGGAAAAAAACAACCTAAACTAAAAAAGAACAAGCAAACAGGAAAAAAAAAAAAAACCTCAACCAAACCATAGGGGAAGTTGGAGACATAAGAAAGAAAAAGCATGCCTCTAAATGAGGAGCAGGCTCTTCAGAAAGAAAAGTCTGGACATGCTGAAACACCCTAATTTATGGAAAAATGCAACTGGGCAGGTTCACTTAGTGCAAAACCCACATGATTTTATGGAACCTGCGCATCCAAATGCCTTTTCCTTCCCCGTCACCTCTGCGGTACCTTCCCTCTCCCAGAGTATATATCGACCAACAGACTGACACTCAGTTACAGCTCCTGAGTCACTGCCTTGTCAATGGTGCCTCTCCATTTAACAGCAGTTTAAACCTGGTGATACCTTCATGCTTCATTAGGCCAAAAGCCTTCTTTTCATAAACAAATCCAAGTCAATAAAGCCCTAAAAACCTCTTTCAGAGTCTCAAGCAATAAGATAAGGTCAGTAGAAATTATATCATCATCTCTGAGTTACCAGCCTCTGCTTTCCTGCAGCATGACCACAGCACAAGATCTAATATTACCGTGTTAATTCTAACTAGCAAACTGAAATATCCTGTTTCTGAAATATCAAGGCCTTACATTTTAGGCTTCGGATACAATTTTGCAAAGGTGAGATCAATTAAAAGAGATCCAACTGGGCAAACTAGGGACAAAAATAACATTTCCAAAAAAACCTTTAGGCAGAAGTTTCAAACAACCAACAGCTATGTTTGAGTAATCTCAATCCCAATGCCTGAAACCAAGTGACTTCCCCATATATTGCTTCCAAAGCAGAGAAAGCACAGAAATATTTAATGCAAAGAAGGTCAAATAAAAAATCACTTGGCATAATTTTACTGTCACAGACAGGAGGATGAAAAGTGAAGGAAAACAGCTACAAATAATCCAGATTTAGGTTCCTACCCAGCAGACACACCTGATAGAATTGATGCTTTTCGTAACATAACCTGTCTGTAACAACATTTCCAAGGCAACAAAAGTAATGTTTGACACCACTTCAGAGATGGAAAGATAGTTCTTTTACTTCAAAGCCACTACAAGACTTTTATTGGGAGTTCTGGCTTCAGTGCCCGCTAGAACAATGCACAACAGCCCATTTCAGAGCACAATGAAAGCACCGCATTCTCGGAGCCGGCAAGAAAACCTTCTTCACTCCCCTTGTGCCAGGCAGTGGTTTTCTTCAGAAAGAAGATGCACAAAGCAACGCACAAAATGCTACATACACAAGCAAAAAAGATGCACCAGTTCTTTTGGTTTCGTTCGTGTCACAGATCCAACTCTACTAACACTGGATTTTTCTTTCACCTTAAGTAAACCTGTTAAAGCAGCGCAATGTAAGTGTGATCCTTGATGCGACTGGATTTCTGCGCCTAGAACACAGAATAATCACAGATTTAGCCACAGATTTGTTCTCATATTAAAAACCTTTAGGGATTTCCTGCCAAGTGATTCAATACTTAATTTTGCCCTTTACGGTGGGCTATATATGAGAATACTACAAGACTCAGTAACGTTCTGGAGAATTTTTTTTCAATCACGTTTCTGGTCATAATTATATAGATTGAATTCCTGCTCCACTCCCCCAGAAATTATTGCTGCCCCATAAACTGGTTTTCATGTCAAACTTCCTCACTTTGACAGGGAAAGCAAAACCCATATGTGATGTTGGAAGGGTTCACCTTTTTCTTGTGACTCAGTCTATTTAGAATAAATATAAAAGATGCAAAGGGGTTGGAATATTTTTTTTTTAAAGGAATCATATTGAATTTATAAATCAGCAATGACCTCCTTAAAAATTTCTCCTGGGTGTATCACACAGCAGGTAAGCAAGAACCTTAAAAAATGATAGAAATTTTCAAATTTGTTTCTGTAAAGTTCCATGTATTTGTATCAGTGGGTATCATAACATTCACACACAAAAAAAACCCAGAGGGAGAAGGAAGGGGGAAAAGAGCACTGCTCCTTCAAAAAAAAAAAATCTTCAAGAACTTGCAAAAAGGAGAAAATATTGCTCTTTTCCCAATATTCTTTACAGAAAGGCTGCTGAAATTAAGAAACACGTACAACACATGCATTCAAACAGAAGCTTGAAATGCTTTAACATAAGCCAAGTGAAAAGAGAAAAATCCAATAAAGTTGTACAGAAAAACCCCACATTGCATATTACTGGGACTGTAATTTCATTTTCATATTTGCCTCCGAGTCACGAGTTCTTGCATTATGTGGCATCTGAGTATTCAGACATATTATTTCAGTATTTTGCAGTGTCCTCAGCAGCATATGTTCCCCATCCTTCTCCTTTGCACATAGTTCTTCAAACTTTCAGCTAATCAAAAGAAATTTCTGGGATCTTAACTTCCATTTTTAGTGCTGGCCTACTTTAAAAAAAAAAAAAAAAAAAAAACAAAGGAAACCCAGCACTAGAGTAAGACACCCTTCTCTTTTTTTGAAAATGAGTAAGAGGGAACAATCTCTCTGTTCCTCCCTTGATCAGATTATTGAGGCAAACAGGCTTAGAGGCTCTCAAGAGCTGTTAACGATTCACCCAGCCTGGTATCATCTATGGAGGGAAAGCAGCTGGAGAAGAAAGAGGCAACCTGCAGCTAGGATAGATTTGATTTCACATCAAACCACACGCATTGCCATGGCACTCCAGGGTGGTGATGGTGGGACACCTTCCTTTTTCTTCCTTCTGACTAGGCTTCTGGACCCCTTCTGCCTCAGTTTCATGGGATTCAGATAAATTCTTTACCTGTGACTTCCCGTATCTGTCAGATTCCCACACTTCGTTCATTAAGTCCACGATTTGCAAATTGCAAAGGCAACAGTGGGATTTTTCAGAGCCCTTAGTTACTCACATCACACCAATCAATTTTTCCAGTGATCAAGGATGAATGGCTGATAACAAAACCTTGACAGATCACATGGAGGCAGCTGACTTTGAGCAAGCAAAGCCTTTGAGAAAAGAAACTCTGGGTATTTCTGCAAAACCTCCCCTAGTAAAAAACTTCAGATCTAACTCAGGCCTAGATTTCTACCGTCCTCAATCTTCCATACCTTTCCCGTAAGAACTAGCTTTCTTTATGCCAACATATGTCCAAGATGACTGGAATAAAGACCGAGTGACACATTAAGAGAGAACACACAAATTACATCAGGAACTGTACAGGTTCCATCCCCATGGGATTTCAGCTGGGTAGACACCATACAGGCTCAACCAAACTGCGGTAGGAACTGTGCCATGTAAAACAGTTCCCATCCTAATTTTTTGAGCAAACTTGGTTTCACAATGACAATTAGGGGCTTCCTTTGTTTTGGGAGAGTCCAAACTGAGGCCTCTAGAAAGCCGATTTGCTGAGCTCTTCCCAGTATCCTGAACTTCAGTGCAAGAGGAGAGGCTCTCCCTGCTCAAATAACCCAAAACTGAACCAGCACCAAACACTTCCAGGTGCCTGTTTTGCAGAGAGGATTCCCAATGCAGCCAAGCACTGCCATCGTGTTCTACCTGAACTGCAAATCACTGGAAATTAGGAGAAAACAAAAAACGCGGACTCTCAACTTTATCACAAATGAAGGAACAGGGGATAAATGAGGTTCCAATCCCTGCATCAGTTCTGACGAGGGAAGGACACGTCACTCAGGGTACAGAAAAGCACACGTGCAGCACCCACATCTGCATTCCAGCTGTCTCCACCCCTTAGCCTTTCTGCTGAAACTTCAGCGGTCTAACAAATTCATTAATTACAATTTAAAATGAACCTGCGCTTGAAGGAGAGGCGGGGGGGAGGCAAAAAAATGATGTGGCAGGTACCCTTGGCAGCAGTCTTAAAGGACAGGCATTTACAATTATGTGATCATTTTAACAAGGCAGCTTTCCTTCCTCTGAAACATTTTTGTCCTCTGCACACTGCAGCTTATCCGATACGCTCAGCAGTTCTATTTATATAGACGTGACTCACCTTAGAACCGCCTCAGACAATGTACCTCTTCCACTTTCCCTTGAAAAAAATATAAATAATAACAAAGGAAAACTATTGTGATAATCAGATCTCTTTGGAAAGTTCATGGCGAAATGTTGACAAGACTAAAAGACAATGTAATATTCAAGGTTGAGAGTGTTCAAAAACCCATGAGGGGGTCTGGAGCGAGCAGAGGGGAACCGCCAGACCGGAATGACACTGCCATATGCCGAGCCCTGCAACAGCCGCAGGAATAAGAAGACCTAAGATCTCATCTGCATGCAGAACATCATTTCAAAGGTGTCTTCAGCAGTCAGACAAGTTACACAGCGATTTTTTTTGACTCTAGTCCCTCAAGTGAATTGTTATATTGCTTTTATCGTTATAGTGAGGACATTTCTTCAAAATAAGAAAAATAAGGGAGAAAGCAGGGAAGCTTGGCTGGAAAGTTAAGTAGACATGTCCCTAGAGATCCCTTGTCTAAAGTCTGGGAAAAACAGGCTCTGATCTACTCCAATACTCCATAGACTGCAAAAGAGAAATATTTTGCAGATGGTGTTCCTGAGGGGGTGTGGGAGGCAGAGAAAAATAACTTCTCCAGATTCAGTCTTTCTACAATGCCTAAAGGTAAAAAGGAATCAGATTTCTCTCACTTCTTCAAATTCTACCTTTTTTTTTTTGTTGTTATTTAGCTCACTCCCAGCTGCTCCCTTCTCTCAGCTCCCTGGAAGCCCATCCACATGCTCCCTTCCTCCACTACACCTCATCCCCTTCAGCTGGGCAAAACTGTCCCAAGGCTGCAGCCACCTCATCAAGGTCACCCAGTCTTCACTTCCTGAGAGCTCATTCCTTAAAAGCTCCTCAACTGCACAAAAAGGAGGGGATTTTATTTCTTTTCTCATCTGTGTCACAGAGTCGGAACAGCCAGACACCAAAATGGACTTTCTAGTTAAAGCAATCAGTGCTTCTTGGGTACATGTCCTTCCTTCCCTACACGACTGCTTGTGAGCTCTGTTTCAAGGACCTACGTTGAAACTGGGAGTCGCAACAAGTCATAATGGCTTCGGAACAAATTACTGATTCATCATCAATACCGACAATAAGGCTCATTTGATAAATAACATCACTCCCCTCTAGAAAGCAGTAAGCAGTTCTGACAGAATAAAGCCGAAAACTCTCTTATTCTGTCCTCTACCACGTCCCAGCTATTTCACTTAATTGCAGATGATATATCACCTATGGCAATGTCTTTTGTTTAGAAGTATATAACTTCAACAGCATTCCTTCTTCTAATAAGAAAAAAAGTTTCACTTTTTTGTTTGTTTTAAAGCTCAGTAGAAAAAGATCAATTTCTTCCTTCATGCCCCAACTGGCAGAACTTAATGGTAATAATCTCTACTTAGAAAAGGCCAAGTTGTTCTTCCCAAATTCCTCAGCTGTAAGCAATCTTATGTGAACCACTGTGAAAGAAGTAAAATCCAGCTTGTCCTCGTATGCAGACATGAACTGAAGTGTCAGCATTCCACAGCGAGGTCCAAACTCAGAGAAAGCTGCTCAGCACATAACACGTAGGTCTACGTGCAGTTAAGTATGTGCTGAAGCACTTCCATGAAGCGAAGGGCCAAGACAAACCTCCTAAATAGGAGCCGCTTCTCCTGGTCCCTGTGTGTTCTATTGCAAAACACAGTTTTCTTGGATGCTGAGACTCCACCACCAGCTTACCCTAGAATCCAGGACGTGCTCTGCTGTTTCAGGCCCACCGGGTACCACGGCTGAGTGGGCAGTACACATTTAGAGGAACAGGAAAGAAGGGCTCTCCAGCAACTCCTTCATTCCCAGCCTCTTCAGAAGGACGGCGAGGAATTGAAGCTCTCAAACCACCAGAGCTATTAAGAAACCAGGAGGTGCTCCAGCTACCTGCAGGCTCTCACAGAACACAGGAAGATGGTTTTGCCATAGAAACTGCACAGGATGACCTTGAATTTCCTCCTCTGGTGCAAAACTCATTTAACTATGCCTCACCTCACACTCACTCCAGCATTTCAAATGCCAGCAATAAGGTGTCCTTATTGCGTTTGGTTTCAATGGGCAAGTCCTGTGAATGGAAACTGAATCAGGGCAGAGTCGGTTAAACAAAATTTTTGCTTTGCTGCTGCCTAATTAGATGATGCTGACTAATCCTCTGCATTACTTTACAGTGAAAGGAACCCAGCAGGAGTGTTAAGATGGGTTTTTAAAGAGCTAAAAGCCATGAATGATTTCCTTTTACAGAGGGTATTTCTCTTGCACAAGTCGCTTCCATCAAGTGTTCTTCTCTAGGCTTATATCCTCCACAAAATGTCTCTGTGGCCTACAGCATCAGGAGTTCAAAGAACAGCAAAAGGAAACAGAAAAGATGAAGAGAAGAAAAAGCTGGACACAATCTCCTACAAAATTTTCCATACAGGAGTGCCTACAATGAGAAATGATTTGCAGGATTGGCCTCTTGACCTACCATTAAGTAAACAGGGACTATAAATTTTTGCTCTCCTCTTGCAAAAATGTAGGCATGCGGCTAACTGTAACCATAACGTAGCCCCTTCCCAAATGCTCTAACAATCGCTCACAGCTTTACAAGGAGGAATGTCCAGCAGCCCTTGCAAAGCTCAGCCCCACGCTTGTGTAGTCCTGTGGGACTGAGAGAACCTGAGCAGACCCAACACCGCTAGAAATTTAAACCTAAAGCCTTCCAGTTGTTTTTCTTTTCCTGCTAAACCACAGCTGCAAAATACACAAGTTGAAAAGACAAAGGCCCCAGAGTGAACTATGCGTAGATGGGAAATCATTATCAATCTTTTTTGAAGCTGTAACAATGACATCATCAACTATGTCAGAATGTGAACAGGTTCTTATGGCAAGGAGAATTCAATTGCTGAAACTTTTTTTCTCCGAGCTTAGCTTGTTAAGTTTAAAATCAATTAGGCAACACAACAGCCCTATGGAAAGAGAAGGCAAACAACAATAGAAGCCCCATCAGCAGGGGTCATTAAAGCTAAGACACAACTGTTTGGGAACTAAAGCTCCATAGTGAGGTTGAGTCCCTAAAGGGTCTCCATTTTCAGTGATGTCAGCCAAGAGAAAAGAAGCTCGCTTGTGGTTGTGAGTTCTCACGAAAATTTGAAGTAAAATGACCTCAATGCTCCAGTGTTTTACCTCTCATGTTGTAGATTTCCCAAAATCATTGAAAGGTAGACAGTGCTTTAAATTTAACTTACAGCTTAACTACTTCTGTGACTTGAGATACAGATCAGAAACCGCTCCGTACTGAGAGCCACGTACATGCAAATCTGCAGAACACTAACAACACACTTCGGGTGATCACAGCTGGGAGAAGTTCATCCCTCCACAGTCAGGATGCTCAAGGCCTCATGTACCAGCTCAGGTCAGTGACAGCTGCAAGTTGAGGACCAACTGCTACATCTTCTTTAGGTTCCTGCATGGGCAAGCATCTTGAACTGTGTTATAAAGTACTTAGGAAAGGACAATTTTTGAACCACAGCTTTATCCTTAAAAGTAACTCAACATAAACAGGCTTCTGCTCAACAGCGTAGCTCCTGAAATCTCTACAAGGTCAGAGATGTCTCCTTCCTTTAGTGACAAAACCAGGTCAACAGAACTGCCTACTTACTTCAATTACTTCCTAACAGCTAATCCCCTGGGAGCAATGCGAGGGCTGCAGTACTCACTGAGGTCAGATTTTAAAGTCTCAGGCTTACCTGAACATGCAAGTTGGCTCAAAAACCAATGATTATGCAGAAATTGGGGTTAGGGAAGGAGGAGAGGCCAAGAAGAGAGACAGCTGGATTGTCAGAGCTCCCAGGTTTGTTCAAGGAAAAAGTAAGAACCCCTTCTACTGACACTGCAGATATGCTTGGTCAGGAAACAGAATGAACAAACCCATGTCCACACAGATATTTTCAAAGTTCAACTGCTTTCAAAACAACTTCTCCGGCATACCTGCAGGTAAACCTCTACATTGCATGGAGCTTTTTAGATGTCATATTTTTATCGGCAGACAATTTTACAACTACCTACTGCAATAACGCTCAAAAAAAATGTAGATGCATATGTATTCTTGCATACAATTAAAATAATAACTAGTTCCCATAAAGGACATACACGCAGGTATGCGAAACAATAGCTGATGCAGAATAGCTGAACCTGAGGAAGTGTGCAGGCATTAATTAAGGCAGTACATAAATGCAGAAGATACGCTGCTGGAAACAACTTTTGCTCAAGGTCACTTGTGAAGTTGTTTTAATGTAATTAATTCAGTAGCATTTAGAATATTTTAAGAGAAGCTGGCATAAAGCAGTAATCCCTATGAAGCACAACAAGAAGCCAAGGACTGTGCCTCACCTACAAACAAAAATCCCACTCCAGCCCTGCCTGGCGTTGGATGTACTGGGAGAGGGTTAACTGGGTTCTGCTGACTCACCAAGGCAGCTCCATCATTGTCCCCTCCAAACACTAAGGAGAAGCAATGTCCCTTCAAAGTCAGGACTCAAAATGCAACTCCAGGGGAAAAAAATAAAGGAATGAAGTAAATTTAATGTTAGCTGTTTTCTACAAGAGTAAAGAACATCTGTTCCCCCTTGGTACCCAGGTAATGGCAAACATGAAGGAACTGGAAGAACAGAAGCTGGGGAGGATGAAACACCTCAGAATGTGTCTCAGGCCGAACCAAAACAGATTTAATAATTTCCGTGCATCTTATTCCAAACTGCATATGACCTATTTTAGGCCTCACTGAGTTGACTATAATTAACTGTAATTTGTACAGATTTCAATTTAATACATGAACTGGCTTGCTAGGAAAAAAAAATTAAAGCAGGGCAATTTCTAAAGTTAAAAGAAGTCAGAAATTCATTTTTAAGTTAAAACATCAGACAAAAATACATGGTACGTCTGGGGGGGTCTATATAATATTCTTTCCAAAACAATTTCAAGGTAAACATTTTAAAGATGCTTTTATGCTGTCTCAAACCTTAGCGCAAGGACAAAACGGGATTTCGTAGTCCGAAAAACTCCACTTGCCCTTCAATAAGAAAAAAACATGCTTTAAAATTTGTTTCCTTAGTGCCAAGTGAGACACTGTTGTATTTCAGAATCTGGCTTTGCTTTGTAATGCATTCTTAACACTTTCCGCAGCCATTACAAGGATAGATGCATCGAGTCACCCGAGTGCAATAAAGAAGAAACTGAACCAAAACAAACATTTAATTGGCAAAACCCTACGCTTCATTGTGCTTCTTCACCTCCTTAAGCTCCCTGCACGTTACTCCCCTCAAAACAGTGTCTCCTGTAGCCCCCCGCTTCCCCTACACTCCGGTACTTGGAAGAAAAAAGCCTCCAGCCAAAAATGGGCCACAAGGCCCAAGGTTATTGGGCTGACCTGTGGGGCTGCCCCAGCGATCTTCCCTTAGGGGCTGCTCGGGAATGGAGGAAAACTGAGCTACGGGCTGCACGAGTGATTCTGGGCACGGCAGCGCTCTCATGGCCACCAGCTCCAAGCTACTGTGGCACCTACAGAAGGAAAAAAAAAAAAAAATAAATACTAACATTATGAGCGCAGAGCTTGTAAGCTTCTCTCTGGGACAGCAACAGAAGGGTCTGCCTGTAATCTTAACTGCTATTAAACCCTCATAGGAAATTCAGCTTTTTTCCTTTGTCCCCATTGCGTCTACAGAGGGCTATTGCATCTTTCCTACTTGACTGACTTATCTTGGAAATCTTTGCATGAAGAGCACGTGATTAACACACTAACTTTGCTGTTACATAAAACACAAGTTTCTTGAGGTTCCAATGAGATCCCCAGCCCTGGTGAGACATCTACTTAATTTCAACCTCCCATTCTCTTCTCTCCTATTTCCTTACTCAAGAAAGCACAACCATTTCCAGCCTTCTCCCCTTCCACTGCCACCCCCAGCGTCACCCAGAATCCCAGGAGGGAAGATAAATAGAAGACAGTTCCATTTCAGAAACTCATGCAGACATTCCCCTAGGAAAAAAAAAAAACCCACAAGAATAACTTCCAACTCATTTATATCCAGGCCTTTCTTTTTCTCTCCCTTTCAGACACTTATCTATGCTACAAAATTTCCTCTGCGCATGAAGGTGAGTTATCACAAAATTCCTTTTATAGTCAGCATGACAAGGAAAAACAGAAGAAACCTACAAGGATTTTAATTAGAACGTGGCATATTCTACATTTCCAAACAGATAAATCTTTCTGCCCTACACCTCCAATTTGTTCCTTAAATGACATTTCTGTGCTTTGTATCTTTCCTTTGTTTGAAATTTGTATTTCTCTGGTAACTTTGGAAGTAGATAGCAGTTTGTGGAGCAAAGAATAAACCCATGAAATCTTTTGTAAGGAAGGAAAGCAAAAAAAAAAACCTCCTGGTGCCCTTATCTGTTTCAGCACCTGCACAAAAACAGCTGCTGGATTTCACTCCGACACATCCCTTCAATGAAAACAGCCACATCTGCTTCAACAGCCTCAGACTTTTGCCAAAAGTTTTCCCGACTAATACTGCAAAGCCTGGCTGGGAACTGAGCCGCAGTGACTTCAAATGGAAAGCAAGGCTGCTGGTTTTGCAGTGCTGTCTGGCAAGCCAGAAAAGAGATGAGGGATGGAAAGAGTGTTGGAAACGGAATTACTAAGTAGTAGACGAGGTGACATTCAAGTAGAAGAGATACAATAAAAGCAGCAAAACACCATTCTGACTCGACAAACTTCAGAAAAAGTACCTTCAAGTTGACAGAGCGTAAATAATCACCGATGATGTAAAAACAGAGTTAGGAGTACTTGGAAGTATTAACTTTCCCTGGGTAGTTGTCATTCCTACGGCCCAGGCAAAACCTTTTTGCCTCCCTACAATTTAAATTGCACCTTTTCTGCGTTTGGCTTCCAAGAAAATTTTGTTCTAATTCAGGAGAAGGGTCTTTTTCAGAGAAACATGACTCCCTAGCACTGCAGTGCGTGAATAAATACAGCAAAGGCACATGCAACTTCCAGCTTGCAGGGTGTTGAAAAGAAAGGCTTTGAATTCATTCTAGCATTTAAACAAAGAAGGCAACGTCTGTCAAAATAGTCAAGAAGCTAAGGAGAACACAGAAGCCATCAGTGAAGCAGAAGAGCATTGCAGAACTCTTAACAAGAGGTTTGGACTCCAAAGTGTCAACACCTACTTAGCTCCGGGCTGAACTGCAAAACGACTAGGATGTGCCCTAAAATGCCAGAAGATGTGCACAAAAAGGCAGAAAGCTCTGTTCATTTACAGAATAACTTAACTTCCAACACACTGCAAGTGCAGACAAGCCGAAAGAGAAGATTCAAGCGAGAGAGAAGGCAGGGCAGGAACAGCTGTATGACCCCAGATGTGCCCTACTTCTCAGCCGACAGCTCCTTCGCCCCCTTGCAGCAACTTGCCAGGCTGCGGGAGCGGATCCCTCCTACGGCGCCCCGAGCTCCTGCAGCAGTTCGCCATCTGGTTCTGGTTCTGCTCTTCGCTTCCACTTCACCCCACTTAGACACGGTAGTAAATGCTGTCCGGCCGAACGGTGTCACTGAAACATCCACTTCTATCCAAACTGTCATCCCAAAGACATTGCGTGGACACAAGGGGAGCAGAAACACAAACACGTTAGGAAAAAAAATACAGCAAGAAACAAGAAAAAAAAAAACAGGATACAGAGATAGGAATCAAAGATTTTAAAAAAAAAAATGAATGGTACCAGAAGAGTAGTTCCTGCTTGCTCACTCTAAGAATTGTGCATCATAACATACTCTGTATGCTTGCTTGCAGAAGCATTTAATCAAAGGGGTGGTAGGTTAGAATCATCCCGTTTCTGGAAAATGCTACTGATTGGGCTTTATCCAAAATGAAAAGTGTTAATTGTTTACACCAGCAGTAGAAGCAGCAGCAATCACTGTCATCATCATTTTCTACCACTCCTCGACGGTTTTCAATTTTCTCTGCTGCGGTAGCAGCTATTCCTCACCACTGGCACCCCAAAATGATACAAATTACTCTTGTTTCTGATTGGTTTCTTATTTACGCACTTGCAGCCACCACCCTCAAACACAGGGCTTGTCGCGGGGTTTGCTTAGGAACGGATAATGTCCCTTGAAAAGGGCCACCGTTGAGAACGGGCTGGGGATTTTAGCCTTCTAGTAGCATCCACATCAGGATAAAGGCTTTTACTAAAGACAACAGCTATTAAAAAGCATCCTTCACATTCAGATGCCCAGCTTGAATCACGGTGCAGTTTTGCCTTTCTGACAGTTGCCCAAACTAGTGCTGCCTGCTTTGAATTATAGCTACCCCCTCATCTCAGATAAGATTTTTATCTTGCCGACCCTTAGAAATTCTCAACTGATATGCACATAACTGCTCCTGCACTGAAGTCAAATCAAATTTTCAGCTATTTTTCTATGCTGTAGAGATTTACATGCCATGCAGCAGCTGAGGCACTGCAGAACTCAGACAACAGACCAGGTACCATTAATTCTTAAACATAAAGCAGGTCACCAGAAAGGCTGCCTTTTTGAACATCACAGAAAAATATTATGTGCTTCCGAACGGATTGCGTGGTTTCCAACGAGCATTGTGCTTTATATTTTGCCCAACCAAAACGCAAGCCACGCTGACCGCATAACTGAAACTGTGGCTGGAAAATGGAAAACATTCGCCTTCATGAATGTACTCACAGGAAATAAATAATCATCCATTAAACACACAGAGACATAAACAATCACATTGCACCTTTCAGAACTGTTTTGACTTGTCACAGCTTAAAGAGTTTCTTTCCTAATGAAAGAGATCAAGCGAACCCTCAGTAGCTACACATGGCTTCCCTGTTATGTTTTTTACCTTCCCGATGACTGAGATGGCTGGAGCACTCCCATGTATTTACTCCTTTGAATGAAAGGAGCTATTTAGATAGAGGCTGCAAAACCTAAGGAAAACAAGCAGCTTCCCAATTCTAGAATAGGCATTATAAAAGCAATGGAGTCACACACAGCAGAGAGACATTGCCCGACAGCAGTGAGGGTAGGTATCACTTCAGCCCTAGAGAATTCAGCTACTCTGGCTTGAAATACTAATAAACAAGACCAGCCCTCCTCTCCCAAAAGTCCAACTTTATCCAGAATTTTGAGGGGGGAAAAACAAAACACTGATACTACAAATGCATCCCACCCCAGCATGAAAAATTAACACAAAGATAAATTTCAATCCCATGATTAATCTTAGTTCTACTTGCCCGGTACCAACTACTGAACTGTAGGATAGTTATAAAATCACCTTCGCTGAACTTTGGCCCCTCAGATTAAATAAAATATATTAGAAATTAGTGAATGCTTATAACTCACTAACTGCCTTTAATCCTCAGCTCTATCTAAGTGTTGGATTAGGTTTCAAGGCAAAACAAGCTCTTGCCCCAACAGGCCCAGCGCATTTGGAGAAACCTCCGCTATATTTCTCTGTGATGGTTTCTTCGTGAGTATTTGGGACTGACAAAGAAGGGAAGAGAACCAAGCACAGCCACTTTGAAAACATTTAATCTATTTCAACCAGAGAAACGGCCGATTGCACCACACTGTCTCAGCACAGCAAAGCCTGCCCACACACTGACCACCCCCTGCTCTCCCCTGCGGCACACTCAGGCCAGAGGATGCTCGGGGATGTAAAAGAGACTTTCAGAGCTCAATATGAGGTAAAAGATCTCCTCCGAGGCAGAAGAAAATTAAGCATTGATTAGCTATGAAATTCTGTAGCCTTCCAGAACTCAATGGTTTTGTACGTACAGTTTAAAAAAATACATATTTCACCTGCAAACAGTGTTCAGAGATATAGCAATGCTTTTTTTCCTTGAGCTACACATTTATTACTATTTGTGTCAGAAATGTAAGTGCAAGCTACTCAACCCTAGATTACATTTATAGTCCATGGAAAAAAACCTGAACCCATTGCTCAGGGGGGAATTAATCTTATCCTAAGGCAGGCATTAAAGACAGGTCAGCTTTATCACCCTTGGGAGGCGCTTATTTGTCTGCATCAGCTGCAGAGGATGCTCAGACACAGCCATCTAGTTTTTAAATGCACAACTTGGGGCAGATG
The DNA here is from genome assembly GCA_025774025.1 of Xenus cinereus. Taxonomy (NCBI): domain Eukaryota; kingdom Metazoa; phylum Chordata; class Aves; order Charadriiformes; family Scolopacidae; genus Xenus; species Xenus cinereus. The sequence continues at coordinate 1,623,157 of JAOXJK010000010.1, forward strand.
AATCCTATCAGAGGAGGTGGTTTCTAACCCTGTTAAATCCGGGCCAGTGACTGGAACATTGTTAGGAAAAGCTCCAGGATTCAATACAAGAAAGAAAGGTCACTTAAGTTCCTTGTGCAGATATGGCTGAAACAAAGGTGGCAATTTAACCTGGAATTAGGGCAGGAGAAAAAAAATACCAAAGCACCTAGTAAAAACCCAATCCAGAAGTCCTACTGTTAAATAGTACCATCAAGTCACAACCATCACAACAGTCACAACACCACAAGTCACAACAAACTATGTTTCAGGGTTTGTTGTGGTTGTTTTTTTGATATATAGAAGTAAATACAAGAAGCTTCACTTTTAGGCTCTGAACAGCTGAATCAAGTGGATTCCAAATACAGTAGCCTTAGAGATAAAGAGAAACAAAGCTTTGCACAAGAACTTGTCTGCATAAAGTTATTTCCAGCACAGCTGCTATGCTGTCAAATTTGGTTATTAAGGGACAAAAACCAGCTCATTCTCTGCCTTGAAATACTGTCCTTTATCCTAATTGTGAAATCAAAGTGCTCTCTTCTCCTACCCAATGATGTGTTCTGCTGTGTAATAGTCTGTTTGCATTTAACAAGACGTTAATCAAATATTTCCAAAGTTTTCAGGCAAGAACCAATAATTTCCATAATTTGTCTCTTGTTTACTTTATATTCCAATATTTACTTTCATAGTAAAAATATTGATTAGTTTTGCTTCCATGTGACTAAAGGGCAAATAATAAAGGTACACAAATGTTTGCCACTGTCACTTCTCTCAGGTATGCTCCTATCCTTTAGAAATGTCTCCTCCAGCTGCTGTCACGTACTCTAGGAGCTCTATTTATACGCAGGTTTCTTGAACGTTTTCTAGATAGGACAGGCATCCTTGTGAATTTGACTGTAAAGTCCCAAAACAGCAATGATGACACTGAAAAAATCTAAAATTAAACCCTTGCCATGGGTGAGAGGGAGACCCTTACCGTGGCAGGTATGAGACGGCAGTTCCACCAGGTGAGGTGGGCAGCACAGCAGGAAGTTATTTAGCAGCTACAGAGGCCTTTGAGGAAGCATTACCTCATTCTCCTCCTCCTCCACATTCATTCCCCACTGGAATGATGATAGAAAATCCACACTAGTCATAAAAGACAACAGACAAATGAAGTGCCAATACGTGCACAGCGGAGGGAAAGCAGGGAGACAGGGGGACCTCTCCCTGCTTTTTCAAGACAACAGCCCTGACCCAGCTTTCTCCCTCTGTTGAAGACCATCTAGACTAGATAGAAATATTTAAAAAAAAAAAAAACACTACACACAACCAAAAAAAAAAGCCAATCAAAAATAGCCCCAGTAATTTTAACAATTAGAGGGTTGAAAAACCCCAGACAGAACAACTCATATTAGAGAAAAAGCATTTTAGGGCACCTTAGAAATACAAAGGGATGCTTTTTAAAGCACACAAGTACCACAGAGGTTTCCTTTTTCTCTCTCCCCCACACCTAATCTCTCTCAGTTGTACACGCTGTAAACATATGAGCTTCAGAATATAATGAAACAATTGTGTGAAGGAACAAATTTGTTCTTTTCCTTTATTAAAACAAAAAGGCAGAAGGGGGGAGGGTTTGAAACTGATTCTGAGATGGGAAAGCAAAGCAATATTTGATCCCAACCAGTCCTCCCGGCAGCACGTTTGCTGCACTGCGTAACCAGTTCCTCCTCACACCCTCAGCACCACACGCAGCTGGGCAGAAGATACTCCCATCCCAAATCTTCTGCCCCACTGAACCTCTGATGTCAACGTTCCCATTTCCGCACAGCTGGAGAAGGGACTTAAACCTTCAAGACCAGTATTACACCACGGGCGTGGAAATCACAGCAGCGCTAAAAAACCCGCTACAAACTTCCACAGGATGAATGATCTCAGCAGCAACTCACCCAAAATGCCAGCCATCAAAGCCTGTTGACTGACAAATATTCCATGGAAGAATTGCTCCAGGAGTCTAAGATAGATGGGAATTTGTAACGTTCCTGACAGAAGGCAAAACCACAGCTCTAGCAACAAAATGGACTTTTTTTGATCGTAGGAGAGAACCAGGGATTAGCACAGCCCACTAAAACAAAAATGATTAAAGAAAAATCGATCACCTAAACTATAAAACTGATAGCAAAAGAGTAGGAAGAAACTGAGGAAAAAGTCACCCTGCATATTACTCGTAATAACAGAAGATTTAAACAGAAAAGCAGCCGTTAAGAATATATGGCACTCAAATTACTAAAACCTATTAAATTAGTTCACTGTAGTCTTAAGTTACTGACAGGAGCGATTCCTTATGAACTGATAAAGCACCCTAACTGAAAGACAGCAGTGAATAATTGTGACACACAAGGTTTTTCCCAAAGCTTAAGTAAGTGCATCTTATACCCATCCACTCCCACCCATCCATTAAGGACAGAAACCAGAGCAACGCAATTCTTTGGCCACAGAAGCAGCAACTTCAAAACATATTTAAATAAATAAATAAATAAAACGAAGCAGATAAGCAAGACATTCTCTTCCTGATGAACACAACATAAAATATCTTCAGTCATAAATTGCTTTCATTTTTCAGAGACCCCTGAAGACAGGTCTTCAGTGCGATTTTAGCCTTTTATTGCACACTCACACTCAGTTCTGGTACAATTAAATACGACTAAGGAATTTGATGAGGCTCTTGAAGTATATCATATAAACGCACCGAAGGGATCCACTGCTTGAAGATGAACCATTCTTCTGGCACTTCTCGAAGATGAGACCATGGCAGTTGGTCACCAACTCATTCTTACCACCAGCAGCATCCCAAAGTACCTGTGCCCGTAACAAAGCCTTGCTGTTCAAATGTGCATTTGTGTGTACACTGCAATTGCTTTCTTTCAATAGATAAATATAAACAAAACGTAGGATTCAGTGTGGGCACAAAAAACATTTATAGACATTGAGGTTGCATTTAGAAAACCCTGATGTGCAATTATCGCATTCTCGTGCCCTACACAGAGCCCACATTCACACATAGGTACACAAACCTGGTCTCAAACTCCTCCGTAATTAAATCAAATTGCTATATTACAAAATTCCAGCTTATGGCTTTCATACTTTTTGAATTTAAGGCTAAGCCAAAAAGAAAAAAAAAGAAACAGGTAAGTAAGTATTCACCACACAGAGCTGTATTTACTGCTCAGATGTTGAGCGTGTAGTTAGAGAACATCCTTCCTATCTTTTAAAATGGTAGAAGTAAAAAAGGATATGTGGGGAAGCAAGATGTTCAAAATACCTCCTGGGGGGAAAAAAAAAAAAAAACAAAACCAAAACACACAAATACTACTTCATTGATTCACCTGAGAATCAGAACTCACTTCATTTCCAGACACCCACATTCAAGCCATGAATCACCATATTTTCTGGCAGAAAGCCAGTGCTGCGGCTGTAGTTCCTATGACAATATTGATGCCTCGGTGCTCCTTATCTTACAGATAAAGGGATTCATTCAAAAATAAACAAACAATTGGGGGGAGGTGGAGGGGGAGTCTAAGCAAGATGACGCTTAAAGAAAACACTTCACAAAACCCGCTGATATAAAATTCAAAAGCTGCTGAAAACACAGCAAGGAAACAGTCAATCCATCACGGGAGCTATTTCTGCAACAGGACACTTCTCAACTTCCTCAGTGCCCTCTCCGGAGTGAAACTTCACTTCTGCAGCCTTCCCCCCTCTTCTCATGGCAGTTCATGCAGAGGAAAGGTCATGTTTTATTTTTAATTTTTTTTTTTTTTTTGCTTGAACATCTGTTTGCTTCTCCCTGAAAGGATACACTGTTATCCACATACAATCTACTAATCTTTGCCCCAGATTTAACTGTTTCCAAATCAAAAATCCTTGGCATCATAGGAAGAAAAGGGAGCAACTCCTCCTCACTCAGATGAAATTATTTTAATAAAACATCGTGCCTGTTCTGGGATTCTCACCATTTCTCCCTTGATTTTACAAGAACTAAAATAAGCTTAACACACAACTGAAATATATAGTCATTGCGTGGCCATCTGCAGAAAGCATCAGAACGACGTTTCAATCCCCAGAACCCATATGTGAAGCTCATTCAAAGGACAACTTTGACTTCTTCACAACCGGCGAGAACACTAGGAAGTCCACAACGCTCTCAACAGCAGATCTTGGAAGATTTTACAAAGTTGTGCTGATCTCACGCTAGTGCGGAGACACTTCCTTTGACCACAGGTCCTCGCCCTCAGCCCTGCACCCCGAGAACGTTTCCCATGACTACAGTAGAAAGGGTATCTCAAAAAGCAGAGTAGTAGAAGTAAAAACAAGCACACGAGGAGTACAACACAGCAGCAGGCAAATAGCCCACATCCAAGCGTGTGTAAACATTCAATGGCAACAATAAAAGTGGAAGAGAGAAATCTGACAATTCCCTTTATAGCCCATATCACCACAGTGCGTGGGAGCATCGCAGCCTTTTAAAGGCATTCATCCCAGTCAGCCAACTCTCCGTTATCATCCCTGGACGGAAAGGTCCACGGAAGCGCAGTTTCTTATCTCGGCAGCAAAGATAACCGGGGCGATGGAATAAACCAGGTTGAAAATTAAGGCCTCGTTTATCTGAAGAGCAGGGGCCACTCTGCCAGTCCACGCTGCCTTACAGCGGCACATCACGTGGTAATTAAAAAAAATATTTCGGTCTCCTTTGAAGTGTTTTTAACATGTCACTGAAGAAAGCCCAACAGTGTAACTACCTGTTAGAGTGTCACCTAACTGACAGGGAAAAGCATGCCACTCGCCCGCTTCCGTGAGAACAACCGGAGCTCCGCAGCCCGGGAACCACAGGAGAAGGAACACGTACGTACCGCTCAGTAGCGCTGTTTTCATTTCGCCTGAAGCTTTTGAAATTAATTTCCATCATGACAATAAACACCACTTAGATGAGAGGGATTGTTTATTCGCAATGTAATTGTTGTTAGACAGTTGCACTGTCATTTCTGCTAATTATAGGGGACTCTGCAGTTGCCTCATTGCTACTGTACAAATCAGCAGTACACATGATCTCTCACCGACCCCCACGCTTTCCACCCCTCAAATTATTAATATAAGTTAATATCTTATCCTTGAAAGAGCTTCTGCTCTTCTCTCTGGGCAAGGGACTTCTCTTGTGTTGCAAAGGACTCTACCATGGAGTCCCTTTTTGCGTTACGGCCTCTATGGTCATAGCAGAGAAGCACATCTGGCCCTCATTAGAAGTGTAATAAGGTACTGCTGAATGTGTTTTCCCTAAAACATGCATAAAATTCACACTAAATAATGAAATTGCCTTTTAAAAAGGGGCTAGGTCATCCAGTCATGCTGAAAGCCTGTCTAAAAACATTAAAAAGCTTCTTGTAGCATTCTTGAGTCCTATTACAATCACCAGAATTTTTCCTAAACATCCTCAAAACTACACTCCAGGAAAGCCACGCTCCTAAGAAAGAGAGAGACACTAGTCTCTTCCTTTTCTTGCCTTTTTTTTTTTTTTCTTTTTAAGCTTCAGAGCTTGAAAACTACTTTGGCTAGAAGCTTTCTCCTATCAAAAATAAAGTCAATAATATCAGAGACACCCCCTTAAGGCCCGGTAACTGAGAAAGCACTAGATCTACGCAAGTACATATGCCACCAGAAAAGCCTAATAATCCCAATAATTCTAGTATCGCCGCTAGATTTAAAGATTAATGCTTTACATAATTCAATATATGGCAGTTTAGAATTTCAGCAATAGATTCTCGCAGCTAAAATTACATGACAAAACCAGTGCAAAGCAGTTATCATCATAATCTGATAACTTCATGTCTTATGACTAGCAAAAGCTAGAAATACACGGGTTGGTTGGTCCAAGGCCTTTCAGGATTTGCAGGGGTGGGGGCTGTGAGTTTGTTTTGGTGGGGTTTGGTTGTTTGTTTTTTTTTTTTAATATTTGATCTTTGTATCATTTTTCTTTTCTTTTTAAAAAAGGATATGGTTCTAAACCTACATCCAGGAAGAAAGAGAAGTTTCGTCTCCTGTATCTTCACATTTGATGGCACTCCAAGATAGTTAATGATGCTGTAGAAGCCTCTAGTTAATTGCTGAGAGTCATCTCAATTCTTGAGGGCATCTTACAACTGTAAGGCCACTCTAACCACACAAACACACTTTACCAGCAAACATGATGTTAGCTATCAAAAAAATATATAATAATACAGAAACCTTGTGCCTCACACGTACACCTCAGTAGCACAACCTGAATTTGCTACCTACTACTGTCTGGCACTGAAAAAATATAAGGAATAAAGAAAATTCATTCTTACTGGCAACACAAAATACTCTTGAGAGCCTACAAAGCCCAGCTGAGCACTGCAAACACGGCCCAACTGAGGCTGTTAAAGGATGCAGAACAGTTACAGTTTCTGGAGAGCAACATACATCCACCTTCTCTTTAGTAGGGAATGTGAAACATGTTCAGGCGAAAAGGCTTTTGCCATGTCTCGTCTTGTCTAACTGTCTAAGGCCTTCCAGGTACGCTGCTATACCTGTATATTGAGCAATCACCAGGTAAAAGGGAGTTTTCTTTGTACCTAACGAGCAACGCTTATCCTGTGGTGTTCAAATTTGTTTTTTCTATAGTTTGTCCCTCACAGGGACAAGGTCAATGACAAGGAGGAGCCAAAAATAGCTGTTCCTCTTCCACAGAAAACAAATGGCTATTAAAGGTACCGAGTTGTCCACCCACATTTCAGGCAGTTTGAAAAGATTTAGAGTATTACTTTGTGCTGATCTTGTCAAACCTCTTTGGAGCTGTCAGGAAACGGCAGCCGTCTGTCTGTCTGTCTTGGGGACCAGACCTCCAAGAGTGCAGAGTACCCGAAATTCCAGGTAACGCCTGGGGGTCGGGAGGGACTAGGAACCTTCAATACGAACCACCAGGGAATCCTTTTCCCATTTCTGCCTTTCGCTGGCTCATTTTGCTTTACAAGTTGCATTTCCTCCTAGTCATTAGGACAAGCCAGCCTCTCCTCAACATACCCACCCCTCCCGGCCTCAAACCTCTGATTCATTTCACTTACCTCTTTCTCTCCTCATCCTACCCACACCCAGCTCCTGGGTTGTGATCTGACTTCACCCCATGGACGCTGCCTTTCAGTGCTCAGCAGAGAGCTGATAGAGGTAAACTAGAGAGGCTAGTCATGCAACCATCAAACAAACACGAGACGGATCCAAGGACAAGCAGAGCTAAGGCTGAAGATTGGTCTTAGTCAGAAGAGTTGTAAGTTACCAGTCAAAATGATCAAAAAATCAAAACTGCCTCCAATGCACTGTCCCTTCACTACAATCGTGAAAAAAAAAACCAAACCCAACCAAAAAACAAAATCCTGAAGCACCATATGAATGGACAAAATCTGAACTTCCCAACAGAGACAGATTAAAAAAAACCAGCATGTTTTGTTTGGAGTAGTTACTCGGAACTGAGAAAATGCTGTGGAAATCACTGCAAAGCAGGAAATGAGCATTTTCTGGTTCAATTTATTACCAACGCTATAATGACACCAACAGGATTCTTGCTAGAAAATGAGAATAACTTCAGCAGAGCAGACTGCAAGTCAAGCATCCCTGTTCTGTTTCAAGCTCTAGACCCATTTTTTGTTTGACACAGGAAAGGCTTTGCTGAGCATCTTTATTTCCCAATGACTTCAAATGCTTACGGTTTTTCTCCTCTGTGCTTTTGCTTTTCCATGTCCGGAATGGAGACAGCCCTCTTATTTCCTTTCAGAGCACTGTCAGCAGCTCTAATAATTATAAAACACTGAGTTCACCAAATGAAACATATACACGTGCTATAAGTAACTGAATGATCTTCCCATAACTCCCTATACGTGTTTTTTACTCCTTCCCCTGGCAGCCAAAACACACATGAGTGTGGTCCACCAAGATAACAGCAAGAATTCAGCACATCCCGCATCCCTCACCACAAAGGCTGAGGAGTCATCGTCTGTGATAAAAGTGAGTTTAAAAAAAAAAAATATTTTTTTTTAAATCCCTGTCTGCAATTTGGTTCGGTTTAAATTATTTCCGAGGCAAAAATCCCAGCTCTTCAGAAACAGTTTGCTTTGCAATGATTAGCCAGCCTTAGCAGGAATGGCATAATGATCTCAAGAAAAGGGACCACTTTGTCAGAGGCAAGGAAATTACCCCGACTTTACCTTCGGTTTACCATCACCTTTAACAAGGTGCTTCTTGCTCAAATCAGCGATTCAGCACTATGCTGCTTTATGGAGCAGAAAATAAAAGAAGTGTCTAGGGATGAAATATTCTTCACACAAGCGAAACTGAGAAAAGAAACAGAAAGCCAGTTGAAATAATCTAAGGTGCTACTATTAATCATTTGCACAGCAGCACTGTTTGAAATAAATCATTTAATTGGGCTTTCCTTTAAACAACGACAATAATTTATTTCTGAGACTAAGAAAGACATTGCAGGTAAGATGATGGCTTGCCTTCCTCAGCTCAGGCAGGACTAATCCTACAATGAAATCTTTCAGCCTTATCCTTCAGGGCACATCTCCAGCCACAGAAGCTTGCAAAAAAAAAAGGCCATTCCTGCAACCAGAATTAGGCTGTAAAGGACCCAAGAGTATTTCTCTCTCACATCCTATTGCAAGGCCTGTCCTGAAATGGAAATCAACAGTCCTTTATAGAGCTGCTCCATCTCTCCCCAGAGGGTGCCATAATCAAACAGGATAGATAAGGTCCCACAAAGCCTCTCACTTTGTAAAAGTAGACTTCTTCCACAAGCTCCTGAGAATGGCAAGGACGTATTCCCTGCCCAGCACTAACACAGTGCTCATTTTAACAAGCTCACAGCACGTACTGGAGGCCCAAATTTAACAACTTTGCTCAGTTTTGAAGAGCACATAAAAATTGTTTTTTCATCGCAGTTAGCTCTTCTCCTACCCTGTCCCAATCCCCATCTATTTCTACCCTTGTGAGGCAACCTCAGGTGTTGTGCTTCCCATTGCAGGCAGAACAAGCAATACCTAAACACAAAACAGTGCAAAAAACCCCATTCCCAGCTCTGACAGAGTCATGCCAGGTCCTTCTACCTTCTTAATTAATGAAATCAAAATCTGAAAAAAGGGGAATACAGATGCAAGCTTTTAAAAGTGCCAACACCATCTCCAAAAGCATGTCATAGCAGGGTACCCTTTCAGGCACATGTAGATCCTTTCTTCTCTACAATCTGTATCTGCAGTAAACAAGGCCTTTTTCTGCCATCTGTAGCTTGTTCACTTCTTCCCCACCACTTCAGTTTTAGAGGGAAGCACCACTCACAACATCAATGATTTTCCTTCTTACTGCACAGCTAAGGTAAACCGGGTTTTTTTTGTCCTTTGATCTGGCCAAAATGCTCTTCAGCCAAGATCCTTCACCCACTTCTAACTTTTCTGGCCAATAAAATCCTCATGTTCTCATCTCTCCATTAAAATAAAAAACAAACAAAAAAAATAACCCTATTGTCACACGTCTGTTCCTTCCTCCAACAGCCTTCTAAACATCCTCCACTCATCAACATTTTCACAAAAGCTTTTCATCTCACATTTCACTTGTTCTCGCAAACCCCTCCCCTCTGCCTTTCCTGCCATGTCTCATTCCTTCCCTCCAGCACTTCTGAAGAGCCAGCATTGCTAAAAACTTCACAGCTGTGACATCTACACTCTCTGCCACTATTTACTGACAGTAAATAATCTGTTTACTAGCTTCTGGAACCATTTCCATTACATGACATCCACAACAGTAAAGCTTCGGGTGAAGTTTCTGCAGAAAAGATTCCGTGCTCTGGAACTTTCTACTTAACACAAACACTCCCACTGAAGCAGTAATTATAATTCTCTCTTGATGTTTCACCAAGAACTTGAGATGACAAGTACTCTCTCCAAGAGCTCAAAGAATTCACTCTCTAATTCAGCATAACAGAAGTCATGCCAGAATATATGTGGGGGGAAAAAAAGTCCGACCACCCAACAAAAGTTTTAAGTTTGCGAGTTTAAAAACTAGAGGCCACTAACCAGCCAAGTACGGAATTGGGCTCATCACATTTATCAAGTTCAAAGCATTACCTAAAGCCAGGCATGGCACAAGATGACATTCTGCAGTCTTTCGTATAAATCCCTCCCTTCATAACTCAATCCTAATTTATGACAGAGCCTGCTATTCCAGCAAAGCTTTGAAGTGTGCCAGAGGTGCTTTATTCTAATGAAAGGTAAAAGAAAAAAGCAAAGGCAAAACATTCACCATTTATCCTCTTAAGAAAGAGAGGGTTAAACCCCTTTATTTTCAGCCTAACAGGATGGAACAGGCAAATGCCCCTCTACAGATTAAAAATCTAGAGGAGGGGGAGACTGACTTTTCTCCTCGAGGTCCAGAGTCAGGAAAGTCATTCAGGACTCCACTTAAGACACACCACGACAGCAACACCACCTTCCCAAGCTGCACAAAGAAGCTGATTCAGGGTGAGGGGAAAAAAGAATCATCTGAAAAAGATGCAGTCTAATTTACTGATCTCCAAAGTTCCAGTCTGTCACTCTTCCTGCTCTAAATATAATCAGCAAAATCTGATTTAAATCATTTGTAAATAAATGTGGAAGCCCTTCCCCATCTGTGGCTTAATTGGTGACTCATTTCACAGCATTGCTAAAGGATTTGTGCTCTCTTCCCTTCTTCCTCCCGCTAAATTCATCACCACATTCTGCTGCTTTGCCATTAAGCTTTACCATGCGAGCAGTGTCTCTCCCTCATCTGTTGCCATGGCAGCCACAAGTAACAGAATGCCGCCTTAACAAAAGATTACTTTCCCCCCCTTTAATTTATTTATATGCAAGTAACCCACTGAGAGTTGACAATAGCAATGACTTCACATTCACACTACAGCAAAGGGCGTTTTTAAATCCGTTTTTTCCACACATGTGCTAAGAAAAAAAAAAAATTAAAATTCCTCCGGAGGGGGGAAAAAAAATCCTGAACTTCTTAGGATTAAGAAAATGCAGTAGCAGATCTGGATAGGATGCTGATTTGGAATTAAAGCTGGGGGGGGGGAGCAAGAGGCTTAA
>JAOXJK010000010.1:1636633-1655734 GCA_025774025.1 Xenus cinereus
ACACAAAGGTAAGGAAATACAAGGAAAACTTCATTTGAATCCAAAGTAGCAGCATAACATCAAGTGCTGAGACATGGCATGATACGGCCAACATATTTTTACCAATGTACTCAGCACTGGTTATCAAAAAGAGCGGTACTTTCAGCTTTCAGTTAAGAACAGCATCTTCAACCCTTCGAATTATGTGCAAAAAGCTGTATGCAAGAGTCATTTTGAAATGCTGAGCATTATATTTCTATCTAAAGATCTTTCAAGAATCTCACAGACTTTACACAACTGCACTTCACAATTCCTTTCCTCGTTTGGGGGGGAGGGTTTGGCAATACCCCATCCATGTTACAGATGAAAATATCAACTCACAGAAGAGCTGCCCAAAATCATTAATTCAACAGTAAATTCATAACCCATACCTGACTTCCAGCTCTGAGTTTCCGTCAAACAAAGTTACCTGTTTTTGAGACTAACTCGTTGGTATATTTTGTAGATGAAATTTTTGATGCACAAAGCACTGACGTTTGTTTCTGTGCTTTAAAATCACATGGTCTTAGTGAAAGGAATACACATCTTACATAAAAAAGTGCCTTGGGCCGTCACCCTTTATTAGTATTTACTAAAATTTAACCGCACGTTCAGGACTGTGCCATCCATGAAACACAGGGATTCTGTCAAAGACCTTAACTTAAACAAAAGGGGGAAGACAAGCCACACTGGACATGGACATGAACTTTGCTACCCTGACCCCCATCCCAAATTTCTGATTATCCTACTTATTCTATTTATTTTTCCGGCCATCACAAGGCAGCTACTTCTAGGGGTCTGAGCCAAGGGAAGGCTATGGATTGAGACTTCACTAGGGAGAACCTTTGTATGAAAGACGGGAACATGCTCCAATTCCTATTCCAGCACTAAAGGCATAACCGCGAAGTTTTATATATATTTTTGCATGCACTTTGCAAAAGAACAAGATAAAACACAGATTATAAGTCAGAATCTCAAATACTAGGAAAGAAACAGTTTAAAAACAATTATGACAAAAAGACTTGGGGGGAAAAAAAATTAGATACATGCATCTTCTGCAGCTTAACCAAGACAGATTTCTGTTGTTCTTGCTAAGTCATATTGAAAATTTGAAGCTACATCACCCTGATAAGAAGCACTCAAATGATTTAAATGTCTTACAATTAAGTAGTATTCCCTTGAGCTTCTTACACGGGTATGAAAGACTGGTATTTACACCAAAGAAGGAGCTGAAAAAGAGACCATCAACTATTTTATGATGGGGAGCAATTCTCTAACCTTTCTTTGGCAAAACTCCACTGAAACAGGTCTATGTACTTTGGGGTACTTGACTTCAGTTAAATATCTATGTTTTAGATAAAAGTCAATGCCAAGACAAATTAACTCCTGGGCAGCACCTCGCAGACAAGGCCTCAAAACAAGGATGATACTGTGAAGTTGAATAAATTTTAAATATCAATCTGGGAATAAAGAGAGGACTGATTTGCCAGCCCAGAAATTTATTTCTCAGGAGGGAAATGCCTATCCTTTGTTTATACTTCCCTTTGGAAAAGTCTGCAGTTGCTAGTCGCTCCATTATTTAATTCTAAGTATCAAATACACAACATATGAATTAAAAACACTCCCCAAAGAAAATTGGTTTTATCATTTCCTGTTGCATATGTTCTGACCAACCAATTTCTTTAACAGCTCAATTAGAGAAAGCCTCTGAAAGGCCAAATAAATTTGGCATGATTAGTTTGCCAATAATGACAACGCTGTAGCTTTTAAAAACAGAAAGTGTACCATACAGCAATCATAAAAGATGATCTACTCAGATTTTTATATTTGAACTAAAGCAGAGAAATGTTTTATTTCTAAGCCTCCAGGCCCCATTTACCAAGATACACTTGCTTTTATGAGCAGATGAGAATCTGTGTAGCTCAATGCATCACTGATTCGATCCAATGCAGAGAAAGGTTTTCATATACACGTGTGCGCACACACACACACAAGGAAAAGGCAGAGAAGTAGAATGTGTGAAGAACTTATTTATATCAAGTGCTGGAGATCAACGAGGGAAAAGGAATTTCATGCAATAAACCAAAAAGGATTGCAAGTCCCAGAATAAATAAATATTTGCAGCTGGAATAAGCATGTGATCAAACTCACAATCCCCTCTTTGCCCACAAAGCAGAGTTTATTTTGATGTCACCAACAGCAGCTGGAGGAGAGTCAGGAAAGAGAGGAAATGTACAGATTGTGTTTTTCCCAGCAATAATTTGAAATAATTTTCTATTAGTTCTGTGTGCCCAGTGTTTCTTTGTGGTCTTTGAAATATAGTTCAGTGAAAGCAGAATAGAATGCTAAGTTTTATAACAATATAACTCCTCACTATATATTAGTCTTATTATTTTTTTTCTGTAATTGAGGCCACCTCTTTGCTCTGACATACCATCAGCTGCCACCACTGTTTTGGTCTAACATCCCCACTGCAACTTTAATGAAGCACAGGTCACAATTTCTATGTGCTAAACAGAGATATGCCTCCAAAGTTAATCATAAAACCAGTTCATATTTCTACTATATTTGCTTCAGGGCATAAATTATTCTGCCTTACCAGAAGTGTTTTAATACCGTGATCTATTCAGTGTGAATATAGGGTGAAAAATTCTGAATCAGCAAAAACACTTAAATAAAATGGACTATTAAAAGCTACTTCCAAAGCATGCAAACACATATTTGAATAATTTAATGATATGGTAACTTCAATGAAACCTAAAGACACCAGCCTTCAGGATCTAGCACTAAGAGCAAGTACATTATCCTGGCTCTCCTACCCACTTCCATTTGTGCTTGCCAAATGCATGGGGCCAATTCAAACCAGCAATACACATAATGTACGGCTGTTCTCAAAGGAATTCAAAGAGACAAGTATGCTCTTTTGCAATTCAATAAACCGCTTTTTCTCACGCTCAAGTGGTGACCTCCTCTTAAATACACAAGTCACAGAAGAGAAGGTGCAGCCAAAATCCGGGGTTTGTCAGATAAAATAATCTACATTTAAAGAGGCACAGCCAAGCAATCTAAGTGTCAAAATTTCGTTCGTATAAAAAGAAAAAAAAAAAAAGAAAGAAAAAGAAGGAACTAGCACTGTGGCCTAAAGTTGGGCGCGGTTGAAGAACAAGGAGAGACCAGTGTCCGAGGCTCAATCAGCAGAAACTCAAAGAGATTTCCAGCATCTATTGAGGAACGCGCTCACACGCACAATGCATAGCAACATAGCAGGGTGGTGGCCATATGTAGTCCCAGTTGCCTACCAGATGCATTCTTGAATAGCTGGAGCGGGGGCTCAGATTAAATGTACCCAGATCTAACACTGATTACGCGGGATTTTATAAAAGATCGTCCTGCCTGTTTGTAAAATGGGACTAATTATATTTGTCACCTACGCAAACAGCTTCGCGGTCCATGTCTGAGCAGCACAATATAAGATTCAAGCACTGTCCACTACAGGGGTCATACCATGAGCCAACGGAGATCACAGCTTTGCTGGGGAGGAAAAAGCGGGCTTTCACCTGGTTAGGAAGGCGAAAGTCTGAAAAAGAGAGAAGAAATTCCAAGAATATGGGTGGTAAGAGGGCATAACCTTGAGTGCCTGCTACTGCAAAAGCTGGCAGGAGAAAGTTATCCTCAATTTGCAGGCAGAGCAAGGCCACAGAAAGTAGCAGAAGGTCAACACGGCGGAGTCACTCAAACACGCCATGTTTCTAACCTAAACTGTCACACTGGGGATGGATGTTCAGAGACATGCCTTGCCTGCTCAGATCGTTTCCCAATTTTTTCCCCCTATATGTTTAATTTGGTACAGTCATTTCTATGTAGTTCAACTACAGAGAGAGATGGGGAAGAACTACCAGGTTTCTTTATTAGCAAAAGAAAATCTTAAAAGGCTAACAAAAAGAAATAATCAAGCTGCAAAACAAGTATGGAGGAAGTGCCCTTTACTCTAGAAGTAGAGAGGAATGGCTTAGAATTCACAAAATTCAGTAATATTCTGGTTTGCATCTAATTTCATCTCAGCATGTGCTTTAAGTTAAACACATAATTTCTCCTGACATCAATGGGACTGTCTGTGCTGACGGTTCAGCAACAGTTGGAACACTGTCCTAAATCAAGTGCATCTGCAACTTCAATGAACAGTGTTTACAACACAAATCGTTGCTGAAATGTTTGGGGTTTTCTGCACCTCCAGAAGTGTGAAGGCTTGTAAATACAACTGTAGCAAAACCTACTACACTTCAGAACGTTCCCTTTCCCCTGTAGTCATTGTGGCTCAGCAGAATCCATCCTCACGCCTGTCAGCACACACTGGGGATGGCTTCTCTTCCACCGCAGATAAACTACGCAAAGGGTTTTTAAAAATGTATTTTAAAACCAAGATGCTCAAATAAGCTGACTTAGATGTAGCAAACCTGCTTATTAGCAAAGAAAAGCAAACAGAGCAAAAAATAAAACTCTTTAAATAAAAACATGTCAAGAAGAATACCGCTGTAAAGTCCTGTAAAGTGCAACATTTCGGTGACAGGGATTATCTTATATTTTTCTGAAGTGCTGTTAAATACGTTATTCCCCCCCCAGAGCTGCATTTTAAAGTTAGTGAATGTACAAATTGTGTGAAAGAGCTCAATTAAAGCATTCACAACGATCATTAATGAAGGCTGATGGAATTATAACTAACCTGTCATGAAATACAAATGAATCACAAATAGCTTTACTATAAGCACACATGCTGGTTTCAAGAGGCTACGTATTGCTCAAACATCCTGTCACAAAATGATTCATTCAACCACTGCATTAAAAAAAATCCTTCATCAATTAAGGTTCATCATCTCAAAGAATGTTCTACAACATGGAGGAGAGTCCTCCTGTCACCTGTTACCATTACACAGGAGCCAGAAAAACTATCCATTCCATGACTAAAACAGTCAACTATTGACAACTGCCTGATCTCTTCCCCTCTCTTTTTTTAGCAGAAAAGATCTTATTTAGGACATTTCAACTACAAACGAAGGCACTGTGTTTCTAAGGCCACAGGTTAGCTGGTAGTTCCTTGAAGCTTTCAAGAAAGTAACAAAAAGGAAAAACAGCAACCAAAGCACCGCATTAACATCAGAGGCACAGAAAATTAATTAATTTGTTTTTATAACTACCTTGAGCCAGGGAGTTTTTTCTACCGCATCATTTCAAGCCCTGTCACGTTCATTACATTAAGTTCTGCAAACCTCCCATCACGAGCCATATAATGAACGCTTTTGCCTCAAACAAAGGAAAAAATAAATTAAAAAGCAGTGTGCAAGAGTGGTGCTTTACCTGTTCTAAAAAGAGACGCAATCAACACCCATGAAAAACAAAAGTTTCTTTTTAAGAATTATCTCCAAAAGCTAGATAACTCCCCCCAGGGGAAACATATAAATAAATAAAAAGTATTTGCAGCGTCTTGGTTAACATACCAAAGATTTCAGGTGTCAGCAAATCTCCACTTATGTCGGAGTGTTTTTCTCTGAGACTACAAGGACAGGAATTCCCTCTAAAAGTTTTCCCGTGTTGACCTCTGTCACAGCCCTCGGGAAACCTCGTCACCACGACACTGTTGCTGAGTTCAGTGTTGGTTCTGCAAGACGTTACCTGCTTCTTCCCAAACACTGAATGCTGAGTTTCAAATCCATTTTAAAGTCGGCAGGAGCTCAGGTACCACTGCTGCAGGAAGATACACCCAGAAGTTAAGTGCAATCCCCACTGTAGGTAATACTCATGCTTCTGGTATTACTGGTGGTGCAGTTCCCAAGGTTACAGCAGTAGCTGTGACTCCATCCCCGGCCTTCGCGCGCTGCTCTGGTTGTATTCCCGACCTACGGCACTTTGGCAGAATTGGGTTACGGAGTGACAACAAGTGCAGGAGACTGGCAGACCTGAGGGGACAGCAAGAGGCAGTGAGAAGATGATAATCTCTCGCTGCAGCTGAAAGAGCATGAGGGATCATAGATTAATACAACAGGCAAACACTACCAGAGAGGAGGAGTTTGTTACAGACAATGGAGCTGAGTATCAGCCACCCCAGAGCACAATTGCAATTGTGTATTGTAGCAAACCCAATCCAGGAAAGAGTTAAAAATTCCCTCCGCTGGAAAAAAGCTACACCAGTCAAATACTCAACATGTCTGTCAAAACCAAAAAGGCAAGAAAAGGTCTCATAATCCTAAGTTGCTTTTAAATTGTACTTGTGTGGAGTGTATCAGTGCGATTATATTAAGTACTGAATTGACAATGGGCTTTTAAAAAAAGAGAAAGAACAAAAAACCTACTAATCATCTACACAGATTTCAAAAATAAGCGTAAGTCTACCCGGAGGAAAAAAAGAAAAACCAAACCAGTTTCCACAGATGCAGAAGAAATGAAACAGATGGTAACTCTTACAGAAGAGTATATTCATGCTGAACAAACACAAATATGTTTTTGGTCAATAACATTTCAACTGTCAGAAACAGAATGGATAAAAATGACTTACTCAAAGATTCAACCCTCTCCCCTATCCCTATGTAACTCAGAAATCTTGTTGAGAAAATTAAGATTACAGATATCCTCTACTGGCAAACCACATTTAAAGTTAAACGCCACTCACCCTGGCAGGTGACCGCTCAGTAACTGATGTTCTTTAACACATTTCGTACTTAAAATACTGGATTCTACACACACAGATGCCACTCTCCAGACCAGGCTTCACCTGTGTCAGGACACGCACAGGACCGCTACACCCAAAGTACACACTCCTATTTCACTCACCAATTCTCCAAAGGACTGCAGCAACAAGACCACCCAACGGCAGTTTAACCAAAAGAGCTCCAGAGATTTCCACAGGAAAAAGAAGCAAAAATAAACAGTTGTTTCAATTCTACAACTGGATGAAAGAGGGGGGAAAAAAAAAAATCTCTGGAATTGGAAGCTCAAATGCATCACCTTTCTGCTGACCCTTCTGCTTTGTGAGTGACACCTTAAAGTGGCTTTTACGTTGGTTTGAAGACACTCGGAACCTTGATGGAATCACTTCTTTATGAGCACACACACGCTATTGAATCCACAGGGTTTTAGGCCCAAGCAGACCTGGACCTACATGTTGTAACGACCACACTGCTGACCCCAAGAGAAAGCACCCTTTGGGGGAAACTCGCTGCAGAGGGTTAGCACGCTCCAAGCAACATCTACATGACAAAGAAGTTGTCTCAACAAACTTTCAGCAGCGTTCACACAGCCCTTATGGCCACTGGCAGATGGCTAAGATTGGCTTCCTGCGCCATCCTTCTTTTAGAGCGGTTGAGCTGTGAGCACAAGGCACTTACATGAAGTCTCTCTCCCACTTGGCATGTTGTTTTCCACCTCCACTAAACTCAAGATCCTGCAAAGAACATCTTTTATCCTATAACATATAAGAAAAGGAAGAGCCTACCAGATTGATGATTTCATAATAGTCCTCCAGGCAGTAAATACTTCGATACCATACACAATTTATTTTACTATGGCATCAGGTTTTTAATCGCGTAACATTCTATGTGCATGGTTACACACAGTAAAATTTACTTCAAAACACTAATAACTCTCCTGAATATGATCAAAGAGGTGTCATTTGGCAATTTTAGGATAGCACAAAGTTCTAATGGGAGAGACCAGGAAATTAGTAAGTTAAAAAAAAAAAAAAACATGTTGTTTTATGTCTCCCCCAGAAGGCACATAGTTTTGTTTACATTTTAAGCTTATTTAAATGTATGGCTTCTGTAAGCAAAGCCAGCCCTCATTTTAACACTTTCACAAGGATGTTTTATATAGTTAAGAAAGCCTCTTAAAATCTTCCTCTATGTTTTAAGCATTAGACTAGGCACCTAGATTGCTGCCCTAGCTTGCGGTTCTGCCACACTTACTCAGCCGCTTCTCCATGCTCTAAAAACTCATTTTAAGAAACAACTTTATCTATGACAAATCCATGCAGATTTTTCAGTTTTGAATCTCCTAATCTTTGCAAAGCTTCATATAAGTAGAGAATATTTTTCTCTGTTGAGCCTCACACCATGAGCTAAAAAGCTAAGTAAAAACTCCTCTCCTTTACATGCTTCTTACTATTTGCATTATATACACTACAAGTACCAGTATGTAGCATCCTGGAACGATGTTATCTAGCCACACATCTGGAATAGAATGGAAACACAGGAAACCTGTGGAAGCTGGACCTTCACTTATTCACCTCAAATTTTTCTACCACCTATACATTTAAGTAACAAATGTAGTAGCCTATGTAAGTTTATTGCTTAAAACTTTTAACAACATTTCCTTAGTGAGTTCGGGGGGGGAAAGAAGGAAAATAAAAAGGCAATATAGCAGAGGGGAGGAGAAATATTTGCCACTTTCTGTCTGTATGAATGTTCACAAGGTAACTGATAACTCAGAGAGAAGCAGAACAGATAGCAAGAAATTCTGACACAGTGTGTTAACAGAGATGTATATCCACATTTCAATCAGACTGCTCCCAATGAGACCAGAGAAGACAAAAGCAGAATCAGACTAGAAGAAAAATTCTCAAACCGTTTGTATACATTCACAATTTTTCTTTCTGTAAAATTGCAGCATCTGGTAGATAAGTGAGACTAATGTAAGCTAGAAAGATGCAAGCAAGCTTAGAAAAAACAAGCCATTCTACATCCCCTCCTGTATATTTGAAGTCCTTTTTTTTTGTTCCTCTTCTATACAAATCTACACTTGAGCACGTTTCACTTCTTTTTTTTTTAATTTGCAGTTATGCATATGCTTAAGAGAAATAATTACGTTTAAAAAAAAGCAGTAACATAAAAGCCAAATAAATAGTATCCTCATTGCAATTCCTACATAGGTCCAGCTGGAAGACAGCAAACCCTACAGCACCTTCCATGGTATCAGGAGTCATGCCTGGAAAAGTCCACTGAATTTTTATTCCCTACAAAGCCTGTTCATTTCAACATCATCTCCCAGTGCTGAAAGGCACGATGCATCCTCCCAGAAACTCCACTGTCCTAAAGTTACTTTTGCCCAGGTTTTGAAATAAGTTCGTTCTGTGTTATTTTTTCCCTCTTCCACCACAGACCAGATTTTCAACAAAACAATGCCACCTCTGACAACGTTTCTTCATCCTCACCAATTACTCCGTTTCAGAAGTTTGTTATTCCTAGGATGACTTTGAAAGACTTTACTAGAGAGCAATTTTTCCAGCCTAGTAGTAGACATGTATTTCCATCTCACAGAGGGTAAGAGAAATCTAATACCTTGAAGGTATGCAGGGGAAAGTTAGGAGAGATTTGTAAGTGCTAGTTGCTACTCAGACCCTCAGCCCTTGAAATGCTAAAATCTATTTACAACATTCAAAAAAGAAGAAAACAAACAAACAGTCACAAACAGATGGGACAAACAGAAGAAAAGGGAAGTGTAAATTGATTTGGCCAGGACAACGTTGGAAGATGTCTACAAGTACTTAATAGAGTTAAATGTTTAAAAAAGAAAATCATTTCCCTGTAAGTTCAGACACCAAGGTGGTAAATAGCACCGTATGTCATACCATATGTCAGTCAGCAAACAACCTTACCAAATCATCTTTCAAAAAGCATTCTCTAAAGCTACATGTTATCCATATTTCCCCACACAACCAGGAACTATCTTACTTTAAGCAGTGATGCAAGAAAATTCACGCGCTGTTCAAACGTTAATCCTTTCAAACATCAGGCAAAGCAGCCCACAACGCACAAATTCAGTGGCTGTAGAAGGCGTCAGTGTATTCTGCAAAGAAATTGGTGTCATTGACACATGCAGAACTAAGACCACACAGTTACTGAACCCACGTGCTGCCCCCACTTGAAAAGAGAGATTATTTTTTTTTGTCACTCTCTTAAGTGACAAGGGCAACCTGAGTTCTTAGGAGTTATTGATTTGTTAGACTTGCTGAACTGAGATCTTCCAAACCAACTACAAAAACCCATATATCACTGTCATGTGTTTTACAAGCCCTGTTGTTCCAAAAAGAAGGGTTAGCCTTTGAACACCACATAGATCAGTCAGATTTAGAATATGCAGCATTTGGGAAGAGAACCAGTTGTCTAAGATGGTATTTTGGAACATTAAATATAACAGCAAGATCTTTCAGATGTCTCCTTCTTAACATAGTCACTGTCAAGCCCCTCATACAGCACCCGGTCTAGCAACTTGCTAGCGAATTTGAGGCAAGAAATAAAAGCCTTAAGAGCTAATACTTGAATTCATCTACATGTGCTTATGCATTAACGTTTCAAATACCTCCATCTTAATTTCTAAAAGTCCTTATGGGTAGGTAAACTATCAGTCATGTTCATAACACTAGTCAGGAATGACATTTTACTTTATTTTAAGAAGACACCATAGTCTCTCCACTCTCAAAGAAGTTTGCTGTGATGCAGCATGAAGAATGCCTTCCAGGAAGGGGAAAAGATGTCCTTTGTCAGGGTATGCAGGAGCACTACACGCGTATGCACACACTTAGTCCCAGAAATTCATTCCACGCACACAAAAAACACAACAAACCACCCCTGTGCGTTACTGTCGATTCTCACTGAAGCTGCTATATTTATAAAAATAGCTTGAAAAACCTTATGAAAGGTATTCAGGTTCATACCCCCCAATGTGATTTTTAACCAGGAGCATTTCTGCAGTGTATGCTTCGGAAAGGGATCAGATCTCTGCCTCTCTAGCCCATCGGATTTCATACGTCGGTTACCAGACAACAGGTGGTCCAGAATCACGTGGTTATTCAATTACCAGCACCTTTCTTTATTGTCACAGTAATGACTGAGAAACTCCAATACACAAATTATTTTCTGACTTGCTTCTTGATATCCAATTTATCACTGTGAACACTTGAGTAGCTTCTAGAAATCCAGTAACACATTTCATAGAAGGAAGACCTGTAGAAGATTTTACGCTTCATGCATCGTAGATTATGGGGCTGCAGTCTCCTAACTTTGAAATTTTCTGCCCTCTATCAATCAAGATTTGCTGCTCTCCTGTATCAAAAAAAGATGGAGAACAGAAGACCTAAGCCCAAAAGGAAATCATGTTATTTGAAAAATTTGGCTGATAAAAATCTCTACAGTATTTAAAATATAAGACTAGGCTTGATAGTTCAGAACTCCAAAACTCAAACAACTTTCCCCAAAAGGACATTTTATTCAAATTTTGCATTCAAAATAAATCTCAGTATTCCTACTGACCCTTGAGTCAGCCTAAGTCACTGAATTTCTAACAAATTAAAAAAAGACATTTAAATCACTTCACGGATTCCTCCTCAAAATGCATGTACCAAATAATTAGAAGCTCTTGAACCACAGCAGGGAACGCTGAAAAGACCTTCCCCCAAACAAAGCTGGAAGCATCATGCTGTCAGCAAGTTCTTCTGAGATGACAAGGTCACCAGGTTAAGTAGAACAGGGTTTTCTGGCATTAGTTACAGGATTCTGCTGACTTTGCTCTTCATACTGAAGAATTCTTCAAACCTGTTTAACGGGTTGTCAACTTTCTACTTGGCAAGCTAATTCCACATTCATTCCTTATGCAAATTGGTGCAATCTCCAGCAGAAATTACAATGCCTTACGCCAAAGCTGGAGTTCATTATAAAAACACCAGTCAGGGCCTACCTAGTATTTTGAAGCATCCCAGTTTATGAAAAACTATTTTGAGATTATAAAGTGCAACACTTTGACCTTGGGTCTGTTATGTCAGAATCTAACTGTAATATATCTATGCATTTCTCATAGAGCTGGCATCTCGAGTCCCTTATCTTCAGCAGTAACAAGCTCCCACAGTTTTATTTATGAATGAATATTCCCTCCTATTGTTTGTGAGAAAAATGGACGTTTAACAAGGCTTCGCTGTTCTCCAGACTCTGGCCACATGGGCTTATTTAGAGAGATCACCACCTTTAGATTATAATTCCTGCTGAACTGTTTCTCCAGAGGAACAGCCTCAGTGGTATTTTGCCCTTCTTATTTTATCTCCAAATGTAGGCTACAGGTTTTCAGACAGGAATGTACCTCCTAAATCTGTTTTGCAAGTCAAGAATAACCTGCAAAAAACCTTGAAAAAAAATCAAGCCTCTATATTAATTCCTCTTCTTCTCCTTATTTTAAACCTTATAAAGAACTAGTAAGATTAGAGAAGGCAGACAGAGAGATACTTATTTATTCTATGTCCTATAAACTCTAAAGCCATATATCCTTTCATTTGCCACTCCTGTAACACCGAAGTTGTGACCCAGGTTTTCTGAAGTGCAGTTTTGCATATCTGCTCCCACACACTGCTCTCAGCAGCACACACACATACACAAACCTTTAGCACTTGTGCCTACAGGAATACTCAAAAAGGGAAATTCCAACATGCATATGCATAAGTTAACACTCAGATGGAAATCCAAAACTACACAAAGAATTCAGAACTACATTTCTTTATGTATTCAAATTTTTGGAAATTTTAACACATAAATCAGAGAAGCAGCACAGCCTCAAGAACTAGCATCCAGCGCCAGGAATTTCTGCACAACTGTCCCAGAAGTCACTGACAACGTGGCCCTTGGCAAATCCTCCAACACCTCCATGTTACGGGGTTCCTCGTCCAAAAGGGTAGGGAGTATTTTTAATTCTCTCAAAGGACTATTATGAAGATTAATTAAGGTCTGAGCAGTGCTTTGAAGATCAAAACTGCTATGCTGTTATTTAGTATTAAAGAACAACAAAGTGCATTCTTGTTGTCTATAATTCCAACTTCATAGAGAAAACAGTGAAAAAGCACATGTGCTCAAGTGCATAAATTAATTCTCCTTGCCCCAACAAGCTGTGATTTGCATAACTGCATTTTTAGTCACCAAAACCCCATCAGTAAATCTACACTTATCCCTTTGAAATATTTTAAAGGCCTTAAGGAATATAAGCAATATAGTTTCTCTTCTGATTCTTTTCCAGGATAAGCTTTTCCTATCAGATATTTCTGCCTCAGTTCAGCAATGCCTTTTATCCTATACGGAGCCTGAGCATTACTCACATGCTAACATTACACATATTCTAAAGTGCTTTGCTAAATCAGAAATCCAATACGCATTTTGGATGTTTCCACCTAAAAAGAGGAGACAGGGTGGCAGCATGAGCTGGCGAGTAATTTTTGGGGGGTGAAAAAAAAAAAATTTAAAATATCACAATTCTTTTGGATCTCTGGTTTCTTGACAGGCTTTCGCCATAAGAAAATAACTAATATACACAGCAAAGTATTTCACAAAAATTTCCACTACTGAAATGCGTAGAAATACTACAACATATAGTGTATCACCAATCCACTCCCTTTAAATACATACACACATACAACTTCTGAATCATTTACTAGAAATGCTACCATATTTCAATTATATTTGTATTCTTAAAACATGGAATTATGTCTATTTTGGCAGCATCTCCGTGAAAACATGAAAGTGAGTAGTATTAACAGAAATTAAAAAATAAAAATCCAGAGAAACTACTCTCAAGTCTTTCCACCACAACCGTGTTTCACTGATCTTATTCAAGGAGCTACAGCAGGAGACCAAGTTCTCCACTATCCCAGCACTGGGATGTAACAGAGCAAATATTTAAAGAAAACAAGAATACAAGCTGTTGGACCTAGAGGGCAGGGAGCACTGAAAACTGATGGAACCTGGACAGCTACTACCGCCCTTATGCTTTAAAGAAATTGCTAACAAAGGGGCCAGTATCTACAAGATGCTGAGCATCTCTCCAGTGTGTCAGCCAACATCACCTCTTCACAGGAAGTACTTGCACTTTATTGGATTACATTTTGGCTCTGTTCCCATTACCTTAGTTTGCACTCGTAAGATTCTTAAAGTCTGCAGCACATTCTTATTAAAAACCCAGATAGCAGATTGTGAACTTCTGTACTTTTTAGACTGCTTTCAGGAGAAAGTTGCGTTATATTTAGTAGCCATATGGCATCCCTCCTCCACACACATGTTTTCTAGCGATAAGAACTGACAAATTAAGTTTTCTAAAACACTGATCTATATGTTTTCATTTCCAATTTTAATCTTAGAAGTTAACCGGGGTTTAATTTTTACACCTGGCATTTGAGAAACAGGAAATGCAAGGGGTACCTACAGAGAATGATACAATCAAGAACAGTTTTTCTTGTAATCTAGGTTAAAATGTTCAGAAAGCTACTAAGCTATATTCTAGACAGCTAAATTCTCCTAAAATTAATACAATATGGCTACATAACTAAATACCCAAGGATGTATTGGCTTCCTTATGCAATTTGCAATTGCTCTGTGAAGGGAGGACTGAAAGTATTAGTTAAAGAACACTCCCTACAGTGAAACCTTTAAAAAACTTATATTTTTTAATACTTGTGTATTTCAACCTGGTCTATATGTTAATAGAGGAGGAACCAAAAGCACAGTGACAACCAACTGGAAAGAACTTCAAAGATACAAGGGCAACCACCATACAGTTTTCCCATGCTCCTGGGAGCCAGGTTTACATACCGCCTGGAAGACAGAAAGCTCAATTTCCCCATAGCACAGCCTAATTTTATAGAAACTGCAGCCAAAGGTTAGAAAGAGAACAACACTTTTAAGAAGCAAAAGAAGACATTTGAGACACACTGTCACTTGGGACGACTGAAAAGGCAGGATGAACATACAATACAAAAATCTACATAACCTTCACCCTGACTGCTACCTCATAATGGGGAAAAAAAGGAACTCAAGCCTCTTAGCAATTTAACACTCCAAAAAAAGAAACTGTTTTCTTCTC
Source organism: Xenus cinereus (assembly GCA_025774025.1). NCBI lineage: Eukaryota > Metazoa > Chordata > Aves > Charadriiformes > Scolopacidae > Xenus > Xenus cinereus. The sequence continues at coordinate 1,651,526 of JAOXJK010000010.1, forward strand.
TAGCAGCGAGAAGAATCACTGCTGAAAATACCGATCTGTCAATTAAATCATGCCTGGTTGCTTCTCCTCTTTCTGGTATCTAGAGCTTTTCCAGTTCTTTCTGTGCTTTTCTGGGGACCAGGGACCCAGAGAAGAGCCCAGGCGATGCTCTCAGCTCCCCTGCAGAGGGATGCAGAGAGTGTCCTCTCCAGCAGCACCTGAAGAAAGCCAGGCAGAAGAACTCCAGATGCCAGAACTCATACTGTGCCTCCACCTCGATGGCGCTGACCTCCTGCCAGCTTCGTCACGAGTGGCAGGTTGCAGGGCAGACCCGATTCAACTCCTGAGAGACCATCTGGGGCAACCCCAGCCTTTCCCTTCTGTCCGAACAATTCCAGAGCAGCACCGAGTATTTCTTCAGCAAGAGGGACAGACATGAACATTACACGCATGCCTGAGCACACTTATGAGCTGCATGTACAGGCTGAGAAATAGAAATGAACAATCCTGTTTTTTTCCAGCTGGTGTGTTATGTTCATTACTCAAAGAAAAATAATAAACACTCAATACTGTGGTTTCTCTCCCTCTGCACAAAGCAATTTAGGGAATATGTTCTTTCAGCACAGCCCATCCTGTCTTTAAGCCTTGTAAAATTCATGAAAGTGAATGATATGGCACAAATCACTGCCTGAAGCAGAACCTTCACGCTGGACAACCCCTTAGAGACTGTAATCCTCAATGTACCAGTCAACACATTTTGGGGAGAAATAGCAATTTCTTCAGAACACTGATTATTCCCACCTGTCTTCCATGAGGAGACAGCTATCACAGAATGAAAAATAATTGTGAAATTAGGACAACACCAGGAAGCAAGGGAAACAAATTGCTTCACAGGCCAGAATTACTTGCACAGAACATTTGAGAGAGAACAAAATGTTTAAGGATGCAATCAATCATTAAGATTTCTTCCAAAAGAAAGAAGAAAAGAAAGCACACACAATCATTTGTTTAAAGCTTGCCTCAGTGAAAAAAAGGCGACAGAATAACCATTCCTGCATACTTGATTATCAAATCAGAGCTTGGTGGGAAGAACAAGTAAGGAAGTCTTCCAATTAACTAACTTCTTTTTTTTGCTTTAAATGTGGTCGTTGAACACTGCTGTAGAAAGACAGAGGGAAAAGCAGATCTCTGGTCCTCTGGCAGTTTTTCCCATTCTTGAACAATTCCTCCTTCAGATGCACAGCCACAAAGGTTCAAAGGTCCCCGCAGCCTTTGTTCTTGGTTCCAGAGTAGTTACAAACAAACTTTTGTTCCTGTTTCTTCAATGAAATAAGCTGCAGCAGTTACCAATGACTGAACTTTACATCTGAAGCTTGCCTTGTGCATCATTCAACTGAAAGACTATGGAATCTCATTTATGCTTCAAGAATAAATTACCAGAACTTTTTCTGAAATTAAAAAAAAAAAAAAAAAATCAACTACTGTACTGAACCAACCTCCAGCAAATATATTACACTTCTGCATACACATAGAAGTGAGGAAAGACCAACGCACAGATTGTATCGGAGAGTTTTTATCTGAACATAATATTTATAGCTCATTTGTTGTGTGTTTTATTATAAAATTCTACACGTTTTACCTTTCCATACAAAAGTGCTATCTGTCAGTAATTTTAAAAATAATACTCATACAGACACACGTGTGTGCACACTAGAAACAATGATACCCAAACATCAATTTTTATTGTTTATATCCCAGCCAGACTGTAGGGGATGAGATGATGATCATAAGGGCAAGCTATGGAAAGTTACTACTGAAATACATTCACATTCCACCAAAAGCTGACAAGGAAATTGTTGATACAATTTGATAGAGTCTTTACAAATGTTATCAGCTGCTATGCAAATTTTGGGGAAAAAACAAGCAAGGTGCATTATTGAGCAGGATAACAGTCTTTTTGAATTAAAAATAAATTTTAAAAAGTACTGAAATTACCCTTTTAAAAGACTTTTCCTAGCAGGCAGGAGATGACTATCGCAAAACACACAACACAAAAGATATCAAAGTACTTTTTTGCCTTCTTTTTTTATTAATAAATTGTGCCTTCACGCTAGAGCATACAGGCTGGTTGCTATGAAATCTAATGAAGATATTCATGAATCATAAAAAGGAGTAAAAGGGTAAGTCCCAGCACATATTCAAAGGCTCTTGCAACAATTAAAATTATGCTCAAACAGGGTTTGTCCAGCTACATTCTTCTTCATAATAGTCATGCTCGTGCCTGTAGTGAAGTCAGAAAGTGTATGTCCAAATTGTAACATCTGGATTTGGAAAACTTTTATTTTTACACTGGCACCAAAACCCACCAAACTGCTTTAAAAACAACTTAACATTTTAAAAGACATTGTTTAGTCATCCATAAATATATCTCAGATAACAAAACACAGAGGATTAAACATGATTTTCTTTAAGAAGAAAGAATTTTCAAACCACTTACAAGAACCTAACACCTTACCATCAACGTTATTTTTAGCAAAACTGATTATCTCAATCTGCCCGTAAGTGATGACAAAGCTTTTAGAATACCACCTTTCATCCTTGTATCTTAAAAGCAACTTACAGGTAGTAATTAAATCACTGTCATCCTTCTCTACAACTGGATTCTGGGGCCCTAGCTGCTGTCCCTCTACTGCTGAACTGACACAAGGCAGAATCACAGCATGGGATGTCACACGAGCAACCTTTTGCTGTAAAAAAAGTTTCACCCGCTTTATGACTTTAAGCTTGCTGTAAGATAGAAAAGACGGAGCATGACCAAATTAAAAGCAACACAAGACTGACAACTTGTTCAACTAGCATGAAGCCTGCTTAAAAAGTAAACTAAACACCCACAAGCTAAATTTGAACTGTCACAGTGAGTTTATCCAAGAACAGTGCTTTGCATCATATGACCCTTATGTTATACATCCACTACCAGGAGATCCAAGGCCACAACTCAGGCTGCGGCTGACCAACTGTCCCTCCATCCACCAAATAACTTCAGGGATATTTAAGCATTTAATTTTACCCTGAAATCCATAGGAAACCAGGCTCCAAACTTTTTGTGGTCCTGGTTTAATGAATTAATGGCAGAAACAGGAGAAACTCCACTTTCTCCGATTCTTAAAGAGTTATAATAGATACACTAAATCAATGCTTTCCACCCACAAACATTAAAGGCTGAGACGTGGACAGGCAAAAGCACTGGGCACACCAGGACAGGAATGGAAGGGCAGCAATTGCAGCTTCATCAGCAACAGGGATTGAGATGACAAGAGGACGATTCAGAGATCAGCAGCTTACGCTGAACTATCGTGTCAACCAGCGACTTCAAGCCACATCAACAGGACATGCTCAAAAGGTTGCAACATAGCTACAGAAACAAGACTGAAAAAAAAGTATAGGTTCTTAAAACAATGATTTTAAAAGTGGAGACTTGGGGGTATTTTATTTTCTAAACTATCAGATAAGAGACAGGAGCTGCTGAGGCATATGCTCATCTGTTGTAAGATTCATAGATGACACTATGAGCTCCAGACTCATGGAACATGTGGAACTAAACACAGGGCAAAAGAACATCCAGTGAATAATAACCGTTAAATGTCATAATCATCACTTGACAATACCATCTAAATACACTCAAGTCATTAGTATGATGAGAGTTAATATATTGTTTGATCAAAAAGCAAGACAATAACACAAGGAAGCATATACACGGCACACTTACCAAACTGATTACAACAAACCTGGTAGCATTGGTTTATCAGCTTAAACAATCAGCAGCTAATTAACTGTGCATTTAACAACTAGGTAATAAAGTTTCTTCCCAGGGAAAATCTGATTGGAAAAGTCAACATCAGCTTAAACACGATTAACTTCCTGTCCCACTGCTGGTAAAGCAAATCCAATTTACTAAATAGTTTAAAGGGCAGTTTTTAATTATTTTGCACACTACTGAAGAATCTAACACTACAGACAAAAATACGGCAAGGTGATCTACTCAAGTGCACGTAGGATCCAGCAACACAAAACACCACTTAAGTAAAACACACAAAGGCTTCTTAGCATGCTTAACAACAGCCCCAGCCTAGTAACTTGTACTGCAGGAGCTCCCATGGATCTCAGCTGGAATTTTTACAGGAGGGAAATCACACACAGTTGCAGCATGTAGAACATACAACAAAATACTAA
>JAOXJK010000010.1:1659686-1717692 GCA_025774025.1 Xenus cinereus
CTGTGCAACCTGCTCTGGGTGGACCTGCTCTGGCAGGGGGTTGGACTAGATGATCTCCAGAGGTCCCTTCCAACCCCCTGGGATTATGGGATTCTGTGCTTATTGGCAAATAAGCCAATGGAAAAAAAAAAAATTAGACAAAAAATAATTGGCAAAGCCGGGTGTCAGCGTTAGCACAAATCCTACCCTTGCAAAGATGGAGCTGGAGTGATGCTGGCGCTCGTGGAGGAAGGGGGTTTCTCAGCACCATCTGACTCCACGCATCTCCCATAATTAGGTCTGTGTCTCGGCACAGAGGCGCCGGTGGTGGCACGGGGCGCCGACGTCCCCGCAGTCCCCGCTGCAGCTGGTGGCTCTGCCCGCGGGGATGGAGACAGGCAGCTCAGGGAGCAGCCAGGCTCAGGGCTGGGGTCCAGCAGCCCCAGGAGGACGCTGTGGGCAGCTGGAGGAGGAAGGATGCCGAGCGGCACGGCGCGGGGTAAAACCAGGAATGAAGCGGGGTTTGCAGTGGGAGTATCCCCTGCTGTGCCAGGGATTCTCCCCCTTTGGTGGGATCTCACGGGAAGAAACACTGATGCTCGGGATCATAGAGGCATCGAATGGTTTGGGTGGGAAGGAACCTTTAAAGCCCATCTAGTCCAACCTCCCTGCCATAAGTAGGGACATCTTCAACTAGACCAGGTTGCTCCAAGCTCCATCCAACCTGACCTGGAATGTTTCCAGGAATGGGGCATCTCCCACCTCTCTGGGCAACCTGGGCCAGGCTCTCAGTCAACAATTTCGCCCCGATACCTCATCCCAATCTCCCCTCTTTCAGTGTCAAACCCTTCCCCCTCGTCCTATGGCTCCCCTCCCTGATCCAGAGTCCCTCCCCATCTCTCCTGGAGCCCCTTGAGGGACTGGAAGGGGCTCTGAGGTCTCCCCGGAGCCTTCTCTTCTCCAGGCTGAACCCCCCCAACTCTCTCAGCCTGTCCTCCCAGCAGAGGGGCTCCAGCCCCCCTAGCATCTCCGTGGCCTCTTCTGGCTCCGCTCCAACAGGTCCATGTCCCTCTGCTGTTGGTGGCCCCAGAGCTGGAGGCAGCACTGAAGGGGGGTCTCCCCAGAATGGAGCAGAGGGGCAGAATCCCCCTCCTCACCAAGCTGGCCACCCTGCTGGGGATGCAGCCCAGGATGCGGGGGACTTCTGTGTAGGGGGAAATGCTTCAAGGTGCACCTGAGGTTTGGGGTCGGGCTGGGATGGGGAAGGGTTTGTCTTCGTGTCGGGGCTGAGCTGTAGTGGGGTTATTTGGGGTTGAGGGAAGGAGGTGCTGAGCACGGTGCTGGGGCTGTCCCCACAGAGGGACGGAGCTTGGTGGGGCATGCAATGGCCTCTCTGTGTGCTGGTATTGAGTCTGGAGCCGCTCCTGTCATTTCAGCAGTTGCGTTGGAGGGAGAGTACTCAAAATCCTGCCCAAGAAGTCCTGAAGTTTGGTTGTTTGGTGGTTTTTTTTAATATGGCCAGGCATTGTCCCTCTCTGAGGGATGGGTCCAAGCCAGGAGACCTGCCTGCACCAGGACCCTCCCACCCGCACCGTGGTAGTGCCAGATCAAGAAAGGTGCTTCACCTCAGTCACAGGACTTGTTGTTTACCCATGGACAGACTACTTGCACGCCCTGTCCGCAACACAAAGCCTTCCCCTCTTCTTAAGCTTCAAATGTATTTAATCTAGACTTGAGACAGTGTTGTTTCATCAGAAAAGGTTAACTTAATTCAAACTTTTAAGTGAGGTTTAAGTGTTAACCACAAACTCCGTTCTCCAGATGTTGAATGAAAGGATCTGTAATGCTTCAGCAGAGGATCTTTTTGATAGAGGCATTGCCCCGGTGCTGTGTTTCGGTAGCTGACCCCAACCACTTTATAATGTGTTTTATAGATGCTTTATTGTGTCATTAACGTTTTCAGAAACGCACGACTTGATTTTGCTGGCAGTAGGCAAAATCCTTCCAGATAATTATGCCATTTGATGACCGCAGAGGTTAAAAATCTGATTGCTGTTGTATATTTATTCCTTTATAGTGGCACTGCAAAGCAATTACTCTGAGAGCGCTCTCTGCCTTGGCGTGGGCCCAGGGGCAGAGCTGTGAGTAATGCGGAGTCGTGTTGTGGATCATGCGTGTTGCCGTGCACCTGGCAGTTCATGTGAGAGCTGTGGTATGTACTTTGTCTTAATCACAGGGTGACAGCTACATTTGCATTGCAAAAGCAAATACGAAATGGTCCACTTGATACGCTTTCAGAAATGTTTTAAATGAGAGGCATAGTTGAAACTATTCCATGGGCTGGATTTGATGCTTTTTGGTTTTCACTTCCATCTGTGAAACACTGTAAATATAGTATATAATCTACATTAAGACTACTCTGGTGATAGCAGCTATCCGGAGTGTTTGGATCAATGATACCACTGTTTGCTAATGTATTGGGCGACTAAGAAAAGCAAACCATAAGCATGCAGAAATTCTGAGTTGTGAGCTTTAATTTAAAAGATTTGAGGAATTTTTAGTGGTTGTGACGAAAATTTTCAAAGCCTGTCGTGAGTAACTGATGATAACTGTAAATGTGCAGAGTCTGGAACAATAGCTCTGAGACATGTGAACTGCTTCGTGTCAGCATATGCCGTGCCAGATGCCAACAACCAAAACTGTAGTTAAGAACATCGGTGGGTTTGGGGCTCCGTGTGTAAGGAGACAGCAAATCGTGAAGATGTTGCACGGTATCCCCTAAAACAGGGACAAGTGTAATTATGTGAGCTAATAAACAAAAGAGGATGCAGAAAATACATAAATGACAATGATGACAAGGCAAGATCATGTGATTGATTGATTGTGTTTGTGTGTGCTACAACCTGCAACTCCAATCCTGTCAAACCTGATGAGTTAATTGGGATAAGCCGGGACCGTACCCACATGGCTCATTGCTGATAACACCTTGGGGCACCAAGACCAGGTTTCTTTGTTCCATATATAGAAGATTACAGATTTAGTACTCTGTGAGGAGGTGATCCCTATCTATCCATCACTGATCTGAGTGACTTTGAAATTCCTGGATGAAAGGTACCCAGAGCATTCCCAAGGAGCTGAGCCTTTCCCTCTTTATTAGACACCATCATCTCTTTTGCGGTTTTAGTTCTTCCTTATTTTGACTGGCTGTCACTGCGAGATTTTTGCAAGGCTTGTTTGTTGCTCTTCCCAAGCAGAGTATTTTTCATTATGTCTGTCTAACTAAAAACAAATGGTGGGCCGCATATGGGAATGCAGCTTGAGAAAACTGGAGATCAAAGAAAGGTCTTGACTCAGTGCTGAGGATCCCTGCTGCATTTCCCCTTTAACTGCCTCCCACCAAGCTCGTGGCTTGTGATTTGGAGCTCACTGCCTTTACTTTTTTGTCTGAGCATCTTTGCTTTAAAAAAAATAATAAGGAAGAATGTTTTCCCAGCTCAAACTTTCTCTGTTTCTACTTTCTCTCTTTCTTGTTCATCAGTCCTCAGTCTTGCTGGTTTTTTGGAAAACTTAAATGCCTCTTCACTGATGCCAGGAAATGCTTCAACTTGAATGAACGGTACAGAGCCCATGTATCCAGTTCACCCAAACAGGAAAGGACTGATCTGAATTGCTTCAGCCCTTGCCAGTTATAGGTTGCTGTTGTGTGTCTAGAGGGCTTGTCTGCCCTTTTCATGTTGGATCTGAAGGTCACTCAGCCCTGGTCACCTCATCAGCAAGTTAGCCAAGGCTTTCAGGAAAAAAAGCTTACCCAAAGGATGAGAAGGAGGAATATGGCCAGGTGTCACTTCCTTCAGATCTGATTTTTTAGTTTCAGCTTTAAAAAACTGGTGCATGTTTATTTATTACCAAGAATATGATTTCTTTTTTTTTCTCCTGAGTGAGGACTTTTAGAGCGACGTGGCTTGTTACACACGTACTTTTTTTTCTACTGAGGGACAAGATTAGGGAAACTGAAGAAGGGGATTTTGCCTGGCTAAGAACTGTTGGAGCTTTTGGGGTGGCTTTTTTGGCCAGGAATGTCAATGAAAAGATGCTGAGAGAGGCTGTAGAGAGCAGCTATGTTGATAGCGAGTTCAAAGTTCTGGTTTGTTTTATATAAGCTGGACTGACTGTGCTTTGAGAAGATGTTTATGTGAGATAACACTGTATGTTTCCTTCCTTTACTTCATGTTCTGCTTCTCTTAAATATTTTTCTTGGAGTGAAATGATAAATATTTAAGACAATCAGTTGCATTTGGAGATTTCTTCTGAGCTTTATATGTTTGTTTTGAGAAGATGCTGCTGCCATTGCCAAACAGTACTTAGACTCTATTTACAAAATAAACTGGGACCACAACAAAGAAGTGTGAAAGAAAAAAAGGTAGGGGAAAGGAAGAGTGAGAGACAATGTATTTCTGTTCCTGAAAGCTGCTTTGCATTTCTATAGCACCTTTCCTCCCAGTATTTCAGGGCACATCACAAGCATTAGTCATGCCTCATGCTAGATTTGGGAGATGAGTGAGGCAATTCCTGCCACTGTTTAGAGACTAAGTCTCCTGGATATATATAACCCAGGGAGAAAGGCGAATCCTTTCTGGATTGTGGGAGCCAGACAGGTCACTATTGTATGTTTGGAGAGCTTGTTATATAGGGGTTATGAATTTGGACTGGGGCTTCTGGATAATCACTGCAGAGAGAGATTATCTAATTTATCAGAATCCTTACAAAACTAAACTAGCTAGCATTTTGCCATCAAGAAAAAAGCATCAAGATAAAAATGCGACTAGTTTCATTAACTTCAGATTTAAGCTAATCTTCATTTCAGTTAGTAGAGCTTGTAATTCAGTTAGAATTGAGGTATCAAGTGTGAAATCTTGCTTCTGTTGAAGCCAATAGGAGCATTGCTATTGACAATTGAAGCCAGGCTTTTTTTTTCCCAAAATAAGATGTCAGTGATAAGAGCAAGAGACTTCATCCAAGTAAAAGTAATGTCAGTAGCAAAATTGGCATGTTTGAGAGTACTCTGGGGGAGAAGAGACAAAGACTCTGTCTATACCAATGTTCCTAGTCATGTGTTTCAGAGAATAAATATATCTTTTCCTGGCAGTGGATATATTCACTCTGTCTGGCTGATTGCTCAACTGGTCACTCTGTGACATGCTCTGCTCCATTCCCAAATGTTTTGTATTCAGACATCTCAGCTCCGATTCATCAGACATAGGAGAGATATTTTTTTTTCCCTTCCAGTATTTTATAGCTACATTATTATATTTTTTAGTATCAGAATCCCCCTGACTCATGTAGGACAAACCCCAGAAGAGATCGATGTTTTTAAAGCTGCTCATCCTTGGAAAAGGGAAGGGTGTGGTGTACACAAAATGGAAGAGATACCATTCTGTGACTACGTGGCTGCTTATTCTGCTGCATACACCCAGGAACAGAGCCTTGGCTGTTGAGCAGTCGTCACTGATGATGCCACAACTTGTTGCTGTTGCATGTTTCCAGTCGAAGTGATAAACAAGAAGATAGCTCAATAATGTGGTCACGTCAGGTGTGATGCTGGCATAGGCGTTGTGCGTGGTTAGCATCAGACTTAAGTAACTCAAAAGATTTTATTGAAGGTTAAAAAGTTTTCGTGGAGATGAACCGCACTATCCCCAAGGTAAAACAACCCCCAAATACCAAAGCGTAGTTTATACAGATCCTTTAGTTGGCCACATTTCAGTACACGTGCACAGCACAGTAAATCCAAGTGAATTCTAGACTCACAAAGATATGCATTCAGAACAACTGAGATCAGATTTTTAATGAACCATTCATTTAGACTATTTAGCAAAAAAAAATACCATCCTCTGAAATGATTTGGCTGAAATAGTCATTGAATACTCAAAAAGCTTGCAAACAACAGTATAAATTTGCAGTATTCTGGAGCCTTTACCCAAAGAATTAGACATTTTCCCACCCCTTTAAAATTATTATTATTCTGTCACCCCTATGGAGAACAGTGTGCTTGGTTATATGAGGCAACGAGGAAGATAAGAAGTGTAACTGAATAAACTGATTTTTAAAGCCCTGAACCTCTTAATGTTTACAAAATATTCTTAGCGTACACACATAGTCTCTGGGACTATGCATATGTAAAGTTCAAGTACATATAAATATAAGCAGAGCAGAATATAACATTCTATTCCAGCCTGTCTCTTTGATGGTCAGATCCGCCCAGATGAGTGCGCAGGCTGCTGAATGGAATCCTTCCAGTTATTGGGCTTATTTCTCCTTGCGTGCAAATGTGATGCTGTGCTTGGGACAGAGTAAAATTGCTCTTTTGACTGCTTGCTCTTTAATCCCCCCTTTATAGTCTCATAAATGTTCCTGGAGCTATACTGCCATGAAGCATCCGTGAAATCAAGTGACTGTTTGGGTCAATCACATGGCTGTTTCTCTGAGAGAGCAAACTTCAGGCAAGCACATTCCAGCTGCTGTGACCTTGGTGAGGAGGGAAGGGAAGCATTGCAACTCCTGGCCTGTTCTCACAATTTCTCTCTTTGGATCGCTTGTGTCCAATTTTCTTGAAATTTGCTGACTTGTGATTTTTTAATATAATCCAAGACAGATACCCCAGCTGAGCTGTCGGGTGGGCATTGCACCATCAGTTTTCCAAGTAGTTACGGGCACTGGTGTGGGTGGTGAACTGCCTCGGCTTGCTCTGGTAATGAGACCAGAGATTGAGGTGAGCCAATAAAGCATGTAAGCAGAGGTTCTGCAAGACTTAATAGACATAGCACCTGCTGTGCACTTCTGTGACTTACTAAGCAAGTGCTCGAGATCCCTCTTTAATAACTTGACACTTGGATATTTTTCCTATGGAGAAATGACTCTGGGTTTGGGAAGTCATGGTAGCGTGGAAAATGTGCTAGCATTATACCCACCCCGTAAGGAAAGAGCTGAGAAAGAATATGAACTTAAAACATCGTAGCACGCCACTGAGTAAAGACACTGGGCTGAGGGAAACCCAGCAACGTCCTGGAATCCAGTACTGTCCCTTAGCTGGGAAAGACTGAGGCACTGTGTGACAGAGATCAGACGTGCAAGGTAGACCAGCCCCTGCCTTGTTTTTGCAGTGTCTGATTTAGTGCTGCTCCCCGCCATATTTAATGCAAATTATGTTGTGTAATAATTTGTATATTTATGTCTGTGTGCGGCCAGAGCTGCCTGTTTCTATTCGTGTCTCTCCGTTGCCTGCAGTGAGTGAACACAGCAGATTGGATCAGGCCTGAGGTCTAACTATACAAGCTGGACAAGTATCCTGGGAGAAGTGCACAATATCTCGCATTTTTAATCTTAGATTTTCTCCCTTTTTGGTAGAGAGTGACTTAACTCCTGCTACAGGAGCTATGACATCCAGTTGTTGTAATAATGACGACTGTGGCAATTCCTAATATCCAAGTGTTGGACGTGGGTTGGCATAGAGTTGGCTGCTGTAGCCCTGAGCAGGCGAGATGAAGTCTAGAAGCTCTTTAGTTTGGGATAAGGGTGAGAAGTTGAAGGTTGACTGCTAGATGGGTGCCTGAAAGCACCAAGGGAGGGAATCTGGAGGTGGACTAATGAGATGGGGAGAGCTTAAAACAAAGTGACGGGCTGTCAGGGTGGAAACTGGGATGAGTTCTGAACTCTGCCTTTCCAGTCGCACCCACGGAATTGCAATCCTGCAAGAAGAGCAAGTGGAAGGAGGGAAAATGAGGGGCTGCGCGGTGCAGGTGCTAGAAATGGCCTCTGGTACCTGCCAGCAGAGGCAGAGCTGCTTTCTGGAGCTGGGATGGACGTATGGCATTTCAGGGAGCCTCTGGGAGAGCCTGATGGAGCTGTCAAGTGTGAACGTGTCATACATGATGCTGATGCTTGGCAGGCTCTGACTTAGGGAAACTTGGTGACATTTTTCCCCCTCACATGCGCTCTGGACATAGCCAAATACAAGAAAGTTGTATTTTGGGGAAATAAAAGTAAAATGCATAACACAGGTAAAGGCTGGGCTGTCAAGAGTGCTCAAGACCAAGAAGAACAGAGCAAGACCTCATTATTTTGCTGTGTCCCATAATAATAATAATAATAATCTTCCATTTATTCCTTTCTTGAACTGGGCCACTTCATCTGGTCGTTGTGTAATTCTGAGATGTCTGGAGTTCAGCCTGCACTGATGACCCTGCTGTGCTTCGGTTGGGTTAATCAGCACGGGGAGAATCACTGAAAGTTTTGGTGAAATCTTCATCTACCTTAGAACTTGAGGGCTGAGGCAGCTTTTTTTGCTGTCCTGTTGTTGTTCCAGGGAACTCTTTCCACATCCAAGGATAGAAGGCAGTTTATTTTTCAAACTTTTGTTAAATTAAATTTCTTCCTTGTTAACAAACATACCATGAAATTCAGGGATGGGTAAAACTTTCCACGACTGGCTGAAAGAAGAGCCACAACTGAACCAAGTTCTTTTACTTGGCTGTGAACTCTCTAAAAGCTCAAGGTGGTTACTTACATCAGATACACAAGCTGAGAATTCCTCTGTCTTTATACACTTAAAACTAATAGTAGAATTTTTATTTTCCTACACCCATCTCGGACTGGGGGAAGCCACAGTTGATACTGGCTTCTGAGAAATATATAATTACAATCAGCAGCAGTTGGTGCCATAAGATACTGGTGCTCTGTGCTAAACAGGAATTAGTGTTGCATATTTATTTGGAGGACAAGAATATCTACAAATATCTATAAATATATTCAGTTATTATTAGAAGAGGTATTTAAATCTTCTAGTGGGTGGGTGTCCCAGATACAAACTGATGAAAGTAAGGGAAACCTCCTTATGCAAATGAGTTGTTTGGTAATGTTTCATCACAGGTTTTGTTGCTTTTTATCAATTTTCACGGGCAGGGCACTCGGTTAAGCTTAACCATTCATCTGATCTTTTGCAAAAGTTATGTCCCAAGTGTAAATATCAGTGGCAACTTGCCCCTGTTGTGTGCACTTTACAAAATGACAGAAAAGGAGCCTCTGGAAGGCTTTATACATTCTAGAGAACACTCGTTAGTAAGAGTAATTAACTAATGTAGCACTTAACCAATGGTTATTTGCATGATTTTTTAGCAAAACTTCTTTTGTTAAGCCCAGATACTGCATGGTGCTTTGTTCAAGCAAATAAATGATTCTGTAGGAATTTAATGATCTTACAAATAAATCTAAGAGTCTTTTAAAGTGAGTATCACCTACTCTAAGCCCTCACAGATTACCTGTAACTAGTTTTGAGCCATACAAAGGTTAACACAGGCTACAGAACGATAAAGCTGAAGACACTAGAACAGCTCAAAGCTCAGTACTTCCCTTCACAGAACGAATGGTAGAAAATTATGAAACTACTTTGTAATCATCTGAAATGTCCCCCTGACTTCTGCTGTACCGAGGGTCAATTTCTAATATTGCTGAAGTAAAAACCAGAAATCACAGTAATTTTTAAGGGCAGGCTGGACTTTGCCACATAATTCCTTTTGGCTTGTATAGACATTATTTCACTTAAAGTACTGGATAAAAAGCTTAATCGGTAGAATAAAAGAAGGATAAAACTGCAAAGTTTAACTTGAATGGAATAGAAGATAGATTGTAGGCAAGCTGAGGATATGAGCAGTGCAGTTCAGGGCTGCTGTGTAGCTGCAGAGCTGTGCAGATACCAGGACTAAAATACTACTACCATAACAGGGCTACAATATTTTTTACTGGAAATAAGAGGTGATTATTGCTGGGAATTGTCAGACAATAATCTGGCTATTGGGATTAGCCACCCCAAAAGTCTGGAGCAGGAGGGGTATTTTTCCTCAATGAAAGAAGTCGTGTGCTCCAAAACAGATTAAATCTCGTGTGAGTTAGTAGAAAAGGTGATAAGAACTGTGCACAAGAGATGTGTCGAGTTCAACAGCAGATATGAGATACTGTTCCAGCTTTTTGTACCTATGGGGCATAGCAATAAAGGGGTGAGTAAAATTCTCTTGTAGAAAATGTCTGCAGGAACAGAGCTGGTGCTGGGCTCACCCTGTGAACCAGCAGATTAACTTGATGGTTCCAGAGTTGCTCCACAGCCAGCAAAGGCTACTGTGGCCCTTGGGCACTGGTTGAGAATCCCAGATAAGGGGAGGCAGCATCACAGAGAGAGCCAGACAGCTTATGGGGTTGTGGGAGTGGGGACAAGCTGGAGAAGCAAAACACTGGAAGGAAGGGAAAGGTTGAGGGTAGCTTTGGGCAACGGGTAGCAAAGAGAAAGTGTGAGAAATAAGCAGGGAATTTAGCTAAAAGGTTCCTTCGCTGATTGATTTAATTTACACTGGAGAGAAATTGGCCTTAGGTCAAGTCTGCAATGCTTTTATGTGATTGCTCTCCCTCTGAGCATCCTAGAATGACAGTTGGGCCAAGCGTTTTGGCCTGTGGGCAAGTAAACAAGAAAGGCATAAGAAATGTCCCTTACAAGGACAGTTCCCTAATATATGCTTTACATGCCAAGTCAGAAGTTGTAGGTCTGTTTTACCCGCTGGGCTCCTCTGTCAGGAGGTGGATAGGAAGTGCACCTCCTTGCATCTGGAAATTTGTTGAAAAATGCTGCCTCATCAGTTGTGGCACTTTTTTGGAGCTCACTTATGATATGGAAACTCTCAGGCTGTCCTTGGAGCTGAGCCATGTGCTATCAGTCCCTTGAAAATACAAGTTGATTAAATATGTAGGTCAGAAAACAGAAAGCACATCCCAATCTATTTAATAGATGAGAGTTTCATTGCCTAATGTTATATCACTGAAGCTGCTGGTCACTTTTTGAAGGTAATAATAGCTTTGTTCTCAGCTCAGGGATTAAGGAGGGTCACCAGGTATTGCTACCCAAAGGGCAGGTGCAAGTTTTTCAGTGGCATTAATAAATAAAAAGACCTGCCAGGGAATTAGGTTACCTGTGAGGATTGCTGTAATATAAGGAGAGCTAACAAGGAGCAAAGTCCAGTAAATCTATCTCTGTTCCATAAATAGGCTAGACATGCACCTCTACAGTGATGTCAAACCAAAAATAAGCCGGGAATCCTATTGAAAATTTTTACCCCTGAGCCTTTATCATGGCCCTACTTTTTTTTCCTCATCTTCCAGCTCCCAAGGAATTGGACAGGGAGCTCCTGTCTGGCAGTCTGAGCTCTGTCCCCGTCGGTTACCTGCTGTTTGTAGCAGCCTCACACAACACTGAGCAGTTTTACATCTGAAATTAAAAAGATGCCTGGGTCTGACTGAATCATTCTTCATTATCTCAGCGGGCAGCAGATTTAGGAGCTAGATTTGCAATGAACATTTATTAGATTGTGTGTCTTCTGGGGATAGCTAATTTTTTTTTATCATCAGATTCCATGACTTAGCATCATAATTAGCTATTAGACATATATACTCCAGTCAAGAGCTGCTTTTTTTTTATTTTTTTAAGCCTGCTTATTCTAAGAGTCTTTCTTTTCTCATTTATAGGGGAGTTTTGCACCGTTCTTCTGACAAGTGCAAGATAGCCAGTGGGAACGAGACCTGTAATTAATCCACTGAATGCACAGAGCAAGCAGAAGAATGGCTCTTGGATGAAGAAGCTCTTTAGTCTCTGGAAGGTATCTGACAAGACAGCAAACACTCTTAGGTAGCGTGGTGGCTTTTGTGATGTCGGTGCTAGGAATGGCACCCAGCAAATTCATTTCATGTGAGCTATTGAGGACACGAGGGAGAAAACGATGTCTTTCAGCATTCCCCTGGATTTTGAAGTTGCATATGCATGCATGATTATGCACTTTCTCTTCAAGAGCTGATTCACTGTGTTTCTAGTAAAGAAAATAAAGAAAGCTTGAGTCCATTTTCCCACTCCTTCTTGTAGGGGTGTGTGTTGAGGAGGGTGGTGGTGGTAAAAGGGAGTCCAGCATTGAGAGCATTGGCCTGAACTGTGGGAGGTCCAGGTTCAGCTCTTGCATTGCCAGAGACAAACTGTGTGACTTCAGTCACGTATCCTCACTGTACTTTGGCTTGGCATCCATAAAAATAACTTGATAGATTTTGTGGTAAAGTGAGACCCCCCTGGATGCTGCAATATTAAGGTGTCTTGTTGGTTTGTCACAAAAGCGTTTAAACTGGTGGAAAGCACAGGGTGAGGATGGTTGTCCCTTTAAATTAAGTTCTTCTTTTATGTAATGCTACTTGGTTTATTGCACAGGAAATACCTTTGTTTCTTAGCTCTCTAGCTACTATAGTACCTGTCATTTACTGCAATTTACTTCTGAGACTGGTTTTCTAACTGCCTTGTGTTCTTGGATCAGATACAACAGCCTTTGATTCCTGTTGTCCTTTTGTCTTTGCTTGCTTGGCTCTAAACATTTTGTTCCCTGAACATGGGCCCAGGTTCTCCTTTCCCCCATGCTGCAGCAAATCAGGAATACTGCTTCTGAAGCAATTAGTTAAGAAGCATTGACACACACAAAGGGAACTAGGGCTGTTGATTTTTACTTTTTTTTTCCCAAGTTTTGTCAGACATTATGTACTGCTCTTCCCAAATCTTCCGGTATTAGTTCCAGTGTGCAGACCAATTCCAAGACTGAATGACTGCACTTTGCCTGGTGATAATCCACACCGTATTTCCAGCTACCTGATTCTCCTTCACTGCTTTGTAGTCACAGCACAAGCTACACCCTCAAGGGAGTTTGTGTGTGCAGTTGCCTGACTCCTGCCTAACTCAGCTGGATTGATATCTCAAAAGCCAGGCGTGTCCAGACAGTGATATTCTCAAGGCAGAGAGCAAACTCACTTTATTCGATCACAAGATACTCAAAATGTTAGATGAAGACCAGAGGGTCGCTGATACAGAATGGTGCAAAGTCTGTACGAGTGCTGACCCTCAAATGAGAATCTGCAGGCAAGACCTCTGCTAATGGTTTCCTGGTGGAGAATGCCAGAAATGAGGAAAGAAATTACTTTCTTGATGCAAAAGTTGCTTTTCTATTACCTCTCCTGATCTCCAGGGAAGAGTTGAGTTGGTCCAAAATGGAAAATAATTAAGGTCTGAGCAGAAATAGTAAGTGTCCTGAGGTTTTCTATGTTATTCTGTCACAGCTACTTTCTTTGGGCTCAGTCCCTCTCCTCTCTTCCTGCTACGTGTTGTGTCAAGACTTACAGACCTCACAAACTGAGGTTTAAACTTCCCCATGCTGCTGTGTTCAGTTCCTCTGCACACATCAGCCCCTGCGTGTGTGTGGAAGTGCTTTGCACGCAGCCAGCTGCTCCTTCCTTGTTTTTATGGCACCTATTGCACCCGTATCTCAGAGTCGGATAAAAAAACAAAAGGAGAGGTATCTACAGTAGAAACTAAGTGACTGCGGAGCTTGAGATGTAAAAAAGCATTGCTCTTCTCTGCTGGATTATACTGGGGTTTACGCATGAGTTGGAGCCTTTCCCTGCTCAGATCAGGGCCTGGTTGGGTCTGTGCAAAACTACGGTTACCCAGGATACTTATAGGTTCATAAGAAAATCTTGAATTAGCATGCTTCCAGCAACGCCTGGGTACTGGGCAGAGGGATTGTGGCTTTCGGTTTAAATGCCCATGAAGCTCCCATGTTAGGTGCTCAAGATTCCATCCAAGAATTATTTATTTTAGATTGTGTTTAGCCTTAACAGCCTGATGATATTCAGCGTTGCTGGTCTCTTAATGTTGCTGAGAGAGGAGAAAAATTGTTAACCCTGTTTTGTAAATGGCCAAAGCTGCATAGACCGGCTGCAGCGGAGCAGGGACTGTAATCCCTAATTCTAAATTCTCTATTAAAACCCTAATCCCTGGGCTATCCTTCTGCTTCAGACAGAGTTCAAGATGGATGGTGTATAATTTGTCTGAAGTGATGCACCTGCCACTATTTAAAGCTAGTTATTTTCTTTCTGTCCCCATGTCAAAGTTGCTTTTTCTTTTTCATTGTCAAATTCTTTTTTTTTTTTTACAGAGTGATTCAAAATTGAATTCTATTGCTTGCATTTTATAGGTCTCTGTTAGAGCCTTGTGATTCAAATACTTCAACGAATTCCATGTAGACTAACAGTATCTTGGGACTGATAAAGCTTGATGCCTGGACTGGTTAAAGGGGAAGAATATTAACATGAAGTTTCCAGCATTCAGTGTGTGGTGAGAATAAAAACATCTCCTGATTTGCCTGAGGATCATAATTTTTTTGAAGAAATTTTCATTGATAATTTTTTAATAGAAAAAGCAGGGGGGGGAAATGCAGATACTTCACAGAGAATATAGACAGAAAAGAACAGCAGGATAGGGGGAATGTGGAAGTAGGTCAGATGCATTGCAGACAAAAAAAAAATCATTATTATGATTAGGAGAGATTAAGGAAGGCAAGAGCAAACAGCATCAAAGGAATCCAATTTATCAAGCCATTTAAACAGGAGCATTCCTTGCAAGGCAAGTTCTCCGTACCGTACACCAGTTTGGAGCAAAATGAGAGGAGAAATGTCCCATGCTATGTATTTAATTTAACATCTAGTCTACTGTATATCAATCCATGAATTCTTGAAGAAACCTTTTCTACTTGTCATGAGGAACAAATGCTGCAGAAACTGTTACCCGCCCTTCCTTGCTTGAGTTCTTTTAGATTTTTCATTTTTAAAGCTATAATTATCCAGTTAGGTCTCTAGGTGAAGAAAGCGCCCAGTGTAATAGTAGTGCTTGCTGACAGCAGTCAATCAATTACTTTTTCAGCACATTGGGTGCTTTACATAAAATAAGGAGATTCTCATTTCAAAGATTTCACATAAAAGGCAATTTATAGCTGTGAAGTTATTTCATCTGAGGATGTTAAGAAACTTTGCAATGCCAAGTAGCTTGTGTTGCTTCTCTTAAATTTTGGGCAACTAGAAGTGTGGGAGATCTGACCAGGATGCTGTGACCTACTCAGCCTCCTTTTCTCCCCTTTTTCTTTCTAGTTTCGACTGGCTGCTTTGTCCCACGTGCCATAACAGCAAGGAAATGGATTTTGATTTGGATGGGGTTTGCTTAACGCAGAAATGAATAGTGAAAGCTTTAGCTCTCTAAAACAGAGCAACATTCTTCTCCAGCACATCTTTTTGATGTGCAGAACAATGGACATTAATAGTAAACACAGGCAATGCTTCTTGATTTGCAAGAGGCTCACGTCTCTTTGTAAGACAGGTCCTGTGCTGTATGAATTCTGTTATGACCTGAGAATTTGAGGCCTTTTTCTGCACAGCACTGCGGGCATCCTTTGTGGAGGTAGATTAGCTGCATTTTCTTTAACTTCACACCGAGCTCGAGCGCTCCTTGTATGTTTTCAACATTGGCTTGGGCCCTCTAGACAGAAACCACAACCTCTGCGCTGTTTGACAGAGCTCTGCCATGTCAAATGTTTCTTAGCAGGAGCAAGCTGTCTGATAAATTCAAACAAGATGTGGATGTCTCTTAACAGTGGGTTAAAATACTGGCTGAACATCTTTCTAAATAGCTGAAGACTGCTGCCAGAGGCTGCGGGCTGGTTTGCAGCCTAAACTCAGCCCTGCAGAACTGCTGACTTGAGCCGAAGCATGGAGAAGGTTTGGCGTTTTAGAAGCTTTTAATTAACAGCACATTTTATGCCACTCATTAGTTTCCTATTCAGGAGGAATTGGTGTATGAAGCATGATAAAACTTTAAAGTAGTGGTTACCCATGCAGCTGAAGTTACAGCTGGTGCCTTCTCAGCCTTCGAAGCCGAGAAGTCGTGATTCTTTTCTGCTGCCTTTGCAGCGTTGTGGGGGCAATACAAACCCAGACTTGGGCTAACACTTTTATTGCTGTCACATTGTCGCTCTGACAATGTCGTCTTTCAGGTCCAAGCACCGCCAGAACTCACTCTGCTCTTTGTACAGCACATGGCAGAGCTTTGATGGAAATAACCTGGCTCTCCTTTGTTTAGGCAATAGAGTGAGTGTGTGGGGAAAATCTCACCCCCGCTCTTGTTTTGGACCTTTTCCAAAGATTGGCTTAAATGTTGAAGTAAGATACTTGTCTTTCTATTTTGATGAAACTCCAGATCTTGATGCTTTTCTGTACGTTAAATACTGCCTTTGAGTCTTGCTACGACAGCTTTGACTGGTTTAAGTTGGTGTAGAATTTCTGGGTTCAATAAAACTATGCTAAATTATACCTGGTAAGGTTTCGGTCTCTTTTTGCTGTGTGTTTTTTGCCTAACAATACAAGGTAACTCAATATCAGTAGTCTCCTGTTGCTGTGGTCCAGCACCCTGTGACAGTCTAGGGTATGACATTGCAAGGATTAGCGTTTCAAGCACTGCTTTAGAGTATCCTTGCAGTGGTGGGTTTTGATCCAATCTGATGGTATGTGGGCTTGGAGAGAGAGAGCAGCAAGTCATGAAGAACAGCCTCTTCTTAAAAACCAGCACACTAGAAACACGCTTTAATTATGTAGTGGAAAGGAATAAGGAAAAATCAGGCCTTACCATAATTGTCTGGATATTTGGACTCTCTTCCTAAATGTGTGCCTGACTCCTGTGACACCCTGCAAGGCCTTTTAAACCACTGCGTGCTTAAGATTTCCCATTTACAAAAGCACTGGCAATGGTTTAAGACTGTTGATGAGCAACACTGCGTTGCTTTGAGAGCTGCTGGAAAAAATGGCAAGTCTTGCCATTATTATTATTGTTATTGTTCCGTCTTTAAGCTGTCAGATTATATAAATCTAGGCAGATGCCTTAAAGCGTTGTGTGCAGAGGAAAGCTCTCTAAAGGAACAAATTTCCCTTTTCCTTTGTCTTGGAATAAAATGTCCTAATTGCATGGGAAGATAGGACAGCTATTACTGAAAAGGAGGTATAAAAGGGTAGGAAAGAAGCTAATGCAGCACTAGGAGAAGAGATGTGAGACAGCTCTTCATCCAAACTGGTAATGAAACATGAAGTATCCCCAGATCTGCCCGTTGAGAGTGTCTAATAAATACTTTGCCATTAAGGGGCCTGCGTGGCTGGGAGACAAAGGCTGTTGTTCGCTTAGCGCCCTGGGCTCTGGAATGCAAATATAATACCCAGCAGGCTGAGATAATTGCACTTTATGTGCTCCTTACACTATTTCTTTTTTAACCTGAAAGTCTCAAAGGTATTTTAAAGGCATCAGCTGGACACCCAAACTCGGTTTCCACCTCCGGGGCAGCCTTGCCTAGCTGATCCATAAACTTTGTGCTCGGAAGTCGAAAACCTTGACTCGACTATTTCGATGTGGAATTGTAGATCGAGGCTTCGATGGGGATTCTACAGGGAACTTGTAACCTAACGTGAATGTGATGAACAAAATTATACTGATGATTAATGTATTTATAAGTGAGAAGTATTAAAGAGTGTTGTCCAGAAATCCTCTAACATTGATGAATTACCAATCTGCATTCTGCTTTCCTGAATCCCTCTCCAGAGCCTAATGCAGAACTTTTAGGATCTTTCTAGGGCTGCTGCTGTTGGTTGCAGTGCACTACCAACTGCTGTGACATATCTGCTGCATTTTGATGAAGTTACTGGAACCGGAATCACTGGTGGTGCAATTATTCCTTATATAGATGCTTTAATTACAGCAGCGAGGTGTTATGGGGTTAATTAATTGTTGCTTATTAAGTGCTTTGAGACTCCTGAATGAAAGATGCTACATATGTGCAAGGGATGATTATTAGTTATTAACAGCGATGCTCCCAGCTATTTGCAGGGGAAAAACAATTTAGTTTCATTGTGAAATATTAAATTTGCAGTCTGGTTGGATCCATGGCATATTTCAGGTTGCAAGCCAAACTCCAAGTATATACTTAGGTAGTGATGCACGTTGCCAAATTTGGCTCGTGAGAGTGGTCCCATCAGTTTCCGTTGGAACAGAAAAGAGCTAGAAATGCAGCAGGTTCTAGAAACTGGAGGAGGGGATTGCGTGGGAGGAGGTTCCTCAGCTTTCAGTGAAATCAGTAGGAAATGGAAGAGCTCACAGGAATATTGAGGTACAGGTTCTAGTTTCATGATCTTTAAGCTGTGGTTATTGAATAGCGTCCATCTGCAGATGTGCGGCAATTGTGGTTCCATTACCTTCAGAGCCACCTTCTTTTTAGGCCTTTTTTCTAAACATTTTCTCCATCAGCAGCAACTGTGGGCTTGCCCGTGGGCATGGACAATGTATCTGCGTTGAAAATCAGGCTGCCTAAGCTCTGGTATTTATCCTGGCACTCAGGAAGCACTGTTGTGTCTAGAGAGATATTTCATCAGTTCTCAAAATTTAATAACTCAGTGTGTCAAAATATGAGCTGTTAAATTACTGGAATTTCTTTACTCATTTCAGACAGATCTCTGTTCCCTTTGCTCCTTCTTGCCACATTTACTCTTTCTTGTATCGAGGAATAAACATACTTACTGGTGAGAGAGGAGGAAGAGGGAGACTTTTGTCCTCTTGTTGCTTCCCGTGAATAAGCACAAAGTCCCTGACAAGGCTCGGGTGGGTACCTGGATGTTCAGTATTTGTCTCCACGCCAGAGACGTGCCCACTTGCTGTGGGAGTTTGCATGAAGGTTCTGCGATGCCTGAAGGTGGAAGGAGGGAAACACAAAGCAAGCTCTCTGAACGCTCTGCCAAGCCAAAGATGACTAACACCATTAAAATCAGCTGAAGAGACCAGCTCTTTCTATCTCTGGAAAGTGATTATTGAAACGGGTAACTGTAGCAGCTCTCCAGGGTGTTGACCCATCACAAAGATGGAGATTGGGCATGTCTACAGAAGAAAGGGGTGGCTACAGCTGCTGTAAAAGATCTCCTGAGAGGGAGAATCTGGCCAGTGGGGCTGGCGAGGGCTGTGTGTGATGTTCTGTGAGATGGCAAACACCCACAGCTCCTGCTGACTTGCACTGAAGAGACTGCTCAAACTGAGGACTGTTGAATCCAGGAGAGACCCAAAAGAGCTGCCAATGCAGGGACTGGAACCCATGCAGCACACTTCTAAATTGTTGGGGCTTGTCCCAGCATAGAACAATATAAGCCACCCTACAGAGAGAGCTGGAGGATCCCAGCCCTAGAAGAACATGTCCTGTAGCTGCACAGCTAATGCGCTTGGTTTCTACACGTATAGCCTTTCATCAAACTTCCTCTCACAACGACGGCGTTTGTCTTGCCGGAGAAGTGAAGGACAGGCACGTTTCTGTTCAGGCATTCTGTGTAGTACATCATGAACACCATGGATTCACTCTGCATATGCAGATTGTCTGCGAGTTGGATGCTTAATAGCTCCAAAGTTTCCTGGAAGCATTACTCTTGCTCTGCAGGTGCTGTAGCGATGAGCTTTACATACCCAAAGGATATGTTCCAGAGTCCTGGACACAGAACTATCTGATCAAAGCTGCTGCTGGACATCAGAAACCCTGGAAAATGTATGTGTCCTTCCATTCCACTCAGATAAAATTTCCTGGCAGGAACAACTTAAAAAAAAATAATAATTTAGGGTTTCCCATGTATCTGAGAGCCCTAGGTAAAAGTATGGATTTTAGCAAGTTGCTCTGGGTTTTTTTTTGTTTGGTTGGTCTGGGCTTTTTTGGCATCACTGTGCTGTGCAGTGTCCAGTTTAGGACTGAAATGTGACATTCAAATGACACAATTTTATAAGAAATGTAAAAGGGTGTCTGAAAGGTTCCTTCCAATTAACCGGCATTATCCCCTGGGAAGTTTTCACCAGTTGTAATGGACCTAAACCTTTTCCTCTTTGCAGTGAGAAAAGATTTAGGTCTGTTTTCCAGCTTGGTGGTTTGGGAAAGTTTAATTTTATATGAACTGGCTTTATTTCCAGAGAATGAAGATAATTGTAAGTGGAAATCACTTTCTGGAGGTGTGGAACCAAGCTGTGTAAGGGTCACAAGTGGGATGCAGCAAGTGCGATCGGATAAACTTCCTTGGGGAAAGTCTGTTCCCATTTTTCTGTATGTGTACAGCAGCTGTACTGCAGAGCCACGGCTGGGAATCCGAGATGCTTCTGCAAAACAGATGATGATAATAAAAATACCCTGCACCTCATTAAGCAAGTCAAGGAAAACTCCAACAAGGATGCAGTTAAAACTTTTTATGTTCTGATGATGCAGTCTAGGTCTGTAATAATTACTGGCAAGGAGGTAGGGATTTCTGGCTTCAAAAGCAGGCCTGGGGAGAAAATTAGGGCAAATCCCATTGAAGAGCCTGCATACCTTGAGCTGTTCTGTAGTAAGAAATATCGCAAATGCTACAGCAGATAGAGAGAAGTACATTTGTGTCGGTTACTGCTACAGCCCAGAAATGCAAACATTTCCTATGCTGCAATTGTTTTGACTCAAAAGATTTATTCTCCTTTCTGTGTTCTGGCTTTCTTGGACTCTGATCACCTCTCAGCCAAGGTATGCTGCTAGACAGAGGCAAAGTGAGAATGGCTTGATGCCCATCTTTGTGGGTGAAAGACTATTTTATTAAATCTTTCTGGACAGTGCTTTTCAATTTCTATTGCTCTAGGGGATCTGGAATCTGAGCCAGTCAGTAAAACAGGCCTCCTGCTCTTAGAGGTGCCAGAAGCGATCTGCCTGTCTGCTGAGTGGAAACGATACAGTCGTGGCCAAGTTTTGTGTTCCAGGATTCGGCCCATGCCATCGATTTTCCCATTGTGGTGGCGTTTAGAGACGCAGCAACCCCACTGTGCAGATGCTGGGTGGGTCATGTGAGACACCAAAAGAGCACGCATCTTCAAAAGGCAAGGCAGAAAAGCAAATTGTTTTTTTATGGATGAGTTAGATCACGGAGTGACTTACTAAAGGAAATATATATCATTTGCAATATCTGGTTTACAATTTGCAGTATCTGGTTTTTCTGTCTTATCCATAAAACTATTCTTTCTCCTAATACTCAATCCCGGCTCATGGGATTGTCGCGATGGTGAAACCATCTGCAATATTATTAGCATTCTCGGTATAAAAGAGATCCTTTAACAAGGTGTTATGGTTGTCTGTTGTCTTTGTCCTGCTTCAGCCAGCCCCCCCACCCGGTCTCTATTTTCCCTGCTTAGTCAGCACGTTCTAAAACAGATTCAAAGCAAGGATGAAAGCAAACAGCCCTATAAATGCTGACTTCTCAAAGTGCTGCACCCCATCATTCAAGCACCCAGGGACAGAAGTACAACCAACATCTTCCTAACAGCAGGCTTTAATCTACTTCTAAAGGTAGACGTGTAAAAGGGAACATAATTTGCAATGATGCTAAAAATAAAAAGCTTAGAAGAAAGAATACCTTATTCATCTTAAAGCAGGGAGCATACAGAGCAAAGAGGAAAAAAAGCAAAACCAGTCTTTTTTTATTCCCTTTCCTGAATATAATACATTTTTTAAAAGCTTGGATAGACCAGCCTGCTGTATTAACCACTCAGGGTGATGGGGGGAGTGTAATCCTCAACCTGCTTGTTGTGTCTCCCTCTGTTAGAGAGCCATCTCCCTTTGCTCATAGGTGGCATCTCTTATGGCTTTTTTATTCTTGGGCGGAACAAATTTTGTCGGCCCTTTACAGCCTGACTGGGAATATATCCCGAGTAATGGCTTCTGGTGCTGTTTTCTCCAGCAATCCCATTGGCATTCCCAGTGATACCACACTGCTCTTACTCTTTACTTTCCATTAGCTTCTCCAGGCCCCGTTGTCTGAGCTCCGTGCAGTCTGGCAGGATGATGTGATGCGGGTCAGCAGCGCGTCCAGGAGCAGAGAGGAGATCTAATGCTGCACACCCATGAACCGGTGTTCCAGTTCACTCCTCGTGATGATCTTACTGTCTACAGTGAAAGTAAAAGGACTTGGTTAATGTTAATTTAATGCCCAAACTTTGTGTACCTTCTAGACTGCCACTTTCTTCCTCTATAACACAGCTCCCCCGTTTCCCATAGTCATTTAATTTTAATTGAAGACCTGGGGCCTCTGTAACAGGTAATAGAATACTGTTCAGTGAAAAGGAGCTTATCAAAGCAAAACAGAACAATATTGTGGGGTGGTTTTTTTGCATTTGCTTCTGTTTTGCCAGCTGGCTGAGGCACCAGGTAGTTCTGATTTTGCATTTCCTGCTGCTGCCCTTCACCCTGCAGGGTCAGGGCTGTCTGTGAAGGGCTAACTGATGTGTAAAGAGCACTCTCTCATCTCTCTTGCCTTCGGTGCGAGCTTGCCTTTGGTGCATCCTACCTGAACAGGATAAAAGAATCCATATTCAGTGCGTTACACCTACAGCTCAAGCCAGAAAAGGAGCCCAGTAAAAAAAAAACAAACAACAGCAAAACCTTCCTGCTTTGAAATTCACTGATGTTTCTTTCTTACTTTTACAGCTGCTTGAAGGACCAAAGCTTTTAAAATCTAATAGGACACTAATAGGATGAATAGCAGCTGATTCATCCAGTAATGTTTCTTTAAACTTGTTTTTAACACAGAATCTTGGGGTTTTATACAAAGCAAGGTCACCATTCTTCAGAATGGAAGAAACTCAGACACAGATGACGTAGATGACTTATTCAAGATCACATAATGAGTGCTGAGAATGTCAAGAACTACAAGATGATGTCCTTGTTTTGAGCCTATTGATGCAATCCTAAATTCACAATATTACCCATAACTGTCCTGGTGTGGGAAGTCCAGCCTGTGTGACTTTGTTAGCAGAGTGTTGGATTTTCCCTTTTTTCATGGGGAAGATGAATTTGGGAGGTCCTGTGGACCTTTGGGGATGCCAGAGAGCGCTTTCTGTAAGAGTAAATGCTTGTCTCACTGTTTGGCCTTTGTTTGACCGTGGCCTGTGAGAGATTCTGCTCTGGAGCACCAAAAGAAGAGAGGACTTGAGACCCTGAGGCATGGCCTGGGGTGCTCTGGGCCTCTGAAAAAGTGTAGAGAGACTGTCAGAAGTGGGGAGAGGGGAGGTGTGCGAGTAAGAAAAGAGGGGGCTGAAACGGTGGGAGAGAATGAGAAGGGAAGAGGGCAAGAAAAATATGTGAGCGCAAGAGGTTCAAAGACATTCTTTGGCTGCTTCTGCCTCCTGTGCCGGGGCTGGCTCAGGCAGTGCTGGGGCCGTGAAGACCTCTCTTAATCTACATTTCCTTTTCCTCTTTCACTGGGAATGGAAGAGTCATGTGTAAGTGACCCTGCTCTCCCCCTCTTTCCCTCTCTGTTTCCTTTCCCAGCAGCGTCTCTCTGGGATACGCAGCCATCTGGCTGTTTATTGCAGCATGAGCTGAACTCTTAGATGTATCCTTTGGAATTTGGTCTGGGTTTAATGATTTCTCTGTCATTCCTTTGCATTTTCTATATGTCTCATTTGCACCCCTGGAGCCACTGGTGCACGAGTGCACTCTGTCCTCTGGTATTCCACGTGCTCTGATGTTTCCCCTTCTCCCCAGAACTTCTCAACATTCTTGTTTGGTTTCTATTATTTTTATTCCATTTTTTTCTCACGTTTCTCTGCTTCCTGTTAGCACGGGGAGCACCATCCCACTCTGAAACAGTTGACTGAGCGTGGGGATTGGCCTCCCTCCTGCTCTAATCCCATCCATCCTGGGTCAAGACACTGACCTCAGAGGCATTGCTGGAGGCGGAAAGGGAAGATGCAAACGATTCCAGAGGAAGTTCAGCCTTGAAGTTCAGCACTGGGATAATAAGCAAGAATCCTTAGCTTCTCTCCCTTGTGCTGTGAGTAAAATTCACAGTACAGTCTGCTTAACTCCTTCACTTCCAGGAGCAAGCAAAGATGCTCTTAAAAAGACAGGGAAACAAAAAGGACCATCTTGCATGAAAAGTCCACCTGTTCTGTGCTGGTAAGGGAGCACGAGGTACTGGGAATAAAATGGTCTGTCCTGGGATACTCCTTTCCTCTTAGAGGATATCTCAGGAGATAATCTTAACCATACAGCTGCTGCAAATAGATTTCTTGATGGACTTCTCATGAAAGAATGGGTAGATGCTGTGGAATAAAATCTTCGTTTGTGTCTGGTGGTGAGAAAAACCATGAACATTGTAGGGCTATTTTTCTAGGCTCTTTGAATATTTAAGACTTTTTCCTTTTTATTTCATTCCTCTTGCTGTAACAGTGAACTTCCCATAGTTGTTTGCTTGTGCTGGATGCCGTCAGGGCAGGGCTGAAGATAAAGCTGATGCTTCTTCATACCATCATCAGCGTTACATGTGACGAGTGGCGTGCAGGGATGGTGTGCTGGGATCCGTGCCGAGGAGGCTGAATGGCCACTGACAGCTTCACAGTGGCAAAGGATATGGACCCAGAATAATTAAACAACTGTGTCTCATTGCAGCTCATGACAGCTTCCAGATGCTGCTGTAAGTGATTCCAGATGTGTTCTCCAGAACCTCTGGTTGTTGAGAGCATCCATGCATTGGGAGGGTGAGAGCTACTTCCTCTTCCAGGGATGCATGTGGCATCACTGTCTTTTTTTTCGGACTTGCATGGTGGGGATGAGATCAGCAGCATCCAACAGTGCACCCAAAGGGCAAAGCCTTTTACATGTCCTTTCAGTAACCTTGTCCTCTCGAGAGCTCACATGTGCACAGCTGTGCGGCTGACCAGGCTGCAAAGGACCGTCTCTCTACATCGCCTGTAAAACCATTTTCTTCCCTATGCACAATTACTTTCAGGGCCCACTGTCTCCCACAGTGAAAGATGGGGGTGGGAGGCATGCAGACCCAAAGGGACCATCGTGATTATCTTCTCTAACAGCACAGGGCAGGGAATTTCTCTTGGTTATTCTCATGCCTGGCCTGATACCTCCCCCTGCCGTTCCTTGCCTGTTTGGCACTCAGCATCCAGCTCCATCCCAGCTCTCCTTTGCTGCTGCTGAATATTTCATAACTCCAGAGCTGAGGTCAGACCCTTGCATGATGCAGGTGGCAAGAGAGGAGAGGTGGGACGGTGGGTTCACAGCAGTAAGACCCCACAGATGTTGCAGAGCAGGAGGAGGACTTCAAAATAAGATCGTGGGCTTGGCATCCTGGCTGAGCTCTCTGCCTGGGGAAGCTCGGGAGCCAGGAGGTCTTTCTGATACTGACTGCAGGTACTTGGCTCAGTTTCTCTGTCCTCAGGATAACGCCACCTCTCTGTCTGCCCCCCAGGGCTTGATTTTAAGCTTTTAATGACAGTTTATGCGCTCAGTCTCAGTGTCATTAAAGGCCGCCTTTTGTCCTTCCCAGCATGAACACTTCTAGGCTGAGATTGGTTTATATTTTAGCGTTTTTAAAGCAGCAAATGTAATGATACAATTATGGGAAAATACACTGAAGAGTAACAGAAGCAGCGTTGTTTATGCTCATTCAAGACCCTTCACTCTGCAAACCCTCTTGTATGAACCGGGCAGGCAGTTTTACCAAGGTGTGTGGAGACTAACAGCGTTCCGACAGGAGCTGCTAGGGGAGGAAAGGTGTTATATCGTCTGTGGGGGAGCCCCCAGAGAAACAGAAAAACAGTAGATTGTAAAATCTTGGTGAAAGGGACAGCTTTTATTGCACGGTGACTGAGCATCCAGCACAGCGGATGCTCATCCCGGCTGAGTGCCATCCTATTAAAAGTAACTATCGTTTTGCAAAATAAAAATAGCTACAATAGTAATAGCAGTAGAGTGGGAAAGACAGACAAACGAGAGGTAGAAGAGGGCATGCAGTGAAGATTTTACCCATCGTGGTACAGATGTTCAGCCTGAATTCTTCAGCAAAGCTCAGGGACGTTTTGGTCTTTTATTTTTCTCAGGTTTCCTTGGTTTGAGAGAGTGATTCCCGTTGCAGCAGCAAGGGCTGATCCCTGTGTGCTGGCTCTGAGGCTTTGCTCTGGGGGATTGCCATCTGCTGGTCTCCTTTTGGAAAGGCAGGGCTGTAGTGAGTGGTGAACTGGGATATTGCAACCCTTTTTCACCTGTGCTGCTGGGCTCATCCCTGTTCCCTCCGGTACCTGAGCCGGTGTGAACCCTGGCAGGGCAGAATCACCTTTGCTAACCCCAGGCCAGCCAGTCTAGGGAGCTGACCTGGACGTTTTACAATAGCTTTCCAGTCATTAGTGTACTTTTTTTACAGCTGATTCATCCTGCTTTCAGTTTGCAAAATTATAATTTATTTTTTTTTTTTTTAAAGCACACTTTTATAAGTGCACTAAAAAGCAAAATAATTAGTAGAAGTTGGAACGTGAAAAATCAAATGCCAAACAGTCTTATTAAGTCAGCGCTTAGCTGCTAAAGGTGAATGCATCCAAATGAGATGCCATTTTGCAGTGGCACATCTCAGCAGATGGGTGAATTCTCCGTTTCAGGATGCCACCAAATGAAGGCTGCATGGACGCTTTTCTGAAGATGCTGTTTCGCCCCCAAATTACTAACCAGAGCAGTTCAAGGACATCTGCATGGAGCCGTCTAGATAACTTTATGGTACGTGCCTTAACTCTATGAATATGTTGCTATTGCTTAGTAGGAAGGATGACTGGAATAATGGGAAGAGAAGGCTGAACTGGGGTTCAGATTATGTGTGTTATACTTCTGTCCATGCGAGAAAGTGGATGGCAGTCATTAAAATGAGACTGGACAGCCCTGTCTATGTACATTTGTTTAGAAACATGGTTATACTGGTGCAACATGAGAGTACAATATCTGTTCCAGTAAAGTTACCTACAACAGTTTAGATTTTAGCTGCAAATGTTCTGCTATAAACTGAGTTGGTCCACACAAGCTATAAATCAGGCAGCGCCCACCCACGGTTTTACAGTGGTTTTAGGAAAGTCATACTTGGCCTTAAAGCTGAGGAACTCTGTGCGGACTGAGCCAGAGTGAAGACTTCTGTGTTCTCTTTGTGGGACACGTGGATGTGATTCATGACCCCATTCCTGTCTGTGACGAAGAGCTATCTGAGAACATGGATACACAAGATATTCCTGATGGGCAGGAACTAATTATAAGGCTGGTAGTGACTTAGAAGAAAGGAAAGACCTAGAATGAGGCAAGATGGTTTCTATAACAAGCATGAAAGACTCATCGCAGTCCTGTTCTCTAGTCTTCTGTTCCCCCATTTTCTATGGCAAGCAACAAAGTCTGTATCTAACACTGTGTTACTGTGAGCCTATTGCATTTTAAGAGCTTTAATAACTTCTTTGAGCAGAAGGATGCAGACATTGGCTGTGATTTTATTTGGTCCAGCTGGTGAACCTGTCCTTGGCTTGTCAGGAGACAAGGGAAATTCTCTGTTCCGATGAGTCAAGATCCTGCAGGGGAGGACTATGACACAAGACATCTGGATGCATTTGGAGCGCTGCCCTGCAAACCACTCTTATTTCCCTAGACACATCTCACCCTTCATCTTTGCCTCCAATTCCCCACATGTAAAGAAAATGATAGTGTTGCGAGATCTGCGGATGCTCTGAGAGTGAATCCACTCGTACTTGTAGGGCACTCAAATTCTGTGGTAACATGCTCAAAGAAAAGCCAACCAATAAAGAAAGTGATGAATAACACAGGCCAACATAAACCATTGCTTGGACGTGGTACAAGAGAGTTTTAATGACTCATGGTCTCGTGCAGTGTAAAATAACACCACCGTTTCTGATAGAACAATAGTTTTATATTGCATCATGCATCGAGTGCTCGCAGACTTATGCACAAGAAAGACAGTTTTATGTTTTATACAAGTATTCTCTGCAGCCTTCTGCCCTTCTACTTCATAAAGATTTAAGGGCGGGGGTTTATTCCAACTTTGCAGCAAAGCCAGTGTTTCTTCCTGAAGATTAGTAATTAGATCCTGTGGCAGCACTTAGAAATTTTGATGATGGGTCCTTTAAAAGCATCTTAGATTAGATAGTCAGATAGGAATGCATGATAATAAACTGAGCAGACAGGGCCATGTGCTGAGTTACTCGTTATCACTCCAATCCATTCTGAATTGTGTGAACATGCCGACGTTAAAAAGGGAAAAAAGTAAAGTGGGCTTCTTAAATGTAATCCTATTTTTTGCTCTCCATAATTGATTATATGCATATGTTACTGTACAATGATTCAGAAGAAAGGACGAGGAATACATCATCTTACCCTTGCCTGTCTTTTGCTGGCTTCCTTAAAGGAATGCAGCTTTGAACAGACACAACAATTCTCTGAAAGTTTAAATTATTTTCTATTAAAAGCTTCCCTAATGGGCCCTCCGTGAAACGCCGGCTCTGACAGTAGCGAGTCAGGCTGTGTTTCAGAGGACTTCGGTCGGAGCTCTGCTGCCTCCAGACACAGGATTGGGCATTCAGAGAGGGGAACCTGATCCCAGAAAGGCACTGCGGGATGCCATTCACAGTTATGATTAGAAATGTCCCAGGAATGCGTGGGGAAGGGTGAGTGTACAGCCTGCTCAGATAGTGCCAGCGTGGCCTCCAGCTCGCTCAGAAGTGGCCAGATGGTATTGTCTTTTTTTCCCAGTGATTTTGATTCGATAAGGTCGTCTTTTCCACGTCCTCAACGGTAACAGCTCATTCACTCAGTCTGGCCGCAGAAGACTTGGGAGAGGGGGAACATCTGACTTGGATCTTTTCTGTGGGATTCTTTCAGGATTTGCTGCCGAGCCCGTTCCCTAGCGCTGGCACGCAAGAGCCTGCTGCAGCGCTCCAACAAGCAGGGAACAGCACAGGGACACCACCCAGCAACTTTTCAGCCCGATATCCAAATTTCCACTCCCATCTATTTCCAGGCTCTGCAACTGGCCTCTGGCCACTAAAGAATCTTTACAAGAGACTTCACTCTCTCTTACTAGTGTAATAAATCTAAAGCTTTGAGAGCACTGTACAAAGACATCACTGCAGACATCTCTAATATCATTACTAGGGTTAAGTTAGCCAAAAAGTGACTGGCTGAGTTTAATTCCTTTAGCTATTTATCAGTTATATCCAGGTAGGCTTTCATTATTTTTTTTCCCCGACATGAAAACTTTGTGATTTATCTGATGTACTTAGCTTTGAGCTTTATTCACAAGGAGCCTTAAGCCAGCTTTGGATTATTTAATATATTTTATTTAAGTTAAATCCTATTTTTAAAAAGGACTTGCAACTGCAAATTTTGCCAGAAGGGGGAACTGTAGCTCCATCTCCCAACAGCTGCTCCAGCACAACTGGCAGGCGTGTACTTATTAAAAGCTTTGGATTCAGTTAGCCCTTTCCCTCCTTCTCTTGAGGCAGCTGCTGGAAAGAACTCTTGGTAACATTCAGAGTGGATTAATTATTCTATTAGATCAGTTTTACCCAAACCCAATGATCTAAAAATCACATCAGGTCTGAAGGGACTTTAAGTACTCATTTAACAGCATGAAGTTTTTATTATTACAGATGCTGCTTGAAAGGATCATCTTGTGCTTTTTTTCTTTCAGTCTTTTGGTGGTTTAGATTCTCAGCAGCCAGAGTTTGTCTGACAGAGATGCGATTGTATTTCTAGTATCATCACTCAGGAAGCTGGGACTTTAAGAAAGAGCATCAGCACTACAAACCTGGCAATGAATTATTGAGCCAGCAACACTTCAGACCTCAACACTGTTGGCCACCTGAAGAGACTGTCTGGGGGAGGCTACATTCCAGAGGCATTGATCAACATGCAGGCCCCACATGTAAGGTTGCTTCTTTTCAGCTGTACATGCGGCTCTCCAGAGAGCTGTCTAAGCAAAGAACAGCAAGTTTTCTGGGGTCACGGGGCTGGCAAGTGGCAGAGCCAGGAATTGCATCCACCTCCTGAAACAGAGTTGTTTGCAGATGGCACCGTGCCTTCCCAGGGCACAGCAACAATCATTTATTAATTGTTCCATTTAGCAACAGATCCATTACCTGTCTCTCCCACTTTTTACTTCTCCATCCCTTCCCCCAGAACCTCAAACCACAACAAAACCTGTACCTCTTTTTGGGGAAGAGAACTCTTCAGAGAGACTCACAGCCTTAAATGTAATGGAAACATTTGCTAATGAATGAGCCCTCGTTATACACATTACAAGGAAACACTTAATTGACAGTGGCCACCGGATAACAGGGTTTAATTAATAAATCTAGGTGGCGTCAAATACACCACAGGAAGGGATTACAGGGGTTAATGTGTCTGTCTGTTGGACTTTTATGGAAGAGTTGTGTTGCCTGTCTTTTAACATGGATAACCCGCACGTCTGTGACCCACCACTTGCAAAAAGGGAGAGTCAATTGGTCACGAGAACACGGCAGCCCTGGCTGGGCGTTTGAGCATGGCTTGGGTGGAATCTGAGGCTGAACCAGACCAAAGGCACATTTGTTTTCTTGCCTCTTTAGCCACCGTCTGGGTTTCTATGGTGCTGTCTATTCTATCCACACACACCACCCTGTGTTTGACAAACAGGCTTCTCAAACTCAGCATTTTAATGACCGGTTCGTTAGTGCCGCGGGCTGTCAGCGCCCACCACAACAGTACTAGCAAGCTTTAGCAGCAGGATACACACAACAGGGATTCTCAGCTGATGGATATTGATACCTTCATTGAAAAATTAGTGAAGCTGGGCTCACCTACCTCCAGCTACCACTAACACACTGACTCCATATCCAAGGGGAAGGCAGGCTCTGGAGAGCCCACTGGAGCCTGGCACAGAGGACAGATTGCTCTTACTCTGACCTGCAAGCTGCTCTTGGGGTCTGCAGCGCAGTGGGAAAAGGTCAGAAAGAGTCCAGGACGTCTAATCAGTCTGTCTTTTGATAACATTGCCATCCCCTTCTATTTGCATGTATTTAGAACAGTTAAAGTGCTCATTTTCAAGCTGAGAGCATTTATTTGTTTGTAAAGCGCAATGGGGCAACGCTCACAAATGCCACCAGCCCAGGAACGCTCTACCTTTACCCACGCTGCAGATTGCTTGGTGCTAGCCACCAAGTCCTCAAAACCCCCTGCAGGGGAGACAAAAAGCAGCAGCTGAGAACACGTACCTTTGCCCAAAAGACCTGTATCTCCTGATAGAAGTTGGCTAAACCCCGCGGAAGCAGAGAGAACCAGCCTGATTTATCCCAGCCCACGATCTGGGCTGCGTATCTACTGGTACTTACGTGTGTGAAGTGACAACTGGGCCTTGCGTGCACAAAACTGCCCTCTGCTTGTGGTGCCTCATCTCGAAAGAGAGCCCTTTGGGTGATGGAAGGGTTGTTTGTACTCCTGTCCACGGGAACATCTTGTAGCAATGCGGCCATACCAGTTCTACTTAAAACAATTAGGAACAGAAAACCCTTTAACCTGCTCTTTGCCTTTGCCCACAATCATTTGTAGCTAACCAGTACATCTTAAATCACTGTCCTTTGCCTGATTGAGGCTGTCATTGTCGTGCCTTTGCTATAAATATCTAAAGAACAAAATCACACTGGAAGTTTCAATGAGCTTCACAAGGGTGCTACTATAAGCTCAGAGCAGGTCTTTATTGTTAAGCAGCTGCTTATCCTTATCCAACCAAGAAAACACTTGGACCATGGAGACCTAATTAGCCGGTAATTATTCTCAAGCTTTGCCTCATCTGGATCACAAAACAGATCTTTATCTAGTATCAGTTTAGTCCCATTGCAGGCAATGGAACAGGATTAGTCTGTTAGGATTGTGAACAGGATCCAGTCTAATTTTCTGGAAGACCCTGGGAGTTTTCCCACTGATGTCTTGAGAAACATAGCAGCAAACAGCAATATGCCAGCAATGATGTTTATTTGCCAATACAGGTCAAATAAAAGCACAAAAAAATAAAGAGCAGCATAGACCAGCTACTGGAGTTAACTCTCTGCCTCCTGCCCCATCCTCCTGTCCAGCCCCTCCACGCAACCTCCTCTCCTTCCTGCCAAAAGCTCTGTTTTCTTCTTCGCTCTCTCACCTCCTTTCATGCTTCCAGTGCCCAAGCTCCCCCACCTTGCTTTCCGCCAAGCATCCACAAGCTGCTTTGATTATAGGCAAAGCTAAAGCAGGAAACTCTCGTGCTGGATTGGCCTGAGAGCTGCCATCAGCTGGTTGATACACATGAAGTCTTGCCTTCCTCTACCCAGGTTAGCTCTGCTTATTAGCGTCTAAAATATGCCCTTGAGTGTGGAATTAGTTGCCCATCAAATGCCCGTGTTCAGGCATTACACCAAGACAGAAACACTTGTAGTTTGCTGTCAAGCTCTCCAGGTAGCGATGCTATTACCATTTATTGTCGGCTGCATCCTTCTCACCCCAGCTGCCCAGCCATGCCTACCCAGAATTTTTTTCTGGAAGAATTGTAGCAGAGATGCTGCATGCTTCCTTTATATGCTATTGGTTAACTACTCTATTTCTATAAAAGAAAAAAGCCTACTTCTGTCATTCTAGGAGCACACATCTCACCATAAGAGAACAGGCTGAGTAGTAAGGTGTTTCATTACTAATTAACACTAACAGACTACAAGGTGGCAATAATACATTGAAATTTGGTTTATTATGAGAAATTTTATATCTTGGTTTACTCTCCACCTGCAGCTGAATCTTTTCTTTCTGCTCACTTCATAGAAGGCTTTTGATAAGCCTTAATTCTTCTTCCATTTGCTAATGTACATAGCTACCTTAATGCTTATATTTTCCTATGCATTTACTATTCTTCTACACGTTACATCTATAACTGTGATAAATAATCATTTTCTTGAATGTGAAAAGCACAGAATAGAACACAGAGAAAAAATAACACTAAAAAATATCTCAGAATACTCCCTAACACCTTGTTGTAACTTATAAGGAACATTCTTACCTAAAACAGGGATCCATAACTGATGTAAAGTTTCATGTGAGTTCATAAGACTTCAAAAACTAGGTCTTAGAATGTTCTTCTTTCAGTGCTACAAAATATGATGTTTGTTTGACAATTAGAATTGAGACAAAGAGAAAAAAAGCTCCATAAAATAAAGCATAGGCTACAATAACAGGTTCTTACCAGAAGATCTCAGACTTTTTTTCTTGATGGTGGGTTTTTTTTTTAACCAATATGGTGCAGTCACAGTCTGTAGGTCTTTCTATGTTGATGTTGCTTATTTTAACAACAAGAACACTTTGCTTTCAAATTCTGAGATTAATACAGAGGCTTTACCACAGCACAACCAGGAACCATAACTATTACAAGTCTCTGTAAGACTGTTCTGTCCCCTTTTTATAGCACACAAGGCACTTAGCACTCGTAATTAGCGCTTGCAGGTGGAAATGCATGGGCGTGGGCACCCTTCCTTTCTTATAAAAGGGGGAAGATGAGCTTCTCTTCTGTTTGTTTTAGCCAGACTTATCTTTTCCTACTTTTCTTTATATCAGGGAGATTTTCAGAGCAAAGTACGAGATGTTAAACAGCAAGGAAGGCACTGCCTCATCTCTGGTAAGATAATAAAAAGTAAATAATAGGAAATAAGAGCATAAAATAGAGTTAAGCTGTGAAGAACTTTCAATGTGAAGTATTAGTATAGTAAGCAGGAATGTCTCTGGAGTAGGAAGAAATGTTACGATTGGTGGCAAAGTGGTAGATAAGTAGAGGAACGAGCCTTCAGGCAGAGTCTAAGGAGCCTTCTTTTCTATGTTGAAGATGTTCTTCAATTGCTCTGTTGTGGTCTACGGCCTGCTGGAGAGTGGAACTTTACCTGCCCTAGGAAATCTCTGGAATATGTGGAAGGTGAATGAGAACAGTTCTTGCTTGCAAACAGACCAAGAACTGTGCGGCCTGAGTTAAGCCCTGAAAGAAAGACACTGTGCCAAATGACAGCCAGCCATCTGCCTGATCAGTGAGCAGCTAATACCAGGCTCCAGGCTTCCAGGAGTGGTACGGTCCCTGGCAGTAGGGATTAAGGCCTTTTGGAATGCCCTTGGAAAAGGAACGTTGAGAGAGCAGGTGAGGAAACAGGCAATGGTGAGAACACAAACAGCTCCGGGTCAGTCATAAAACTGAGATTACAGGCAGAAAAATGGGACATCTAAGTCAAGGAACTTGAAGGTGCTCCTTAAATACATGGGGATTGGACACACGTACCAGTTGTTTGATGTCCACACTTACATTGATAACACAATAAAAGCTCTGTGGCTTAACCGTTGGCACCAGGGTCTTAACAGCTATGGGTATTTTAATGTCCTAATTATACTGAATGGCAATTGAATTATAGTAGGTTTCTCCCTGTTCTCGTGGGTACTGGCTGTTCGGTCTGAACCCTGGGCTGGGGGCAGGGCTTGTCCCTGCAGGGCGCTGGGATCATCCAAAAAGCTCCTTCTGCAAACATGTTGCAGCAAACAGGAGGGAAGCGAGGCAGAACCAGTTATTGTGGAGGTGAGCAGTGGCACAACCTGATTGATTGCGGGTGCCTGGGCTGCTGTTAAGCAATCCAGAGCGTGACAGGTTTGCTTCCAGAACCACACTGGTGCAGAAAGGTCACTCTTCAGGGCCAAATCCTTCAGTCCAACGCAACTACGAGGGATTCGGTGTCACAAGTGGTTTTGATTGAGCTGGGGCTGATGAGTGGGAGCCTACTGCAGGCAGCCCAGCTGTCTGTGCAGAGTCCCCCCGAACCCTCAGAGCTGCGTGCTGGTTCCTAACTGATGTTGAAATACCCATCTGCTGCAACCCAGGCAACAAATCCTTCTGGGAATGGCATTGTTCTTCAACTCTGGCCGTGGAATTGATTCCTGAGCTGTTCCGCAGGTAGGAACTTTATGCAGAGTTTGTGGCAGGTCGAGGAAGGACCCTGAGCATCATAGGTAGCCAAATTAGGCACTTTTAATGGGAGGGAGACTCTCCTCTGTGGTTCAAGCACCAAACCCTGCCTCGGCTGGCTTCCATGTGTACAGCAAACCCTTTGCCCATGAGCAGGACACCTCAGAAGAGTAAATTTGGCCAGAACCTCTGAAAGGGGAAAGGGGGTTTTCCACTCTAGCTGAGCTTTTGCTGTTTCCTTGTTTAGAAGGATTTAATCTATAGGCATGAAGGCACTGCTTCTTGGAAATCTCTCTGCTTTTCTCTTAGTATGAGGCAATGAAAGTCTCAGCCTTACCTGTGAACTCTAGGGACCCAGCAGTGTACAGCAAATTTTGGCATGCTCTGTTATTTATTGACTCCCAGGGCCTCTATCTCTCCTTGTTTCTCCCTGTATTAATTAAATGTGAGTTTACTTATATCAGTGAATTGCAGCAGCACGGCCCCTGGGTAAGTGAAGAGCGAGACCTCAGCTCTGTGAGACCCGTGTGCCGTGATAGCTGGGCTTCTTGCAGGAATTCCTGAAACTCTGCAGCCTGTTTGGGAGGGGAAGCCTGTGGGGGACGCAACATCTGGGTTCTCTCTGGAGATGGTGGTCTTGGTTTCTTTTGAATGGCTGTGCTGAGATCCATCTGCATCTCCATTTGGGGTCCTGCAGAGCCTGGGCTGATGAAGGCTGTCTAGAAACCATTTATAAAGATCAGTACTTGATGGCATCAATAACCCCCTCTGGGCTTCTTGCAGGCTGAGATAGTGGCAGATTGTCAAAATTACTTAACGTCCTGGAACACCACCCATTCCAGTATGAATAGGCTTCTTGTGTACAACTCACATGATCATGGTGTTTTTCTGGTGTCTCTATGGAGACTGGAGACATTCTTCTGGTCTATTGGTTTGGGATCTCTTTTCTTTTTCTTTGCTTTCAGGTAAATTGTCTTGTAGGAATAAAGAAAACAAACAGATATAATCCTCAGGAATAATGAATAAAGCATCAGTCACAGAACACCAAAACATCCCGGCCCCTTTTGTAGAAGGAGTTGGAAATATTTTGATTTTTCTTTCTTTAACATGCTACCATCCAGCTTGGCAGAGATTTAGCAAGCCTTGTGCAAAAAATAATTGGCCTTAGGCAAAGCTGGATGAAGCAGTGAGCGTTCACATGTGGATCCTCATCCAAATTAGGCTGGAGTATGGATTAAAGAGTGAAGCGGTATTAGATTTGGGAGGCCTACCATGCCAAAAAAAATGGGGGAGCTGTTTTAAGAAGCTCCAATCCCAAACACTCTTATTCTTATGAGATCAGATGCTTCCCCTTACCGTTGGCTCCAGTCCCTCTAGGGAAGTGGTTTAAATGAGATTTTTGTTACCTTGGCCATGTTAAAATAGGTGTCTCGGTTTTCATTGGCATCCTGGCAAGGAGAGCAATGTTGGTAGGATGATGAGGAAGCGACAGTTTTGCAATGTGGAGTTCTTGGAGAAATGAATTAATGGGGAAACCACTGTTTATTGTACCGTTAATATTTGGGATGAATAGGAGGGGTCTGAGCTCATCTGTCTTGCCCTAACTGGACCCTCAGGTGTTGTGCTGAGGACAGCAGTAGGAACTTCTGTGATATTCTCCAGGATTTTTTCCTTCCCCAGCAGTGGGCCTGTCTGTGACCGGTTCGATCTGCTACCTCTGCTCCACAGCAAGTCCCGTTGGTGTGTTTTACTGCTCGGGATGACACAGAACGCTCCTTTGCATTCCTGGTTGCCGCTCCCAAACTCCTTATCCCTAGTTTACAGGTCCGGATCCTAGCCTCTTAGCTATAGCATGAAAAAACAAATCCCCACTTGCTGAAAGATGGCATATGTTTCTTGGCGTAAACTCTGGTGTACGTGGTACCTATACAACACCCAGAAAATCAGAGCCACCCCATAAAATATCTCTCTAAATGCCTTCAGTTCTGCCAGTGAGTCTGTCTCGGGATTCATAATGATTTATTCTATCCGGTTTGGTGCCCTGGTAACGCCCCCGGTGAGCTCATGGAAACTACTCCACCACTGCCAATGGCAGGATCTGGTTCGATTTTTGGTAGCAGTAGAGCTTACGAAAGGCAAAGCTGCTCAGGTGGTGTGTGTCCCTGCAAAGAGGTAACTGGAAAAATAGCAAGACACTGTCTCGCAGCTCCCTGGGCTGTTGTGGAGAAAAAAAAAAGAGGTCACAGGAGGAAAGTGCTGGGATTTAGATGATGCTCTCCACCTGGAGAATGAACGATGTTGAGTGAGGTCTGGCTTCTGTCCTGAGGATTAACAGAGGGAGCCTCTGCCTCAGTTTCTCTGCATGCAGATCTGAAACCATATCTGCATCTCCTTTCCAAGGGACTTTGCAATCTGTGTGAGGAGTTCTTTCTTAGTTGTGCATTCTAAGCCTGCTGCAAGCGCTGACAAACCCAACTAATATTAACTGTAATAGTGCTTTAAAGTAGAGCATCTTAACTAATGTGGGGACCAGTCGCTGGCTTCACCATTGTGATAAGTACCATTATGCTCTATTTCTAGATGATTCAAAGTTGGCTCTAAGCAAGGGAGACTAAGTTTAGGGCTTGTGGCAGAGCAACAAAGGTGTCCTAATTGAGA
Source organism: Xenus cinereus (assembly GCA_025774025.1). Classification (NCBI taxonomy): domain Eukaryota; kingdom Metazoa; phylum Chordata; class Aves; order Charadriiformes; family Scolopacidae; genus Xenus; species Xenus cinereus. Next base: position 1,697,112 of record JAOXJK010000010.1, read on the forward strand.
GTTCAGCTTTCACTATAATTTTATTGAAGAAAGTAACTCCAGCCTTGATTTATTCTGACCAGGTCAAGGGGGTTACTTTGCAGTGGTGTTGCTGCCATAAGCCCAGGGCTGTTCATTGAGGGACAAAACCTGCAGCATCACAGTGGGGTAGGAGGAATAGGAGGAGAAGCAGTTGGGCTTGGAATGAGGTCTGTTGATGCTCAAAGAGGCTGCAGACAGATTTAAAGGTGACAGGAGAAGTAATGTAATTGTGAGGATTTGAGACAGACTCCATAGCTTGGGGAGTTGGAACCGCTGGACTCGGAGCAATCCTCTTCTGCAGGCACTTTGGCCAGGAGTGAACTTTGCTTGAAAAGATAAGCTGGAAGCAAGAGCCTCCCTGAAGCCAACGGAGAGCGTGAGTGATTACCTCTCTGCTCTGCCATTTCTATTACGTCTCACACTTGGGTGACCATCCTGCCATCTGCAAAGGGGCCAAGGTAAAGTTCAGAGTCAGCAAACACTCCATGATGTCATCCTGCTTTTACAGAGCCCTTCCAGGAGATGGGGGAGAGAGACACCCTGCTCAGAGGTCCTTTTTTTTTTTAAAAAAAAAAAAAAAGAAAGCAGCTTCCTGGAAAATTCTATTTTCTCTGGCTTCGGGCAGATACTAGAAACCCTCTTTCCTTATGTGAGATGGATGCTGAGATCTTTTCCTCAAAGGGACTTTCATGCACCGAGACCTTTCTCGCTGAGAGGACAAAGCCTCTGGATACGCTTCCCTTGAGCAAAACACTGGCCCAAATTGCACCTCCCTGGTTGTAGCCTCACATTTGATTTTTCTCTTCTGGATCAGGTATCAAGCCCAATATCATGCTGAAAAAGGCGAACGCTTAGGATCAGAGTGTTGATCTTTAACAGGATTGGCTCTGTCTGTATGAATCTGTTTTCAAAGGTGGCTGGATTTCACTGGAAAAGGGACTTCTCTAGTATTAAACATGGTAATGTCAGGGACTTGCAAAAGGTATCTTTGCCCTTTTGATAAGGAAAAAGGAATTCAGAACAAGAATCAATGCTCTTTAAAGCTTTGGCGCTTATTTTGATAGAACGGGCACAAAACCCCCCAAGGTTTTTGCTTTTGAAAGTCTTCTTTAAATGTGAAAACTAGTGAGCTGAAAACCCACCGGACAGAATTCCTTCTCCTTAGGCAAACGATCCCAGTGCGCTGGGTGATGTACAAATGCAGAAGCAAGGAATCACAACCAGCTCGCTCTTCCCTGAGCAGAGCCAGGTACTTGGCTACTACCTAAACAACAAATTTAGTAATACAGCAGCTTAATTCCTATGGCCTTAATCACCCTCTTACGATAATGTTTGTGCTGGGACTAAACAAGTCTACTCTAAGGCGCTTAATCATTTTCCCGAGGTGCACAGCACCAGCGGGGTTCCAGCGCTGCGCGCAGAGTGCCTGGTAGCACAAATCGTCTCCGAATTAAAACAAATTGTCTCCAGAAACCCTGGTTCAGAAGGTCTCCTGCCAGATCTTTTCTGATTGAGTGCCGTTGCCCTCCTGGAGGATCTACTTTCAGTTCCCTGGTGGAGGGCTGAGCTCCCCGCTCTTAGTCATTAACAACCGGCAGCTGAGTGACGAGCTCAGGGCAGCGCTGTTTTCCTCCTCGCTTCTGATACTGGTTTTACACACAGGAAAAAATGTGCCCCAGTCAGTGAATTGCGGGATCGTGTCCCTCGGATTAATTCCCCCTTCCCTCTTGGAAAAGGGCACATGCAGAAATGCCGGTGCCTGGCTGTCGCCCTGGCGTTTGTGGAGTTGCAGGTGCTGGGCTCACACACGCAAACTGCGTCAAGTCTTCTGCCCTCCAAACCCCTCCGAGCGTGCCTTTTGCTTTCCACCCTCCCGCACGGCCCCATTTCTCCACCGCTAGAGAAACCTCAGGGAGAAGGAGTTATCGGCGGGGCTGTTCCTACATGGGAAGGGTTCTGGGGGCTCCAGCAGCTGCTGGGGGTTTGAGTCCCCTTGGCAGATGTTTGCTATTCCAGCCACTTCATTAATGTTGGAAACAAAACCCCTGATTATTCCTGACCAAAGCACCCCCTTTTTGATTGACAGCCAGCGTGTGTTTCATACGACATAACTCACCGTATTGCTATGGCCACTTTTTTTTTTTCTTTCTTTTTTTCTTTTTTAAAATTATTAATACAAGAAATAGAATTTCTAGAAACGTGCCAGGGTACGCTAATCTCACCTGCCGGTTCATGCTCCGGTGAGGGCATCGGTGTTTCTAGAGCACGGGCAGAGGTGCCAGCCCCCCATCTCTGGAAATCCAGCCCTTCAGATGTGAGAAATTAGCTTTTAAAGGCAAGCGGAGCCTCTTGTCTTGCGGTCGGTTGTGTGCGACTGAGAGGAGCTGACACCCTTCTTCTGGGCTGGATCTTGTGGGGTTCATGGAAGACCCTTTGATTTCCAGCACTTGTATCGTGCTCCCAGTTTAGCAAACGTTCCTCTGCTGCCTCTCGGCAGGTTTTGGGAAGGCAATAAATGCAAAATGAATTTGGAGTGGGGGCCAGAGGGGCTGCAGCTACGGCCCAGACACCGAGGAGACGCGGTGAAGCAAAATGCCTTTTGCTGCCGTTTTCTGCTGCTTCGGCATTTAAATCAGTTGTTTCCTCAGGATATTGCTTCAGAAATATTATTTGCAATCGTTATCAGCAAGCACTAATTGTGTAAGTTAATGTTACTGGTAGTTATTTTGTTTTCTCGAAAAAATACATCTGAAAAAGAAGCAACAAAGGCGTGTTCCTAAAATGTTTTATGGCTGAATTAAGAAGTGAGTGAGTATTCACAAAGCTACATTCGTAATGAAGTCAGCAAATCTTAAATACTTGCAGTTTGTTTAGCAACGGCTTAAGTAATTTAAAAATAGTTATATCATCAGGGGGAAAAAAAGTCCTTGAACTCCTTAGTGGTTGTTGTCATTCTAGTTAAATTCCTGGTCGCAAGAGCTCTTTAGTTTCTCAAAATAAAAAGAAGTAAAACCGTTTCCAACCAATGTATTTGAAATGAGAGTGCCGTTTCAATGAACAAGGCGCTTTGTTTTATCTTTCTTTTAATATATTTTGCTGTGCCCTGTTTTTAAAACCACGTAACAAGTTTTTAAGAAAAAAGTTCAAAGGATATATCAAAAGTATTATGTTTCCTTGCGTCTGCCTTCCAGTTTTGACAGTGCGCGGACAACGCGAGTATCTTTTTTTTTGGTTTTAGGACTGTCCAAATCAGCAAATGTAGCTCTGAAGCTTAAAGCCTAATGATATTTGTAATTGAAAAAGAAATAGTGCTTTTGCCAAAGAGATTAAAGATAGTTTATAGATTTTTTTTTTGAAGGCTCTTAAAAATATAGATCAATAAAATAAAAGTAGCTCAAATAGTTTATAAGTTTGAGACCGTTGTTTCCTCCTGCAAAAACAGATTAAGTTTTCTAATAGAAAATCAAAGTTTGCTGCCATTTGGATCACCAAAGCCTGAAAACTAAACTGTGACTGATAATGTTTTGTTTATGATTATACTAAAATCCTTGAATGACTCCTGCAAATAATTTTTTTTTTTTTTTGGGGGGGGGTGGCACATTTCCATAACTCTCTTCACCCATTTAAATTCTGCGGCCACGAGTAATTGCGAGCTGCTTCTGGAAAACCACGCAGCGACCGGTGGAAACGGGGAAGGCTCCTCCTGATAACTCCTTCCCCCGAAGAAGGTGTCCCAGTGATTCCCGTGCTAAACTCCAACTGGGGCGTGGTACGGATTCTCAGCGGGCAAAATTTGGGAGCACCCCCTCCCCGCCCTGCACTTTGGGGGAACTGAGAGGCCCTGGAGCCGGGAAATAAAACTCAGGGCTCAACCCGGGAGGAAAAACAGCTTTAAGGGAGAAATCTCAGCACCCCGATAGCGGGCTACGTGGGGTCCGGCCTCCGCAGAGGGGGCTCAAAACTCATCTTTGCAAAAAATCCAGCTGAGATAAGCAGGGATCCACCAGTAAAGCAGGGATCCACCAATAAATCAGGGATCCACCAGTAAATCATCTCCGGCTGCGGGAACTGAGTAATGCCGCTCCGGAGCGGGCAACGTTTGCTTCAGCGAGGCACCTATAAATAGTAATTTATTTATTTTTACACACACACCCCCCCCCCCAACGCCTCTCTCCAGCACTTTGTGGCCGGGGAATAGATTTGATGCCGATGGGAGGAAGCTTTGGGAAAGAGGCGCTCCTCCTGCGTTTGCGGGGATGCGCGCTTTTAATTTTTTAAAGTAATTACAGGCTTGGAGGGGGGGAGGTGGGGGGGGCGGTCGGGGATCGGCTGTGGAAGCGGCTGAGGGCGGCAGCTCCTGCCCAGGCGTCCTGTTCCCTCAGCTGAGGGTTTCTCGGCCATGACCGAGCCGGGCTGGAGGGTGTTTTGTCGTGACACAGGGCGGTAAGTAGGGCTGGGGCCGGGCAGGTGAAGGCTGCCTGCCTGCCTGCCAACCCCGAGGGTTTAACTCTTCCAAGGTCGCTCTTTGAGGCCAGCAGCACCGGGGCCTGTGCAGGGCACCCCAAACTCGGTGTTTTTAGCCACTTGTGTAGGTCGGAGTGAGGCTGTGGGGCAAAATGGCTTTGCTAGGAGATGGAGAGGCTCTAAGTTGGCAAGTTTCTGGGGCTGCGCTGGTAATTAATGCGGGGAAAAAGCCTATAAATAGAAGTTGAGATAACAGGCAAAGGAGAGCAATGTGACGGTGTGAATGTTTTGGAAATGCCTTAAAGGTAAGAAATACAGGTGATGTTAAATATGAGGTAATGCTCTGGAGAGGTTTCTAAGAGGCTTGGAAAGAGATGTTTAAGGGATACTGTGTGACTGGAATGCTTTTATTTTATTTTGGAAGTTTTTCGCGAGGGGTTTAAAGCAGGGTGAGGCTGTGTGGGGCTAAAGGGACGATCCTGCTCTGCCTCGCTGCTCAGTTGGGTGCACTTGACATCTCTCTGCTTCTGACATGAGCCTCGTTATCTGATGGAAAACCAAGAGAACAGGCAGCAGCCAGCTGATGCCAGCATCGGAGGTGGCAGGGAGAGCGGGACTGCCCCTTTCGGTGGCAGTGCAGGCTTAGTTTGCTTTAAGACATGCTTGAAACTGCACTTCCAATTCCTTGAGTGACTTCTTTTTTTTTTTTTTTTGGTCCTACTTTACCTTGCTAAAGTAAGGAATGCTAAATGATTATTTCCCTCTTGCTTACCAAATGAAAAAGGGTCATCTTTTTACTTTCTGCTCTGTTTTTTTTTTTTAAGCCAAGGTGAAAGGACTAGAACTGTGTAAAGGCTCCATAGGAAACACGACTCCAGCTCAAGTGCAGATAATAAGTGTTAGGGAAGGTCTCATCTCTGCCGTGCAAAGGGTATGTCGGGACAGAGTCACAGCATACAAACCTGTGGAGATAACAGGCAGCCCAGGCATGTTTCTGTCACTGTCACGTGGCCCTGGAGTTGTCCAGTCTGATCCTGGAGACTCCAGAGCAGCCTAAGGTTTGAGTGGCATGGTGTAGTTTAAAGAGCTGTAGCTATCCTGCTGCAGCAATGCCAGTTGTGTGCTGTGCCTTTCAGGGACGGCACTGATGTTTGCCCTTGAAGCTTGAAGGCCAGAGCTCTTTTGGCAGCTCTCCAGCAAAGAGAAAGCAGATTGTGCACATGGCTCCTTCAAAACAAAACTTCTTTCTTTCAAGTTACGCACTTAAACTCTTCTTTTACAGTATAACTAAGCAGATGTAGCGTGTCTGCTGCTGAAAGAGGCTAAGTGGTGATATTTATTCCCTCCCCCAAAGGGATTTGCTCCCTGAACCAGCTCATGAAATCAGAACAGCACCAGTGCTTGTGCAGGGAAAAACAAAGGGGTCATATGGCTGAGGATGGAGCAGAGAAATTATAAACAGAAGGTCAAACTTTTACGGGGTTCACTAACTGTTGGAAAACTCAGCTGTGCTGTATATTCACACCTTCATTCACCTTATTTATGTGCTTGCTCTAGTATGCAAGCTTGATGCATATGTAACTCATTTAAATAACGGAGATGCATTAACATAAAACTCAGTGAAATGAAACAGGGGAGAGGGACCTGTGGTGTGCAGCAAAAAAGAACCTTGTCTGTTGAAAGACAAGTTTCTTTGTCAGTTTCTGGCCAAGTATATAGTGAGGGAAGTGAGCAAGAGTTAAGAAACAAACCCAACTGTATAGCCTGGGGAATGAGAGCTGTAAACAGTGGAAGAAACAGCTCCAGGAGTGACCTCCAAAAAACCCCATGAGGTTCGGAGATACCTGATGAAACAGGTTGAGGATTATTCTGGATAACATTAGTGCTACCTGAATGATGATTCCAGTAACTTCAATTAGAAATTGTGGTTAATGGTTTTGTAAGCCATAGTAGTGCAGTACTTCCCCAAGTATGGTTAGTAGATGAATTTACACGTGCTTATGAGACTGTAAAGTCTTAGACTTAAGACTATAATGAGAATAAGCTTAAAACAACAAATATAACTGCAGAATAAAATATCTGTCATTCATAAAGCACCCCCTGCTGTATTTTGTAACTCTTCAATATATTTCTTTTCTGCATTTAAAAAAAAAATCCTGCTGCAACTGCTATATTGATTTCAATTTAAAAATTAAGCTGCATCATTTCATTCCAATCATGTATATCTTGCCAGAGTAGTTGCAGCTGTTGCCTTACTCACAGGCCCGAGTATGTTTTGCTGATTTAATACAAAACCCTCTTGTTTGGCTTTTCCTTCTCAGCTTACTTTAGTGGTGCCGTTCATACAGTTGTTAGGAATTGTATTTGACAGTCCCTCGTCAGTTTATGTTCCCTGATTTATAACACATAAAACGTTGCCCTTGGCTTAGAAATTTCTTGACGTGAATTGAGTTTGAAAATCTGAAAATATCTGGCAATTTTTTGATACTTTGAATAAGAAATTACCCACGAGCCAGTTTCTCACAAACTATCTAAAGCGTTAGAGGGGATTTAGATGAACATGAATAGTAGGAATTACTGTCCTGGTCCAGGAAAAAGCGCTCAAGGCTGGAAGGAGGGAAATGGAGTAGACCTGGAGGAATTTGGGGAGACAATCAGCAGCTTACAGGCGAAGGCCGGGTTTGTGTATGTATAGTGGTCCCCTGAATTTAGAAGCTCTCTGTGCAAATTTAGTTTGAAGACTGCACTATTCTTTATTTGGAATATTCTGGAAGAGAAGTACTGGAAGGGATTATGTGTTTAAAAAAGCGTTGTCTAGCTTTGCCTGGACCTTAACTCATGCAAGTTTTGTAAACAGCCGCAGCAGACTCTCTCTTTAAAAGCAGATTTTTCTGACGGTTTTTTTTAACTGGGGTCGAGATAAAACTTGACCTGCTCCTCTGAGAGTTTAAGGGGCCCACCTGTGACATGAGTTGTGTTGCAGACGTTGAAAGTCCAGTAAATCACGAGCAGCCCTATTTGTAAAGTTCTCAGACTTATTAACCTCCCACCCTTAGACTAATAAATAACAGATAAATTCTTCTCACCTAGTAAGCGCTGTTGCAGCTCTCTAGATAGACAATAAATAAATAAATAAATAAAGCAGTCCCTGCCCTGGGAACCTTAGATCTCAGGATATCCTCTTTTACATTATGTCAATTGGTGGTGAACAAAAATTGTCCTATGATTATTTCAAGTAGGATACATAAAAATAAACATAATAGGTCTTCTGGGCCTTTTTGTACTAGGGATAAAAAAAAAAAAATTAAGTTGTGAAATTAACAACTGGGGCTACTTGGCTGCTTTGCTAGTAACCTCAACAGGCTGGAAATTGAACCGGGGGGGGAGGTTGTCTCCCTGTTCCTACCCACACCGGGACTTAAGGTCATTCACGGGTGGCTGAGGAAGAACGTGGCTGCTGCATTGATTCGTGGATAGTGGAAGGACTTTGGTCTCTTGTTCCAGCTCTTAACTGGCGAGACAGCTACGCCCATTTAAAAATTATTTTTAGAACACAGGAAAATACAACGTAATTATCAATTTATGTATATTGTGAATATGTGCCCAATAAGGTAACAATGCTTTGTAAAGACCTGTTTCTGATACCAGCTTGGACATAGCTTTAAATCAAGATAAGATTTGAGAAGAAAAAAAAAAAAACAAACCAAAAAGCCTCTTGCAGTTTGTTCCCCCCTAGCTGTGAGGGTTGTTTGTTTTAAGACTAAAGTCAACAAGATACACCAGGAGAAATTCTATGATGAAAAGGCGTCTTAAATTACATGTGCAACTGTACTTAAGCTTATAAACCTGAAATACAGATGTCCTGAGCAGCAGAATATGTCTCAAGTCTCTTAAAAATGTGCCATAATATTGTTCTGTAGATCTCTTGGGGAATGTAATTCTTAAACCAGATATTTTTTATTTTTTTTCACTTCCACTATGGTGCTTGGTTACTTAGGAGCTGCCATCTGTGGTGAAGGGCATTTCAGGTACCGGTTGGAGCAGCAGCTCTGCCTGCCCACAGGTGCTGGCGGGACCTTAAGGCAACTTCAAACTTACCTTCGTTCCACCCTGAGGAGCTGCAGTTTGAAAAGATGTGTTCTAGGGAATTAGGTGATGGGGTTTTTGTTTAAATATAAGATAATTTGTTTTCTTTCTTTCCCCTTTACCGTGATCTGGTGGTGAGATGGGATGCAAAGGGGAATTACAGACTTAATTATCTTTTAATTCAGCTTTTTTAGTGAGTGAGAACAAGCTTGGGCTAGAAAGTACTTTGCACTGGTTTCGATAAAATGCCCTCTTACCCTGTGAAAGGAAGTGTGGGGTAAAGTCTACCGAGCGGGGTGATATGCCCTGCTCTTGCTGATGGCACCAAGGACAGGCTGGGACGGTCCAGAGCTGTTGAGAAAAAAGAACCAGGACTGGGGGAACTTTGATGATCCCTCTAGAATAACGCTCTCAGCTGTGCTGTGTGTTTGTCGCTAATCATTGATTTTTATTTTGCAGAGTTTAGATTCCGAGTGCCTGTTATATGAAGGGCTGCTGTCATAGGTTGTGCCAAACTCTTTAACTTAAAACAGAGCACCATAAAAAAAAAAAAAAAAATCAGTGCTAGTGTAACTGAGACCAGAATTTGACTTGGTTTGGGTAATGAAAAGGGCTGTGCTACTTCATGCTGCAGTAAAGCCCTAATCTGATGTTTCTGATGTTAATAAGTGTGAGTGTCTGTCTGTTGAGAGGAAGTATTTCATTACCAGGTGCAAAACTCTGCTTTCATGCTGCTGGATCGCTTATGGTAAAGTTATGTAGAAAACAGTATTTGCAAAAGTGTTGTTTGTTTGTTTTTGACTAACCTAGAAAACAAATGCTTTCATGCTTAAGGCTGATTAGTTTTTTAAACTGAAATTAAATTAATTTGATTTTAAAGTAACACTTGATAGAGTGTGATAGAGGTTAAAGGTTTGTAGGACTTTCTCACAAGACAGGCAAGGCATAGAGCTATAAAAATACCATATGTCTACCAAAAGCAACAGTTTCTCTCTCCCCCCTCCAGCCTTTTCACGTTACTTTTAAATATATAGATGGTGATGAAGACTACCTTGGTAAGGATATTCAAACAGTGATTTTTAAAAACATACAGTTATATAACACAGTGTCTCCTTTCTTCCTTTGTATGCATCAGAAATTCTGTGATTAAAAAATCTGCTTTTTTTCTGACCTTTGTTACAAATACAACACCTGGGCCACGAATGGACAATGATGTACGGGTTTTCTTTTGTCAGGCTGGCTAGTTACGAAGGCTTATACCCAAGACAAGCCTCTGCACATTACCTGCTTCTTTCAGATTCCGTAAACCACAGCGCTGTTTCCTTTCTATAGGCAAGGAATTTACAGGTAGACACACAGACAATGATGTGGTAAGAGGATCTGGTATTCACATATAGCCAATAGACATGTGATCTTTACCTCCTGTCCTCAAAAGCAAACCCAACTCTTTGGAAAGTAACTGTGTTACCAGATATTTAGATGAACCGAAATCTTAACATTGGATCTCGTAATCCCTTTTTGTTTTGGTTTTGGGCTTTTTGCTTTAATTGCAAGAGAAGCTTTGGTTATTAATTACAGATTAGGTCCTTTATCCTTAAATTATAGGATTCCTCTTTTGTCTATAGAAAACTTCTCCCACAAACATCAAACTGATTTTTAGGGATGGAATTGCAGATAGCTGCCAAATTCAAAATGTAGGTGAGGTGAAGGTGGAGGTGGGGGCATTTAATTTCTTCTTCTTTGAGAGGTGATTAGACACAATAGAAAATATCAAGAACACACAGCAAATACACACATACTGCTAATGGTGAAGGTTCTATAGGAGCCTTTGGGTCAAATTCTGCAGAGAAGCAAGTTGATTTAAGTGAGTGGTACAACAGAAGAATTCCTGTGTAAAACAAGCAACTTGCATGTTTGTGTGGAAGATAGGCTGTAGAAAGGATGCTGATATAGTGGAAGCATCTAGCAAAGGTGAGAAAGCAGGAAGAAATAGAAATAAAACAGCTATTTCTGCAGCACTTGTCTTCGCTTCCATTTGATGTCATTTAATTTATCCATTTTTCAGAGCCACATGTTAAAATAGTCACTGTTTAATCCTCTTGGAAGAAAGGTGTAGGTGGAAAGAATTTTACACCACTACTTAATTCCTTAAGAAAAAGGGAGGAGAGAGGAAATGTCTTGGTTCTTGTTACCCAGATATTATTAATTGAATGGTGAAACACCTGTAACTATTCTTGTGTTCTGTATTGTGGTTTTTGTAAAAGTTGACCTGCATTAAGTATTGCTTATGGAAATCTGATATTTCAACACTATTTTCAGTGCCACTACTGTAAACTAAGGACAGTTTACTCATGGTTGTGAAACACTGCAGCAGCACATCGCGAGTGTTCAGTCAGGACAGTAGTGCATTTCATATCAAACCTTTCCCATTTCACACACGATTTCAAAGTGGCAATGAAATTCAGAAAAAAAACCCAACCCCAACCTGTTACAGAACACTTTCACAATGTACTTCTGTCTGTCTCTAGAATGGAAATAAATGCCATTCTGTGAAACATAAAACTTCTTAACTGAGGGAAAATTGTTTGAAGAAAGTTTAGCGGAAGTTCTGCCACTTTTTCTTATGGTTTGTTGCTGGACCCGTGGGTTTGCTATGTTAGAATCTATCTTGAACTTGCTTTTCTATAAGCAGGTGGGTTTGGGGTTGGTGTCCTGCTGGTGTGTGCCCTCAGTCATCTTAGTCCAGAATGTGTTGGCTTTGTTTTGTCCACCCCAAAAAAATTAATTAATTGCTTAGCCTTTAGTTGGAATGTTGCATTTCCAGTCTCCCAGGGAAATGTAGCTATAAATATAATAACTGGTGTAATTATTGCAGTGAACCATTGCATAGCAGTATACGTGGGGCACGCACCCTGCAGTCTTCGAGCCAATTTTTATATTGGGGTTTTCAATAACATGGTCTGTATCACACAAAAGTGCTAACCTACAGGTGCATAAAAAACATGAACCCATTGTATTCCAAAATATTTTCCATGGTACAAGTGTTTTTTTTGTAAAATAACTAGTTCTCAATATTAGATTTTTTTAAAAAAAATATTTTTTAACTAGAGCAGTAGGAGGCATTCCTGTGGTCACCCTAATCTGTTAGGAGAAGTTTCACACTTGTGTTTTGTGTCCTTACTGCGGACTGGCTGCACGTTTCTTTAGTTTGCAATATGGCATGTGCTCTGGCTCACTCACCATACTTGTGGTTTTGTAAATCAGTTAGTTAATAGAAACAGTCTTGATTTTCTCTCTCCTCCCCCTCCCCCCTCTTTTTTTTCATCTTTTAGTTGTTTTTTGCTTTTTATTTTCTTCCCAGGAGCTTCCTGTGTGATCTTAGATAGTCTCTGAATATGATCTCAAATGATCTTGCTAAAGTGTTAAATTCCCCTGAGTGGCTGCCTCTGTGGGTCTGTATTTTAGCCTCTTTGATGTCATTTCTCAGCCTTTAAAAGGGAATAGCAACAATGTTCTACCTAACAGAGATGTCGTTGAGATAAAATATGTTCATGACTGAAAATGACTTGTATCAAGTGCTGGAATTGTATGAGCAGACAGGCCTGGCCTGGTTTGTGCCATGATTTGTGCTCCACACCAACAATGACAGACTGAAATGCCTTAAAAACAAGGAACAAAAGTTGCGTTTGGAAATTTGGAGACTTCAAAGGATAAGATTGGAAGCAGGGATGTTGCTCTTGGGGTAGCCGTGTACCACAGCCACCATTCCTTTGCAGCCGCTGTATCACAAGTGGAGGCGTGACATTGGAAAGATTTCCTAGATAATTACGCTTTTTTCAAAGGATTTTTTTTTTTAAAAATCCGTGGAAGAAATTCATCAGTTCACGTACAAGCGCAGGGTGCTCGAGAGGACTGAAGAACTTGGAGAACTGAACAGTTTGTCCATCAGGAATGGTGCCGAGCGGTTCGCTGTCGGTGTGGTTCTTGGCACGCTCCCTCCTGGAGCTATTAACAGCATTGGAGATGTGGAGAGGGGGTGTATATCTGAGGCTCTGTGCCCTAGCAGAGTTAAAACAAGAATAGGCAATGTGCTAATATTGTCAGGAATAGTCTTGCTTTGGCAGGGAAATAGATTAGACAACCTGATAAGTCTTCCTTTAAAAAGAATAAAGTCTATTCTTTGAGTCAGTGTTACAGTACAAGAAATCTACTTTAAAAAAAAAGCCAACAGTATGTTTTTTTTTAAAGATACAGTAGGGATAAAGGTGATCTCAAAGAAATCTTTTCTTTAGCCCACACAGGGAAAGAAAAGGGGAAATATAAAGAGATTTCTGCTGGTTAATTTCCTTCAATTCTTTGTCATGTGTAGGAATGGGGTGTATTACTTCCTAAATAACTCAGTCACCAGAGGCATTCCTTGCATTATACTTTTAGAACAGCAGAGTCCATTAAAGCAGCCACATATGCATCCATCAGGCTTTAACATTTTCAGGTAGTCAGTAAGTAGTGACTTGGGACCGAGCTCGATCCTTTTTTTTTCTTTTTTTTTTTTTATGGTTCCCTCGTATTGTGTGTAAGCTAAAACACGAGTGAGGCCGAAGGAGAGATCCCAGTACCACCGGGCAAGGCAGCAGCAGGGAATGTGCCCCTCAAGGTGCACTGTTGGGAGGAAACTGGAGAGGGGAAATGGTATAACAAAAAGAGCAACACAAGAACGAAGGGGGTTGTTGGGGTTGGTCTGACCTTTGGAGGTTGGGTCGAGTAACTGGAATTTGATGGAAAATGCAAAAGATTGAGTATATATCAAACTTCACCCCCAAAGCTAGAATCCTAGACAGACTCTTGAAATTGGTCTATTTAAGCTGAGGGGGAACCGTGCTTGTTATGTTGAAACAGTGGATTTTCTAGACACGTAAAGTCTGTGTTGTTGCGCTGCAGTAGTCATCTTTGCTGAATAAGACGTTAGCAATTTTCCTCTTGCAGAACATCTGCTTTCTGACTGAATCACTGAGCGAGCGGCAGGCTTGTTTGAGCCTGCTGGCCTCCCTGTGCCGCTCACTAACTCCTGCCTTGCCGAAGGCTGTGGGCTGGGTTTCATCACCTTCATCACCGGGGTGTTAGGCTTAGGTTCCCTGGAGTCTGCAGGAGCGTCCTCCTTATTGACGGGACGGTGGTGTAAAAGGAAAATTCACTTTGGCACTTCAGAATGAAATCTTCACGCCTTGTTTTCGAGGACCTTGAATTGAGAGAGCAGAACAGTTTAGAGTTACAGGGAAGGAAAAAAAGCAGCAAGATTGTGGGGGTACTTTTATCTTCCGCAAATTTTGAAATGACTCATAAATGGGATTCATCTTGTATAACCTTTAAACACAGAGAGCAGAGAATGAATTTAGTAAATAATCTGAAAAACCCCCATATAAAAGCAGGTTATCAGCAAAATTACCGTGGGGTTTGTTTTTGCTGAGAAAGTAGATTTGTTTAATCACCTGCCAAAGTTTTATGCAAATACTACAACCCGAAGCACAAGTATTTCTTATTGGTAGCTGTTTGCCTTGGAAGCTTGGTGTTTTGTTAACTTCTGGTGCTGAGCTGATTGATTAGAATTGGTAGGTGATGTTAAGTGATTGTCTGATGTTGAAATGTTTCCTTTGTGCCAGTAAGATAATTTAAGATCAAATAAAGGCATTTCATAAGGCAAACAATAGGGATGCTTGTTTCAGGTGGAGGTGAGTACCACCTGAATTTTTAAGAGAGGAGGGCGTGGATACATTTCCTTTGCTTGTGTGCCCTCTCTGAGCTGTGATTTCTCTTTTTGGGAGTGCTGAATTGGTCATGCAAGAGTTAAGGAGTCAATTCAAACAGAAGAGGTAGGTCTGTACATCCAGCCTAAGTGCTTTCCTCAGGGGGAAGATGCTTTCTGGCACTGCAGCAGCAGGAGAAGCAAACAACTCATGCCCTGTACCCACCTGGAACGTTGACAGTAATGTTTTAATCTTTTGAAGTGAACAACTTTCTATGGCGAGGTAAAAATTCGCCTGTAAAACAGCTTGATTCTGTTGGTGATATGTTATCCCTTTAATTAAATAGCTGACTTATGCTTGACAATTAATTGGAGTGATGTATGGTTTTTATTAGAAACCCATGACTAATTTTTTCTTGCCGTTCTCTCTATCTTATTGTTCTTGCCTACCCTCCTCCAAAGCTGCTGCTGCGTGCCAGCCATGTCCTCCAGGCACTGGTGCAGACCAGTGTTCACTCTTGCTTAGGCTCTTACCTGTTCCAGATAAAGCAATTGTTTTCAGATATTTTCCACGTCGTCTTTCAGAAATTTTCCATTTCATCATAGTTCCGCCATTTTTTTTTTGTTGTTTTAAAAGACTCTGGGAGTTTTTACACAAAACTTTAAAAAAAAAAACAAACCCAAAACTCCCCCCCAAAACTCACAACAACAAAAGCCCCCACTGTATAATTCAGTGCTTTACATTAGCTTCATCTAGTGCCATGTTTCCTACTTCATTAAAATAACTGCCAGATTGAAAACAATCCTTCCCGCAGTAGTCTCTGTGCCTGCAGAGTAATCTGCTAGCAAACTCAGGTGAATTTTATATTTAATTACACTAGACAGGATTCAAAATGGATGTGATTGGAGACACCTCTATTAAAATCAGTAGAGCAGCAGCTACAAAGAATTCAGTTTGCCACTTATCTTATTCTCCCAAACTGTCAGAAGCTGAAGCTCAAGCCGCTGTGTTACGCTACAACAAACTGTGATGTGGACAATTCTTTATGTTTTTTGCACTTAGGAAGCTTTAGTCTTCTCATAGGAAATATGTTTCCATGGGTGAACTTAGGCATGGATGAGTGGGGAACAATGCATTGTTTGGTAAAACAAACTTTTTTGAAGGGAGTGGGCTTGAAAGGAAGGAAATGTGGTTTAGATTTGAGTTGCTTTTGAAATTTCTTCCTCTTCTTTTCCTCATCCCCCCTCAAAACACAGAACAAAAATCCAAACAACTAGAAGTCCCCAAACTGATGTTTCACCATTTCATCTTTAAAATATTTGGTATAATCTGGAAAGCCAGAGAGAAAAATGGTTAGTTTAAAACCCACTGTCTTGGTTATCCTTTCTTTTCTTCCCTCTCTGGTTGTTCTCCCTCAAGAACATGAAGCTTTTGTCTCAGCTTTTCTAGTTCCTGTGTTTGGCAGGGCTTTACCTAGTCTGTGTCACTGCTGTGTGTAAAGTGATTTAAGCTTTCTCTGATCCCTGGGTTGATCATTCACAGGGTTGGTCTGGAAGGAAGAACCCTAAGGGGGAGTAGATGAGGGTGAAGATACAGGGGGGATGAACTTAAGGCAGGAACACAATTTAATTTTTAATTGGCTAGATCTAGAGCGGACAGTTGGCTGGAAATCTCTCTTTTTCTACCTTTTATTAGAGGTCCTCTGTCAGACGGCTGCTACGTGACGAGCTTCCTTGCTGCTGGGCCGAGGGTGCCTGGTGCTGACTGCCATGGCTGATCCCGCAGCAGAAGAACACGTGTCCCAAGTGAGCGAGCTCTGCTGCGAATGCGGTCAGTTCCACCTTTTGCTGGACAATCATCTCTACAACTTCCAGGATGAAGTGGATGATGAACTCATCTGCCACATCTGCCTTCAGCCCCTGCTCCAACCTATGGACACCCCCTGTGGACATACGTACTGTTTCAAGTGCCTTGAAAACTTTATGCAGGAGTATAACTTTTGTCCTATGGATCGGAAAAAGCTCTCTTTCCAGCAGTGCCACAAGTCCAGCCTTCTAGTACGAAACCTCTTGGATAAGCTGATTGTCTTCTGCCCTTTCAAAGCAGAGTGTCAGCAGACGATGCAGCGGTGTGAACTAGAAGCTCATCTGCAGAACAGGTGTGTTCCCATTTACGTTCTGCTATTGCTCGTTGTATAATGCCGTCTGTCTGCTGTGCTTCTCACCAGAAAGATCCCTTCTCAGAACAGTTCTTAAACTGGGGCAAGATGGGACACCAGAAATGGCAGAGGGTGAGGCCAGAAAGGTGGGTGGGTGAAGACAGCGTAATTGTGTGTGTGTTCTAGGGAGGCCACCCCACATGTGCTACAGAGGCGAAGGGCGAGGTGCTTGAATGCACATTATCCACAGACCCAAAACCTATCAAATATAGAAAAATTTGTGTGTCCTCATCTGGGGCGCCCGACTCTGAAAATTACTATAAACATGCTTATTCTTGTTTCACTTGGGCAGAGAAGAAAGACAGGAACAAAGTGGAACGCTCTGGAAGCAAGGGTTCATGCAGTGTTGCCAATTTAATTGGTCCAATTAAGATGTGCAACACGTAGGTCTTTGATCCAAATAATGTAAGTCCCTCCAAGCTGCACATTATGCAGCTGATGAATCACCCACTTACAATTCCATTATCTTCTCTCATTCTTTTGCTCAGAAAGAGAAGAAAATGAAAAATACTACTTTTTTTTCTTTTTCCCCCTTATGCAGATGAAGGGAGACTCTTTGTTTTTCTTGCGCTTGTCAGCAGAGATGTGTTTTGGTGCTTCCACTGCTGGTCGAGCTGGTGACAGACAGAATATTGTAGCTTTAAAAGAAGAGCAGATGACAAGGGGCTCTTGCCAGGACGCTTGAAGAACACTTGCTCCTACCTAGTTAATGATTGCAGGAACGGGAGCTAAAAAGGAGCTAAGTACAAGCCCTACTGCAGGCGGAACCAGACCTTCATTGGCAGCGTGTATTTTGTCAGTGGGCAATGAGAAATGCAACAGGCTTGGTTCCCTTCAGCTGTGTTGTAGCTTTTTGTGGCAATTCCGTATTTTAAAAATAGGTCAACCAGCGTACAGGGAATGGTTATGCTTAGGATACCTTTGCAGTCCCAGCCAAGGATATACGTTTGTGGTTCTTGCTTGGTTTTGGTACCCACGAGCTGAGAGCTTGTGTTAGAGCCAGGGGAAGTGACGGAGGATGTTCGTGTGCCCCTTTCCCTCAATCTGTGAAAGTTTATAATCCCCTTTTTCTTGAACTAACTCGTTGTAGTGCTTTCCTGTTATCAGCTAAATGCTTTAGGCTGCAGGGACGGGGCTGCCCAGCTGTGCAGCCCATACCAGGGCTGGGCCTTCCTCTCTGCTCCGTAAATCTACCCTGGTATCAGTAAACTCCTGTCACTTGTTAATCCCTTTGGCACAGGACTCAGACACAGAAGAGGGAGGCACCCTTAAATGTTTATGTTAGAGACCTGTCTGGAAACTGTATCATTCTGTTATACATTTCATAGTTCTTTCTATCTCCCTTGGGGAGAGGGTTGTTCTGAAAAACTGAGGCTTTTTCACCAGGCCTGTGAGCATAGTTAGAAAAATGGGGGAAAAAAATGAGGGGAAAAAGAAATTACACTGGGATTTGGGTGTTCCTGTTTTTTAAAGTGAGGTTAACTGATAGGAGGAGGCTTAAGGAAATAAGAAGCATCTGGAAACTTGTTTTCTTGGGAGATTTCTCTACCCTTTGCAAAATGAATTTGTTTCTTGACACCTTAAGTGCACAAGTGGTTCAGTCAGTTTCAGGGTCATTTTACTGCTTGGAGAATAAATGACTAGGAATAAATCAGAGGAAGCAATACTGGGATAAGACTTGTTCAGCCAGAATGTAAATAGTTGAGTTTAATTTGAAAAGCGACTCTGGTAAACACCCAATACTACTCATGTCTCTGAAAGTGATGCTTTTGCATTTGTCACCCTCCTCACCTGCCACCTTTTTTATAAGTACTCTTGATAAAAGACCTTCTTTTTCCTCACTCATTTTTGCTGAGATGGGCTGGCTCTGGCGTCGCTGCAGACAGAGCGCATTTTGTTGAACCTCGGTGTGGGGAGCAGTCAGCGGGATTATAAACTCCTCTAAATCGCTCCCATTCGAGTGGAGCCCTCACCTGTGTGGACTGGAGCTGGGGTGGGTCTGAGCTCATCCAACAACAACAACAAAAAAAAAGCAAGCCTTGCTTGCTGCTCTTGCATCTTACTGGTTTTTTAAAAACAAAGCCTAATTCAAGGCTGAACTTGAAACTGGAGCCACTTCATTTGCTTAAAGATACAGTTCATAGTCATCTCTAAAAGGTCAGAGCTAAGTATTTGCTTATATTTTAAGAGGTACTGTTTTCTTCATTGAGTGTTTGCCAAGTAAATATTTAGCAAGGGAGACTCCCGTTCCTATTACATTCTCATTTTTTAAATAATTTGCTTAATAATTTTGAATGGAATAAAATAACAAGCCTGCTCTTAAGCTGATACTAGTCTAAGTAGAAGCTGAAGGTCAAATGAGACTAAATTTCAGCATCTGTCATACAAGCTTTGCAGCTGATGAGATCTTGAACGTGCTTCTTCGCATACTTTTGTCCATCAGAGCTTGCACGTGCAAGGTTAACCACGCAGGCAGAGACTACCCACTTACTGACAATCTCTCTCTAGGTGTCCTGGTTTCAAGAAATACAAATCTGAACTACAGAGGAAAAAGAATCCCATTTCCAAAGGGAAGGAAGACCCCCCGACCAAAGTGGAGACGAACACGCCCAAGGATCCAGAGGTACCAAGCGGAGGATCGTCGCTTGTGGCAGAAAGCTCTGCAGCTGCTGTAGTGTCACTGGGGACTGCAGAGCCTGGACTGGTTAATCCAGCTTTTGAGGAGACTGAAGAAGGTGAGAGTTTGATACAGAAAGGTAATTATGTAATTACCGTTTATAATACAAAAATGAGGTCATTGTCTCAATTCAATTTTTAAAGTGTCCCCAACGTTCTTAGATATCCTCAGTGCTGTTCAGCCACTCGTAGTTATCAGAGTTCTCTCTCTCCTCAGGTTGTCCTTGAGCAGAGAGAGCTTTATCCACATGCATCAGGTGTGGCAGGATCTGCTCACAAGCACCAAACTCTCTGTGCAACACAATTGTGCAACACAACACCCTCTGCGCAAAACAATTCTGAGAATCTGTTAGGCTGCAGTGAATATTTGCAGCGTTCTTTGCAGAAACAAAGGCAGCCCCTGTCAATGTGAACACAGAGCACTTCAAGCACTTGCAGATACCAAATCATTTGTAGTTAGGAAATGTTTCATCTTCTTATCTTGTTAAAAAAGTTAAATATACAGTCAGTTTTCTGGAGTGGTCAGTACCTCCCTAATGGCGTGCAGCAAGTGTGTTTTTACAGCATAAGTTAGTTTTTGGATTAATAGTTATGAAACTCTTGCAGATAAAATTAACCATCTTCACTTGAGTATAGAACCGCTTCGCTTGTCTCAACCCCTGTTAGAAGGCAGCAGCGTGGAAAAAATCTCTGTGCCTTGTTTCAGAGTTAGTCTCAGTTTCCAAGTGCAGGCGCTGGAGGTGGCAACTGTGGTGCCTGTGCCAGAGTGAATCCACAGGTCAGTTTGCTTCTCTGTTGGCTTTTTCCTGGAGAACACTTGGGGCAGGTTTTGCATCTCTTGTGTGACAACTGCAGCTCCCCCTGACAGGCAGCGCACTTGGCTTCGTGAGTGTGGGGCCTGCCTAAATGTTGCAGTGCTGGTAGGTTTAATGCCACTCGCTGACAACAACTTTCATCTTCAAAGTGTGTGAGGAACATTGCTTAGTCTTCAGCATGCTGTAAGTAGGTAAACATTACTCCTGGTTTACAGGGAGGATGGGAAAAGAGGAGGAAAGGAAATTAGAGGAGGGAAGTTGCAGTGAGCTACTCGCGGTAAAGTCACTGCAAGGGCAGGCCAGTAATTACAGCTCAGGAGTCCCCTTTTCTAATGAGCATCGTGGAAATTGGCATTTGTTATGGGTGCAGTTCTAGTAGGCCACTAGAAGAATAAATCTCTAAATGGTAAGTGAAACATACTGAATGCCTTTTATTAAAGGCCCCATCTCAAGGCTGGATGGGGCCTTGAGCAACCTGCTCTCGTGGGAGGTGTCCCTGTCCATGGCAGGGGGGTTGGAACTCGATGATCTTTAAGGTCCCTTCCAACCCAAACCATTCT
>JAOXJK010000010.1:1717792-1728191 GCA_025774025.1 Xenus cinereus
GTGGGAAGGGAAGAAAGGAGGGGAAAAAAAAAAAAAAAAAAAAGAAAAAGCCAGCCCCAATCTGGAACCTTTCCCAAAAAAAAAAAAAAAAAAAAGAAAGACAGACACACAGCCCGGTATCTTAAAATAGCGAGCAGGGAGGGGAGAGGCTGGGGAGGATCCTCCCAGCCGGGCTGAGGGTGACAATGGTGCTCGGCGGGGAGCAGCGGGCGCCCTGATTGACAGCCGGAGCCTCCTAAAAAGGCCGCGGAGAGATGCTTATCGGCGGGTTTATATAGCGGGGGCGCGGAGCGGAGCGGAGGCAGGAGGAGCCGGGGCAGCGCTGGGAGGCGGCGGAGAAGGGTCGGGGTGTCGGGGGGGTCGGGGGGGGGGGGTGCCCCTATGCCCGGCCGGCAGAGGTTCTGGCAGCCCCCGCAGCCCCGACGGGCCGCCCCGCGATGCACTGCCAACCCCGAGCTCGGTCGCCCGCTCCCGGTCGCCCCAAGGCAGGCAGGAGGCGCTACAAGACCTTCATGATCGACGAGATCCTTTCCAAGGAGACCTGCGATTACTTCGAGAAACTTTCCCTCTATTCCGTTTGTCCTTCTCTCCTGGTTCGGCCAAAACCTCTCCACTCCTGCGCCGGTAAGCCCGCTTCCCCGTGTACCCCCAAATTTCCCACTCCCCGGGGAACGGGGGGATGCTCTGGGGTGCAGAGATTTGCCACCCAAGCCTCTCTCGCCTCGGTGGGACCGGCAAACTCCTCCCGACCCCCCCAGACCCAGCCTTGAACCCCGCTTTTCGCACCCCGTCCCCACTGGAAGGGGTTGCGTTTGCTCCCCTGGGTTTTCCAGGGAGATTCCATTCAGGAAATCTCCAGGGCTAATGGCAGCGCGCAGTGGTGGGGTTCAGCTTCAGTCCTCCTCGGGGTGCTCACAAATTACTAATTGATGCGACCGGTAACGAGTTTAGAGGAGCACGGGTCCTCCAGTGGAAAGGGGCCTCGACCTTTTGCTCCGGGAAACCATTGGTGGATATTCTTTTTTTCATTAACCACCTGTGGGAGTACAAAGAAATTAATAGAAAATTTGAAAACGGAGAGAAGCTGCTGTTGAGACACGTTATTTTCCACCCTAACTTCTCCCTTCCTGTGAAAGGCTATTTCTAACAGAGAAAATGTGGAAATATTTGCGTTGGTTTCACAGACACAGACACCACAAATAAATATAGACGGATGGATCTCTGTCCTGGAGAGATCCCACTGATTTTAGTGCAACAAAAGGAGCGATTGGGTTTTGACCATGGGCGTTATTAAATTTCACAAACAGATTGGTCTAATGTGAGCTTCGAAAAATCCGTGGTAAAAATAAAAATATTATTCTTATAATGCATTCCAGATTTTAAAAAAGAAAAAAAAAATTCCCTCTTTTTCTGGTGAAGTAGGCAGTTTTCCAGATTTATATTTTTCCCATAAGGCAAGACTCGCAGTGGTGATACCTAATGTTTTAAGAGAATCAGATGATGAAACTGAAACTTAAAAATCTTAACTGTCGAAAAATATGTGTAAAGGACTAACCCCTGGTAAAATAATATCTATTTCAAGGTCATAAAATTCTATTTTTCTTCTTTGTCTTTCCTGGGAATGTTCGTTTTGTGTTTGTATTGCTGTGTTTAAAAATTTGAGACCTGCGTTTTGGCTTAGGTTTGGTGTTTTGTTTCGGTTTTAATGCTCAGCTGAATATAAATAAGAAGGAACTTTTCGGGTCTTAGTAGAGTTGTGCTAATATAAAACTTGCTGTTGGGTTACTTGAGAGTTTGATGAGTAGAATAAACCCTAGGTCCAAGCATAAACCTTCCTCCAACCTCAGTATTTACTTTGTAAATATTAATAATTAAAGATTCAGAAGTGATTAGGGGGCCGGATCAGAATTAAGACCCACGATGGCCAACTTTTTGAAAGAGGTTAAATGCATAGTGTGATCCTCATTCAACATTTATTTCTTCCAATCGATCTGTGCGGGTCGTTCCTTGCCTTCTCTAACGAATCGTTGACATATTTTTTTATACACGATGAGCTGGTTGTTAATCAAGATATTGCTGACAGGGGAATTTTTTTCAGAGCTAATCCCTCGCTACTGCGTAGACAGTGAAATTCGGTGCTTGGCCCAAATAGGCATGAATGTCCCAAATGGGTGGGTGGGAGCTCACAATTCCGTGACGAGGGCCCGATTCTGCATCCATCGGGGTCAACGGTGTCCCTTCCGCAGACCCCACTCTGCCAGCAAAAGGGGAGAGATTTCTCCCTCCCTATGTACAGAAAAAAGAAGCGATAGAAAAGAAAGCTCCCTTTAACACCCAAAAAGAATATTCACCTGAATATTTACCAGCATCCAGAAGCACGTCCCACAAACTCCGCGTCAAAAACCAGGATCTGAATGTCACATTCAGGATAAGGGATCCCCAGCATTTTCGATGAGTGGGGCGTTTCCCAGCAGCTGTTTGGAGTCTCACCACCCCCATGGGGGGGAAAAAAAGAGAGAATTTTTTTTTTTTTAATATGTACTTCTGCCTCAAGTACAGCAAACATTGTCTTTGCAAGACTAATATAAATTCATTAAACAATCATTAATAATCCTCAAATGATTCAGCAGTGGATTCGGAGTGATGCTAGCATGACTCCTGTGGTTACTCTTCAATTAAAGCCTTATTTCTCTTTGTGCCTGGGCTATTTAATGAATTTGCCCTCAAGACTGTGTTTGAGGCCTGTCCCTGTGTCAGGGTGGATTGTGAATATCTGTTTCTACTGGAATAAGCTGTATGGAGTCGCAGTGCTTGAGAAGTGAATACGGAGAGAGATTTGCTTGCGGGATTAAAGCCGTAAAAGAAACTGCTACAAAAGGTCAGCGATTCCAAATTGTAAGTGTCCTAAGGTTTATAGGGATAACTGAAGTCCTACATGTATTAGATAATGAGAATTTTTTTTAATTTATTGTTATAAAGGAGAGGAAATTCTATCGTTGTCTGAGAAATGGACAATACCACAGAAGATATCTAAATATGAAAGAATTTGGAAAAATAGCCAACACAAATCTGTTTAAAAAAAAAAAACAAAACCCCAAAAAAAACCAAAACAAAAAAACCAACCAAACAACCAGAAAACAAAACCCAAAGTCAAACCACTCAGAGACTACAGACCGCAGAAATACAGCACCGGGGCATTTAACTTGCTGCCTGCGTTTCTTTTGTCTCTTGAGTTAATCAGCACTTAGTCTCTTTGCGGTCTAGAAGAAATGAATCTTAATCTAAATCACAGAAATTTCCCCTGGCAGCAGTCATGGCTGGGGTTTGGGAGTGTTTGAAACACTAATGAGTGATTAGTTACTTCAGCTGAGCTGCTTCTCAGTGCCATGGCTTTTTCTCCAGTCAGGAGTCGAATTTTGTAGGCATTTTCATGGGCTGAGGAGTTAATAGTTCTTTCATCTTGGGTGAAGTCAGAGAGGTCTGATATGCTTTTATAATTTATTTGGAGCTGAAAGATAGAAGCTGTTTAAGTCGCGCAACATGTGTGTTTAACAACATCCCTTGGAAAGCGGAGAGGTCTGAAAAGTGTTGGGAACCAAATGGAAAATATTTTTTCTTTTGGCTATGATCAAAGAGTAAATATTTAAGCCTGTGCAGCTGAACTGGGAGAAAACAAAATTATCAGGCAGAGGGGGATGGGGGTAGAAGGAGTGTTCGGGAATTTTCCCGCGCGTGGTGAGGGCGAAGAGCGGTGTTTGAGTTGTGAGGACCCCTCTGCCACCCCCCCACCCATCCATTCATCCAGCTTCTCAAATCCAGAGTCCCAACTGCAGCTCTCAGTGCCTCGGACAGTATTTATTATTGTTTTATTGTTATTTTTATTATTAATATTATTTGGGTGGTGCGAAGCTCACCCGTCTCGCTGGGGACATTCCCAGTGCGAAGAGCTTGGAACAAGCCCCAGCCCAAATTTTTCTTCGGAAAGAAAAATGTAATTCCTTGTGAAAACGATCCATCGTTAGCCTAAAATTTGGTGTATGAACAAGTATTGTGGGATTTATTGAGCCAAATAAACAAGGCTGAACTCACACGGAGTCTGTGACAAAGCGCCCAGGTTCACAGCCATTATGCTAACAAACAAAAAAAATAAATATTTAAACAGAAATATTTTCAGATGGTGGTTAATACCTCTTTGATTTATGGCTTTTTGGATTGCGATGACATAGTGAAAACATTTCTTTTGTTTCATGATATTTATATTTTTATTGGCTTTTCATGTTATGTCATATCTAATTAATTTGTACAAGTAATGATTACAGTGTTCCTGTATACTGTGTTTGGTTTGCTGTAGGGATTTCTGAAGGCTGCTTTTTGACTGAGCAGAGTCCTATAGGAATCACTTTTCAAATTGCCTTTATATAATTTTTCAATTTGATATTGAAAAATATTTGTAGGCGGGTCTATACAGATTTCGGTTTTTTTCCTGGATTTTTTTTTTTTTTTAAATCTTGCTTTAGCGATACATTCAAAATCCAAATGCCAATTGAGGACATGATAAAGAATCAAAGGACGTTGTCAGTGTACGATCTTAGGAGCTCAAACTGGAAACATTTCGTATTTATCAAAGGAACTAAAATAGCTTGAAAAAATAAACATCAGGGTGGTTATGGCCGGGTGTGGGGGGAAGTTGTGTGCTCTCCCCGGTGACGGTGGAATTCCTGACATTGTGTATTGATAATGGACAATATTGGTCTTGCGTGTCCTTTCTAAACTATCCCAATTTAATTAAGATGGCTAAACTAAAAAGAATCACGTTGCCTCTTTCACGAGAGAGCTTTTTATGAGTTTTCAGTTTGTTTTAGCCAAGTGTGTGGTGCAAATTATTTGTTATCTATGCCGTGTATTCATTTCTACCTGGATCTGTTCTGGAACTCATGAAAAATACCTCAAATTTGAAATAATCTTAGTGACTTATCACTTAAATTCCAATGAGCATCCATGTAATTTATTTCTGTTCTATACCAAGGTTTTTTACTAGTATCTCGGGTAGGACTGCACTTCTTTCTCTTTTTATCTCCTCCAGTAGCTATACTTGAACAACGTCTTGCATGAATGGAACTTTGTAGGTAGAAAGATGCCTTATATCGGTGTGGTTTTGTCTTCTGAGAGAAATAGCTACTTTAATATCAAATATTTACACTTGTGTAATGGGAGTTGTCTATAAAGGGGATTGTAGGGCTCTACGTATATTTTGAAGTGCCACAACTTCTGGAGTTTCTCAGCTTGTTTGCATCTTTTTGAAAGTTTACTGCTCTGGTGCTAGTCTGTGGAACAAGGTGCCTTTAAAGGACACTAAGAATTATGACTTGCTTCCTTGAAATTATTATTTTGGATTTTTGGTTTGGTTTTTTTTTGGAGAGGGAGAACGAATCGAGGTTTTAGGTTGGTTTCTAATACAGAATTGTTCAAAACTTGAATTCTTCTATTTTAGTTCTTTTGTCTGTCTTTTGTTGTTTTATCTTAGGGTGAAATTGGGAATGGCTTGTCCCAAAGGTTTTTTTTTAGCTCCCATTTTCCTGGTATATTTGATATTTTTGCTTTCTGGGTTAGATTAAGCGATACCTGCAACCACTGGGGCCTGCGGGGAATCATCGCTTGTGCAATAAAGTGTGAGCTTTGATACTCCTGGTCCTCGGTCAGGCTTGTCAGCCTTTTTAGTGAAAAAGTAGATTTATTGTGTCTTAAAACAGCTCAGTTTTTATGTATAACCTCACAACAAGATTCTTTCTGATTCTGTTCAAAAAGGCCTCGATATGGGCAAGGTTTGAATTTGCTCTGGGACATTACTTAAAATTGGGCTGGAAGCCATTTCTTTTGCTCAAATACTGCCTGAACCTTTTTCCTTTAAGACAATAAATGGATATTCCCTTTCCAACAATAAATGGATATGGTTACGGAGTTCCTGGGGGGAAGCAGAGCACTGTGGGAGGGGAAAAGGGAATCCATGTAGCTCGTATCCCAACGTGGGGGGAAAAATGAGATGCCATCCGTTCAAAGCGCGTTATCTGAAACGTAACAGCTGGATTAATCCTATTAAATAAAGCAAATACCAAGTTGTGGGTATACCTTCTACCGGGCTGACTTGAGTGTGCCCAGCCTCCCCTCAGCCCAGCATCTTCGGCTGGGGTTGAGTTGCCATCCCCCGGCACGTTTGCCGTGGCTTCCCAACACCTCGGGTTAACGACTGGGGATGAGTTTTGGTCTTGTGCTGTGTGAAAAGCGGGTGCTCGGGAGACCTACGTGTCTTAAATTTGCGCCTGCGACGGCAGGAGCTGGGGCTCGGTGACTCAGGAGGTCCATTAAAGACCTGTGCCCCAAACTGTATTTGCCGAGGGAAGCGGGCCAAAAGGGATATGCGTGTTTGTACGGCAGCAGAGAGCGAGAGGTGCCAACTTAAATTGCAAAGCTCTGTGTGGAAACCTACAGCGCTGCAATAGCGTTTGGGATTTTTTTTCTGGTTATTCCTGCAAACATATGAGGAAAAAAGAAAATCTTTTGAAAACTGCCTACGTTTATTGAGTTTAGCTTATAAGGATCGTATAATTCCATAGTGTAATACAAAAAAATAAAGGCAAAAATGACAAAAGAAATCCATTAATCCTGAAAAATACAAAGTGCTGCTTCTGTAGGAGTCTCTGATCCAGTATTAAGGGAGCGATCAGATATTCCTACTAAAAGCAAGATAATTCAGAGACGATGTTACTGTGCACAGATCCCAGAAGATGCAGTCTCATTTAAGTTGGCGTCTTGGAGCCCTCCTCTAGAAAAGTCAGAATTTGCTGTCGGAACTGTCTCCCTGATTTATTCAGCTGCAACCTCAGGAAAGCATGAGTTTTCTCAAAACTCCCAGCCAATTAATTCCCCGTCCATTTTAGCCCTACAAGAAAAAATCTGTCTGTAGCAACCACGCTGAAAGCAGGTTATCGGCCGAGGTAAACTGAACTAACACTATGGGCTTTGAAAGTGGGTTCGTCTGTAACTGCTGGAGATTGGGTGCAAAATTTAATTTTACAAAGCTCAGCACTCTTCAGGATGTCCCCCTTGGTTTTTTTACGTGTTTTGACGTCTTTAGCGGAACGCATAGTTCAGAAATGCCAAAAAGCGGTGTGTGAGGGATAGTAATGGGCTGGCTAATAATAACTGTATACTCGGAGAAGAATCTGTCAGTTTTCTCCATCAGATTAGATCCAGTATTAGAGGTGGTATTTCAGAAGCAAAGCCAGATCAGAATCTGAATTTGAAAAGCGAGTTTCACTTAGTCTGAGCAGGGAAATCTGGCTCTAAAGAAGTTTAGGTGCTAGACATTTAAAAATTTGGAATCAAAGCTGAATTTTGCTGTCTCTACCTCAGTACCGATAACAGGGAGTAAAAGAAATTAATGAAAGGCAAAACTACATGGAACAAACGAGAAAATCACACCCCGGCGATTGCAATAAAACCTGCTGTGGAAAGTAATCAGCGTTGTGGTTGGGGTTGAGCATGAATAAGCATTGTGGAGGAATGCTATAATAGGAGGTATTAATGAATGTGGGATTCCACTGGGAAAATTGACACCTACACCTTATTTTCTAAAGCCACTCTTCAGAGGCTTGCACTGAAGTGCAGATTAAATCTGTCCACACACCGGTTTAGCTTTAGATGCTGTAGATTTGGGAAAAGTATCCTCAATTCGGACTCTGCTCGTGGAGAATGCGCAATGCCGCAGCTCTCGAGTTACTGTGATGATTATTTTGATGACTTTTCTTCAACTTGCTGCTGTAAAAATGCAGCCAAGAGAGAGTAGAATGAATGTCCCCCAGCATTGCCGCCTTCGGTACTGGCTGGGCATGAGCAAGGGCAAGAATCCTCACTGGGGAAGGTGGGGAAAAAGAAGCAGGAGTGTTTTGAGCGGAGGAGTTGAGGTGTTTTGAGCTTTTGAGCAGAGTGGTAGCTAAGGAGACTTTTTGGTTTTTTTCCTCTGTTTATTTGTGTTGAGCATTACATTTATTTTCCAGTGAAAGAGTATGGCGGGGGACAGCTTGCTGCATCACAGTCTTGGTGGTGTGTCGATCCACCTGCAGAAAGGATTTAACGCCGATAGGAGTGTTGTCTGCAGCTTTGGATGATGGAAAGAAATCTCTGCCTTTCTGACTTTTAGTCACTTCCATGCCCTCAGCACAAGCCTGCGAGGAAGGAAGGTTTACTTGCAACTCTACACGATAGGTGGCAGAGCTGATCATCTGGAATTGATCTTCACATCAGGAACTCATCTCCGTGGATGACTTGCTCAATACACTCGCTGGAGTTGTTTCTTAATCCGCTGCTGGCATTTACTGGGTTAGAGAGAGGCTCTGCTTTTGCTCACTGTTGCTCAGATGATCTTAATTTCTTGATTCTGCTGATCTTTTTCTTCTGCTCGTTCCCTTGATACCTTGCCCAGTTAGAGGTGGATCATGAACCGCCCTGCTTGGAGGAACTGGAAACTTGGGCTTTGCATTTGCAGACCGTGTATGAAATTTCCCATCAAAGCAAAAATGCTGGGAGTAGTCAGAAAAATGGGTGATATGGTTTGTTGGTAGATAGAAGCAATAATAATCCATTCTCCTTTGCAGTTCACAGTGAAGCTAAATGTTTTGGATTTATTTCGGCAACTTAAAGGTTTAAAAAGTGTGTGGGGAAACAGATCAGAGAAAATGCTGGATCTGGAATAAAATATTGAAAACATAGCTTCCAAAGCCTGAAATGAAAGTTTCCAACACTTTCTTTTTTTTTTTTATATGAGATATTTGGCAAAGCATTGAAGTTACTTTCTGTATTGCAAAAATTTCTTTCTTTTTTTCTCTTTTTTTGATGAAAGGAAGTTACAAGCGAACGTTTTCAGTCAGTTCTATTTAAGAATTGCTCCAGCTGGACTGCAGAAGCCGGAGCACATTAACACGAGCTTCATTTGCTGGGAAATAGTAGTTCCTTGGAAAGTTTAGGGCCTGGTTTGTGATCTCAGCTGTATTTGTGTAAGTCACGAAGTCGGTAACAGAACAGGATCACACGAACAAGCCTGTGGGAGCTGGGCAGTAGATGTCCTGAGTGCGCTTCTACTTGGTGGCTCTCGTTTCTCCCTCTCCTACAAAGAGTTTCTGTGCCACGGTGTGTCACATCGCTCCCACCATGGACATGGGTGACACAAATGCGAGAGTTTCAGAGTAGGCTTAGAGGCAATAAATTGTGAGGTCATGTTAATATTACCATCCAGGGAAATATTGGAGATGGATTTCTACCCCCCACCCCGGGTTATCTATTATTTCTTGTTTTCCTGGCACTCTGGGAGAGTCTAGCTGAGAGGCTTCTACCCCTTTGAGTGATGTGAAATTCCCAAAGCTACATTTTAATGACATCTTTAAAAATATATAGAGATTTGGTGTTAGGACCTGGCTCGCACAGTAAATACTTAATATTTTCCATCTTCCTCTTGTGTAACTTTTCATTTTGACTGATTCTTGGCATCTTCTCCCTCATTTCTTTTGGCCAGAACGCAGCTCGGAAGAACACCAAGTTACCAGTTGCAGATATTTCGGACAGGTGTTTGGATACTCGGCACTGAGACCTGTTTAAATAACTGAAGGGAAGGGTGAGGAACAGCCTTTCCCCAAAAACCCTCCCTCTCCCTGAAGGTGGACCCTTGCACTGGAATTCAAATCTCTTCCGACTGCCATTAGCACATCACGGTGTTGCAAACGAATTTATAAACTTGCTGCTTCTTGTATGTCCTCTGGACGTACCCAGGCCCTCAGAGGGGACGAGTCCAGCGGGGTCTGGGTGATGCTGGTAGAACATGTGCCGTGAAGATGATGGAGGTTTGGTTCTTCTCTTAGTACCTGATGAGAATTCATGAGGGTGGGAGAGCTCTTGGGGTCCACATCAGTTAATTGTCTGTGTAAATCTCTCTCTGAGTTTGCCATATGGAAAGGCAGCCCAGCATCTCCTCCTTATAAGAAAAAAAACCACCACAACCCCCCCAACAAACTACTTAATTTCCTTTTTTTATTGATCTGTGCATACCTGTTCATAGATGGCACTTTTGTAGAACAGTTCAGTAAGAAGAAATGACTTTCAGTAGAAACAAGAAGACATTTTCTAGAAAAATATCCTGGCATGCATGAAGAGTAGTCAGAGTATGAAGGCAGTCTTTTCCCTGTATAAAATTTTTATAAAACTATGGGTTTGGCAGTATTTACTTCCAGAATATTTGAGCGCTCTCTAAAACACAACACCTGAAAGAAGACTTCCCTTAATCAACAGCTCCCAGACAAAAATCCCTACTTTGTTTTTTCATTTTTCTGTAAAAAAAAAAAAAAAAAAAAAA
>JAOXJK010000010.1:1728291-1743668 GCA_025774025.1 Xenus cinereus
AAAAAAGAAATCACACTCTCAACATTTTTTTTTTTTTGAAGGAAGGAGAAAGACAATTCTCCGTAACTTCCTATATAACAAAAATAGAATTCCCTTTGAAAATGCGATGACAGAAAAGTCACAAATACTTATGCTCTTTTTTCTGTGAGATTCGGAGCAACAGCCTTACAATGACCTTAAAAAGTGTTTGGTTGTGCGCGTTCAGGTCTTATCTTGTAAATTCTTTAACATGCCAGTGGTTTTTATTCATGTAGCTAGTTGGCTCACTTCAGCAGGACTACTGATGCAAAGAAGGATTTGAACTGGAAGCGTTTGTATTTGCCCTGTAACTCAGATAATCTCGCTACTATTTTGTGGAATTTCTTCAGAGTAAGAGAGTTTTCAATGTAGTCTCCAAGTCATCTTTAAACATGTGGCTTTGGATATTTCTACTAATGATTATCTTGCAAGTTGCGGGACAGTTAAGGGCTAGTTTTCTTGCTGATGGGATTTCACCTTCCAGAGGTTAGGTTTCTTCTGAATTGAATTTTAATAGCTGTCTCCAGAACCAATGTTGAAGCAAGAACAGGTCCCTGTAGCTTCGAGTGTACGGCACCTATTGCCACATCCCCCATACAGCTGCCTACGTTGATACGTTAAAAAACAAAACACTGTTGGGTAAGCACAGAACGGTTGAAGCCTTAATAAAAGCATCTCCTTTTCTTTTACAAGACGGAGAAACGTGCGTGATACGTCTGTCTGTGGTTACTTAAATAGGGTGTTCTGTGACAGATTAACCTGTCAGCTTTGAAGCAAAATTAGCAGTGGTGGGTACTGTCTTATGGAGAGGAGACTCACACACTGTGCGTATCACGTACGTAGAATTGCATAACTTTATACGTCTTTAGGAAAGCCTAGTGCCCAGGCTTGCTTTTATTCAGCTCTGAAATATATGGGAAAAATACGAACAATTTCCCTGAAATAGAGAGAGAGAGTAACGTAATAATTGATACAATACAATGGGGATTTATTTTTTTTTTTCGGCCATCAAACATTTGCGTGAGTTTGTGAATACATTTTGCTTCACCCTTCTGTCTGTTTTGTTCCTGAGCCTCCTCTTGACAGCTTTGCTAACAGTTCATTTTGTTCCTGCGGTGACTAAGTAGTGGAGGAGCTGATATTTGAAGTTTTCTGTGGCAGCAGAGGACAGTTCTAGGCAGTTTGGATCTCTGCCGCCTGCTCTTCGCTCTGCTCTTTTGCTTCCCTTTAAGCAGATTTGTTTAAGGTTGCTGGAGAACAGTGAAATTCTCCACTGAGGGACAGGAAGCCGTGCCAGAAGTTAGAAGGGTTGGTTTCACCTTGCTGCAATAAATTACAGAGCAATCATAAATGATGGGAAGGAGTTTGATGAAGTGGGTGAGGAACAATTGATGGATTATTTTAGTTAAAATTACTTAAAGCCCAATCCAACTCCCACTGAAGTCAATTAAATTGTCATTGGAACGGGGCCAAAATGAGTCAAATTCAATTATGCCTTAACTGTAAACATTTAAAAGCAGATTATTATAAGGTAGTTTAGCGCTTAAATTACATTAATACAAAAGCATTTACGAAATCCCAGACTGATAGTATTTTATTTGTACAGCTCTATTGAAACCTTTTTCCTTGGGGCTGAGAGACAGAGACCTCTCAGACGGAAGCCTGACCCCTCTAGCCCCCGTCTGCGGTGAAGAGATGTCCCAGAAATTGGTTCTGCAGAGGGATTTCTGTCCATCAGGGCCAGGCTGGCCAGCGATGGCGTGAGGAGAGACAGCAAAAATACCTGGATTGTTCGGAGAATTCAATAGGAGAAACCCCGGTGGTGTTTCATCTAATATTCAGGGTTTAGAGAGTTTACTGGTGTAGCTGTCAGCTCCTAAACCGCTGAAACTTTTGCGTGAGCTCCTCTCAAAACCTTACCGGTTGGGTATATTCATCTTTGTCTCGGCTGAACAAAGTGCAGCATCCAAAATATTAATTAAATAACCTATGTGATAAAAAGATGGATTTATAAATATGTTCAGGTTTAACAACATATGGTGGTGTTTCCAGAAAATCAGGGAGATTATCTTTTAAGTAGTGATTTACAAGCCTGCTTTAAGACAATTTACGTATTTTTTTAATAATTTCAGGATTGATCTTTTTCGTTCCGTAAGAATTCGTTCTCAGAACTCTGTTCTCAGAATTTCTCCTCGCCATCCCTTTTCCAGCAGGGCAATGGCATCTCCTGCCATTTGGAGCAGCTCAGAGGTGGCAGGTATAGGGTTCCCAGGAGGTTTCAGCGCCGCGTCCCAAGTGCCATTCCCTAAAGATCCATCAGAAGCTTTGAGACACAGCGAGCTGCGGATCCAACAGGGAATAGCTGCGAACTGGGGGGTCATTCCTGTCCCTCCGGGTGAACTAAATTTGTCCCCACAGACAGAGGGTGCCAAGCGCTGGAAGGGTTTTGGAGTTGGCCTGGTTTGTTTTCCGTCTTCGCGAGCAGCTGTGTTGAGAATGAAAGACGGGGCCAGCCCCGTGTTGGAGCTCGGGGCACGGGCATCGCTCCTGCCTCCGGGAAACGTCCCCGTGGTAGATGAAAGGCCAGCAAATGGGACAGGGGTGGAAATGGCAAGGATGGATGTGGCTACACACACGGCTGGGGCAGGGGTGTTGGAGTCTCTGCAGAGCCCTTTAGCTGCCTCAAGGGACTTTGTTTTTAGTCTGGCAAACTCAACTTTGGCAAATTGTTTCGTTATTTCCTTTGTGCTGTCACAGTGTTCGTGGTTGTTTTGCCTTTTTTTTGTATCCTTTTCTGTTTTCCATGCGTTTCTATGAACAGCAGGATCAATTAATAGCTTCCACTCACGCTTTCTAAAGAGCTTGCAACTATGGAATAGAAATTTCTGCCCTTCCGAGAAGTGTAAAAGTGACACCACGTAGTATTAACCCAGCAGGGTTAATCAGGGAGAAAGGGTACAACCATGATAAACATTAATCTAGGACTTCTATGGCACATACTCAACTTGGGGAAAAAATATTGCCTGTTTTCTTCCCCATCAGTAAACAAAGACACAACCATGGAAGCAACACAGCCAAGTCAATAGCTATAGGTGCTGATCTGTGGTTTTAATGTGTTTGAAAAACCCCATTTCTGTGATCGATGCCTTATTTCTCCCTTCTTAATATTAACACGATTAGTCATGTCACAACTTGTAAAAATGCATCAAAATCGGTTGACAGCTCTTTAAAAACTGAGCATTACTATTATCTATTCGCTCAGTACGGCCCAGGCGTGATTTGTTTGACTCCTATTAACTCACCAGTGATCTTAACTTTGACATTGCCTTTCAAAAGGCAAACCCAGTGATAATGTTTTTATCGGCTGATTCTATTTCTCTCTCTCTGACTATATGCCTGCAAAATAAAATCGGTGCTTTCCTGTAGTAAATTATGGGGTAGAAAATCCTTTTGGACAGTGAAGGATCCTGAAAACGCTTTCATTCATCACGGTGCCTTGATGGTTGAAGAAAAACATTTCCTTTAGGGGAAATATCTTGGGAAAACTCCCGATATTTCTTCGGAAGCAGAGCTGGTGCTGAATTTTCTGAGTGCCTCTGCAATGATCTGAACTTCTTGCTGAGGATTTGCCGGGACACAGCCCACTTTCCCTGAACCCAGTCATGTCTATGAGGTATTCACCGAGTATTTCTTATGCATGACAAAAAGTTATAATGGAATAGCTGCTATTGCCTATTGCTGCTTTGTTAATTAATTGAAACTTAAGTGTTTATTCCCGGTACCTGGCCCGTAGCTTTGGTGTGGCTTAAAATGTTAATTTGTCTTCTCGAAATGTTTGTTTTCCCCAAAGCCAATTATGGGTCATTTGCCTCCAGTAATTGATACCGACATTGGAAATGTTTGTCCAGTTGATGACAAAGTTAATTTAAGTGTTTGAAAAGTTATTGCCTGTGGTTAAACTGGGGCCCATTGGGAGAAAATTCAACTACACATCTCATCTCGTTTCTCTCCACATGAATTTTCTGCATTCAGATGTCTCGCATTTTACAACAATCAGTAAATTGTGAGGCTTATGTATCTTAAACTCTAGTTTAACCCTTTGCACACTGCAGATTGTCTCCAAATATAGCTTTTCTCAGCACCTCTTGACTTTTCCCCCCTGTCCCCGCTTCTTTTTGACTCCTTGAAGTCAATACAAGTTTTGGGTGTGTAGAAAAAGAAAAGGAATTGCATCAGACTGCAAATATAGGAACGTTTTCTGCTGAGCATTCGTTTACTGGCAGCTTGGGACACGCTGCTGTTGGGAGCGGGGACACCTGAATGGAGTCTGTGATTTTGCAGAGCCCGTGGAATAGCTGAGAACTTTGCAGTGGACACTCAGTGGTTTGACCATCTCTATTTGGCTCTGTCCTTGACTTTCTATATGATGTGGAGCCAGTTAAATGCTCGCTTCAAGCCTCATCTTTCCCATTAATTAAAGGAAAACAGCGGTTCATTACACACTTGTGCAAAGTGTTGTAAAATCCTTTGTTAAGAAATGCAAGAGAAGCTCAAAGTAATATGGTCAGCAGGGATTGCGTATGGTTAACTCTACTCTTCATGAGGATTCAGTACAACTAAAATCTGGATGTTTTTCCCACCAGAGAGAAGTCTGTAGGAGGGAAGAGACTTCCCCACAAATCCCATTAAGATAGGTGTTAAGGCAAAGCTGCATTTGTTACTTTGTAGGGGTTTCCAACTCGTTCATTAGGCAATTTTTATCCAGCCTTTGGCCCTTTACTGGACCTTTTTCATTCTGTCCGTGTCCTGCTGGGTTTTTCAACTTGCTCTTTCACTGTCCTCCTTCCTTTTTGGCTCCCTGAGCTCGCTCTTGCTGTCTCCCCTCCGCACAAGCTGCATCTGATAATGTTTGAGTTCAAGTCGAACTTTCGAACCCATGACGTCAAGTTGGTTTGGAATTAGGCAAAACCAGTTTGCCCATCCCTCGTTGTAAAAGGGTTAATCCTCTAAACTATTGAGAGACAAGGGCAGGGAATTATGAAAGGAGTCCCTGTTTTATAAGCATTTGTATTGCCAGTGCTTGAATACCCATAATAAGTAGGTTAGTGCTGTGATTAATGACTGCGTTTTACATGCTGATGATGGATGATGTGTCTTATTGTAGAAGCCATTTATTTTTATTTGGTCTCCTCACCCAAGCAGTACTGGAAATGAGATGTTAACGTCTTGGTGGGAGTATGTTTGAATTCTCAACAATTTAATGAAAGGTGACCCACAAAGAGGAGAAAATAATTAAAATGAGGCTCTTTTTTTTTTGCTGCTTCATAATATGTGCAAAGGCAACTCACATGGATTTTTGTTTTAATACGGGATTTTTCTTTTTCTTTAGAGATCGTTACTTTGTTCCCTCCAAGCTGGAAAGGAGTAGGAATAGGAATATGTTGTCAGTTTGAAACTTTATAAACGTGGAGGGGCCAAGCTATTCAAATTCCTTAAATTCAGTCTGTCTTGGTTTTATTAGTTTATTTTTAATGAAGGACTAAAATAATTCGAAATCTTTAGTTATTTTGAGTCAATTCTTGTACCAGACTAGAAGTTTCTGATCATCTTTAGTTTCAGTTGCACTTTCTCCTCCCACTATGTCATTTTGTATGTATAAAGGAGGTGGTGATGGAGTGTTTGTGGTGGTAGACACAGAAGAAATATCATCTTTTTATTAAACCAACTATGTGTCTCTATCTGTATGCATTCACCAGTGCATCCATCTAACTTCAGGATTTTCATTTCTATAGAAATTTAACGTAGGAAGGAGGAAAAATACTTAACTACTTAAAAAAGAACTCTAGAATTAATTGGAGAAACTCTATTTCAAGACAGTGAAATGGGATGCAGTGTCCAAGCAAGTCTTTCTAAAGCTCTACGTAAACTGAAAGATGTTGGATCTCGTTTCCCAGCGGATCCTCCATGGTGGAAACAGAGACAGCAGCGCATCAATACTTTGAGAGAGAGAAAAAGACGAGTAGGATTTTAAAAAAACGTTAGAATTGGAGTGTTTTTTCGTATGTGGTTCACCAAATACATATTAAGGGATCAGTTAGCACTTGGAATTTAAAAGATCCCTTGTAACTATTACATCATTGCTGAGCAAAGCAAACCACTTCAGCTCAATGGATGGATAGTGTTGGTTCCTTTTCATCATATAGAAGTAAATACCAATAATTGCCTACGTTTTCTGAACAGATTATCTAATAATGTGGGATATGGCCCCCATTTCAAAGCTTAATGAAAGCGCTGGCAATGTAAAAAGTCTGTCGTGCTGTCTGCGGGGAGAGCATGGAAATACCCAATCTGAGAGGAGTTTCATCCTAGCAGTGCCACATAAAGGAGTCTGGTAATGATGGTGGCTGAGAAATATAAAAAATATTCCCCGTAGACTTATTTCTTTACATAACCGTTGTGTAAAAACTGGCAGAGTATCTTTCTTGGTTTAGAAGAATTAAAAAAAAAGTTATTTTGGTTTGAAAAACCACACGCTGCGTATGTGCCTGTTATTGGAGGAGTTCCCGTGGCAACATTGCCGGTTGCACAATAACAGGATACATGCATTGCTTCAATATTAACATATATATTAATGGCACATTAAGGAATTTCGTAATCGTATGACACAAAAGAGAGGTCTCAATGCACTGCTCATGCAATCTATTAATGGGAAATGTCTTCAGCAAGCTGTGAGATAGTGACACCTCTGCCTCCCCTTGTGGTTTCCGTTTGAGTACTTTCCAGACCATACAACAGCCTCGTGTGGCTGGTAGGTATCATCGTCCTCATTTTACCTGTGGGGCAAACAGAAGTTCCCATGAAATTCAAGGACTTGCCTGAGATTGCACATTGAGGCAGTGGCAGGGTTGGACACGCTATGCCTCATGTCCTCTTTCCCCAAAACCTACACCTAAGTGAACCCAACTTTTGGTTTTTTGGCCCTTTATTGGGGCAGGTGGGAGTAAATAAAGTCGGTGGGAACGAGACAGTATTCCCAGGAGCCTGGAGTTGTTTCTAACGCTAGCGGGAACTGTACACCCACACACGTGTGGAGGGAAGAAAGGGCTGCATTGTTTTTTGTGTGTATTGACTTTTGTGATTGGTATTTAAATGAGATTATCGAGTCACAGAGGTACCTGTGGAACACGGCGGTGCCGCATTCCTCAGTGGCAGGTGCCCTGGGAGAATCGGAGGTAAATAGATGTGCTGATGAAAACCAGAGATGGGTGATAACCAAAGCTTCCAGTTAAAGCCCTCCAAACCTTAGGGTGATGATCCCATCTGTATCCCTAAATCCATACATTTCTAGGGGGCCATGTTTGTGGTTCTACATTGGAGCCGTTGGAAACAGGTGTCCTGCTAACTTT
The DNA here is from genome assembly GCA_025774025.1 of Xenus cinereus. Lineage (NCBI taxonomy): Eukaryota > Metazoa > Chordata > Aves > Charadriiformes > Scolopacidae > Xenus > Xenus cinereus. The sequence continues at coordinate 1,735,716 of JAOXJK010000010.1, forward strand.
TCTGTTCTTTATGGCATTAATTCACAATTAAAGCCAGCAGAATTTGAGTGCTGTAGAAACCTAATTCAAACCCTTATGATTAATTAGTGCCTGTCTCCACCCTAAGCCTAATTTGTATTTGTCTGGAGATGTGAAAACGATGTCTCCTTGGCTGAATTCCTATCGGAACAGAAAAAAAAAACCCAGCATGCTGATGTTTGATGTGAGTGAGGGCTCGTATTGCTTTGGGACTGGGACAGCTAGAGCTCACCAACTGGAATTTCTGGCTTATCCTTCTACCAGTGCTGTGGTGCAGGCAGGCGGGTGGCTGGGAAAACCTTGTCATCGCTTTTCTGCCATGTAAGTTGTTGCATGTCTCCAAAGTGCTTGGCAACTCTAAGGCTGACATTTTTCTCGTGGAACTACTTATTCTGGATGCGTCCATTCTGAGATTGCCCATCCTTGAGATCTTTTTCAGCTCTCTTTTTGCGATGAGATGAATTTCAATAGGAGCAAAACTCGTTTTGGGCTTCAGCTGAAAAAAAACCCCAACCGTCACCTGCCCTGAAATGAATGAGCTGGGTCTCAGCTATTATAAATCAGACTGATGCTGGGGGCTCTGCAGGTTTGTACAGGCTGAAGATCTGGTACAGACAATGCACCCCGGTGTAGGGTGGACCGAGCAGTCGTTTGGAGTCCTTTAGGTCCTTCTCCACCAAGCAGTTGGCTGTTCTGCTTGTTGCTCACCTCCTTTTCCCTGCTCCAGACCAAGCCCATAGCTGCCTCGTCTACTCTGCTTGTGTTCTCACCCACCGGCTGTACTCTGCAGTGAAAACACATCTCCAATGCTCGGCTCTGACATGCTCTTTCCATGATGTCTGCAGTGGTGAATGCAGCTTTCCTTGTCCTCACTCACTCTTGGGCCACAGGGCAGGGTAATTAAGCACAGATGTTGATGTGAGTGGAATATCAGTTTGCCTGGAGACGGGGCGTGTAACCGATGGGAGCATCCCGCCTCCCCGTGTCCATGCTGGATAGTCACGGCTGCAGGTAGAGGCAGCGATGAAGCCATGGGACCCAGGGTTCTTGCAACATCTTCAGCTCATGACTAACTTTGTATCATGTAGGTAGTCCCACCAAAATCAAGGGAGCTGCTTTGGGAGTGAAGTTTACAGCAGTGATTTTTAGCAGTATTGCAGAATGCTTTGCAATGAAAGGTTTCTATAAACTGGAAATTCAGCTGTATTTTTTTTCCCCATCCAAAAAGCGAGAGCTTAGCTATCCTTGATTCATTCTGTTTAGGTTCTGATTCAATCCATGGGGTGACAAGGGTGTGCTGCTATTTGATGTGGAGGGAATAAAAATAGCCATGCCCTGTGCTGGTAGAAGCTATGACATGGTCTTTGTCAGCTTATTCAACCAAAAAAAAAAACAACCAGGTTTGGAGGCAATCCTTATTCCAAGGTGCTCTAGATTCTGATAATAAGGTTTCAGCTTCCTGGAATAATGCTGTGATGTGCATTCTGCTTAGCTTTATTCCCTGAGTATGTCTCTCCTCTTTTCCCCAGCCACGAGAGCTGGGTTAAGATCGCTGATCAAATTGGCAAGCAGAAAGGATAGGCAGGCTGTGAACAAAACCTGCTCGTGTATCATTTGCATCCTTCTAAATTGCATTGTTTGTGCAGCTGTTCAGCCAAATCGTCCACAGAGTTTATTTTTGTCCACAGAGGAAACAGAGCTGAGTTTTCTCTCTGTTAGGGCAGATGCAAGATCAAAGAATCATATATGCGGCTCGGAGAGACCAACCTCTCTGCTAAACAAGTCCTGATGGGGGCAAGATTATTAATAAAGCAACCCTTGAGATGATAAACCACAATTATAAGGGGGAAAGGCTTTGCCAAAATGTGACAGGTCTCTTTCAGGTTGAAGAAAGACAGGGACTTCCAGGCTGAAGTCCCCCTTTCATTTCGGCGTGGAGGAGAAGAGGGGGGTGTCTGTGTATTTTAAACACTGATCTACTATTCTCCCGAGAAGAAAAAAAACATTTTCCAAAAGATCCAAGAGGCAAAATTTACACAGTCTGGTGTTTAGAAACAATTGAACTCTCTCTCTCTTCCCGTGTGTCACTCACCAGAGTGTTTTAGAGGCTCGGAGCAGGAAGAGGTAGTGATATTTATGGCAAGCTTTTTGCTGGAGCTCACACAAGGGTGGGCTTGAGAAACCTGAAGAGTGCTTTTGTGTGCAGGGCTAGTCAGCTGTCCAAGGCTGGTGTTTGCTTATGGATGTTGTGATAATAATTAACAGAGCAGGAAGTAAAGGACTGATTGATTTATGCACACATGGCATTATGCATTTGAACTTGGAGGGAAACTGTGAAATCCTGAGAGAGGGCAGATTTATTTATCAGATGTGTAAGGACGTAAGAATGGCCATAATGTGTCAGTCCAAAGCCCATATAGGCTCGCAGCTTGGACGGTGGCCAGGAAGAGATACTTAGGGAGCAGTATAAAGAACAGAACGTGACGTATCCTTCCATTAAACTGTACCCTCTCAGCCCTGATGATCTGTTTCCAGATCGAAGTCCAAATCTCGCTCCTTGACCAGTGACACCATCTGGACAGAGGATGGGGTTTGGCCTCCTACATTTCTCCCCAGAGCCCCAGGACGTCTCGTCATCTGGCTGTCAGCAGTAAAGACAGAAACTTGTTGCAGTTTAAACTTGGACACCCTGAGAGTTGTGTCTTCTTGGTGCAGGGTTTCTTCTCCACCCCTAATAGACAAGAGCGGACACTGCCTGTAAATCCGTTCCTTCTGGCTGTTTGGTTCCGTAATCTTTTTGGCTACTTTGCTTCTTCGATCTGGGTCCAAGGGGTGATGAGCTCTGGAGCCAAGTCTTATCCTCTGTAATGGAGGAAACGCTTGGCTGAAGGATTTAACATGACTTAGTTTAAAAGAAAGAGCTTCAAATTGAAGTTGGCTTAATGGAGGCAAAGTCTCCCTCGGTAAAGCTATGGTGGCTGGTGTCCCAGTAACTTTCCTGCACCGTCCGAGCGCTGTCGTTTATGGAGATGTGCTGGTGTTTATTTCTCTGGGACTGATGTGGCCTGGTCTTAAAACTCCCTCGGAGTCCAAGCAGTAAGGGTCTGGAATGGAGGTTGATGTCCAAACCCACCCTCCCCTTGGAGCTGTTTCCAGCGGTGATGGCCTTGGGCCTGTATCTTCTAATGGGAGATATTAGGACCGAACTGCTTGGGTTCAGAGCACCTCCTTTCCCACTGAGTAGGATTTAAAGGGATCATCTGCTAATGAGGAGGAATCCCAGACAGAATCATGTTTCTGTAGCCTCAGACAAAGCGCAGGACCTCTCTGAGCCATGGGCAGTTTGCCTGAAGAGTATGGATTTGACGCGAGGGGGGCTCCCTTCCAAAAGGCAACTCGTTGCTTGAATACGTGGAGCAGAATAATTCAAAAGAGAGAAGTGGTGCGTGTTCTTCTGATTCATTCTCCACTGATCAAGCCAGAGTGCTATTACATTTGCTACAAAGGATTTCTTGAGAGCCAGCCAAATAGATTCCTTAAATGCTTCTTTAAAAAAATAAGAATCTTCTTCTATATATATATAAATTTTCTCCTTCATTGAGGATCTGACAAGGTCCTGGCACACTCCCCTGTTTGAAGAAAGGCCGCTGTGTGCGAGGAGAACAACATACAGCTCCCAGGTGGAGCTTCCTTCTATCTTTTCAGCAATTGAGCAGAAACCCAGCAGCTGAGCATTGCTGTCCTGTGACTCCAGGGAACCGCAACGGGGTGACCAGCTCCGGCAGAGCAGCACAACCAGGTCTTCCCACTCTGGGTTCATCATATGTTCCTATCTCCTTCCCCACCAGTATGGCCCTCAAACAAAGCCAGCTTGTTATTACGGTTATTGCCAACCCTGGTGCCATCCTTCGGGGATCTGGCGTCCCTGGAGACACTGATGCTGTGGGTGAATTTTTGGGTTGTGTTTAGAAGAGGGATAATCACCCCTTATCCAGCCCTGTCTAAGGCAGGGTGTTATACGTCTGCCTGTGGCAGCAGGGAGGGAGACAAGTTCTCATTCAGGGAGGCTCTCGGGCTCATCATTTGTTCAAGGCCAATTACTTACTGTGTGTACGGTGCCTTAAACATGTAAAAAACCATAATATAAATATCAAATGTCATTATTAAGTCAGGATTAATTATCTTTCTGGTTAGATTTTGTGAAGGCCTCCGGCATGCATTCCTCAGATGCATTCAAACTTATTAATTACTGCTATTATGTAGAAGTTAAACTGAAACATTATGTTGATAAATTGCTAATGAGGACAGGCTTGAAACGGAAAACCTGAACCTCACAGCTCCAAGCGCTGAGGAAATTTCACTCGTGGCTTTGAAGTTGGGCTAAACTGTTAAGATTGAGGTGCCTCGTAGCTTGGGGGACGGCAGCTGAAGCTTGTGTCCAGCTCCACTCACCTCTGGGTCGCTGGACAGGTAGTTGCATGATGAGAGAAGCTTTGAGGAAGAGCACTTTTAGCTGCAATATGTTATATTTTTTATTATAAAAGTTAACATTTACAGACACCAGGGGTTTGCTTTGTAACTGTCTTAGCTGAAAACCTACCCCCTGGAAAAAAAATGTGATTGAACAGAAAAGTGGCCATTCTCTAATGTGCTCAGGGAAGGTAAAATAGGACTCTCGATGAGCCCTAATTTTCCCCCACCTAAAAAGCTGTTGTCAGAAATTACCAATTTATAAGGTGCCACTTTTTTCCCCCCACTTGTCCTTGGCTTATCAGAGAAGGTGTAGACCCCTGAAGAACCGGCCTTCAGTCAGAATGCCTTAAAAAGGATCATTTTAGCTGCACTAAAAATAGCCGCACTAATTTTCATTTATTTTCTGTTTTCCTTCTGTGGACAAGTGCATGTGAAATCCTGGCTCGGCTGAAGCTGGTGGGCATTTTGCCACGGGCATCAGTTGGGTCTGGATTCTTCCACAGGGGAGAGAAGCCACTTGCCACCAAGGAGGCTTTTTGCCGCGTAGCTGAGTTGTACTTAATCTTTGCAAAATTCGTGGTCCTTGTCAGGGTAATAAGGAGTGGAAATAGAATATGGAGTGAACTGTGCCTGCAACCTCTGGTGATGATCAGTTAGACTTCGCTCCAAGGAACCTCACTGCATGCTATTTTGGAACACCACCAGCATCTCTTCGTGCTCCAGCTCTGCATTTAGATTTCAGGGTTGATTTTCAGGGCTGTCTGCTCTGCTTTCCTGTAGCCTCTGTGACACTCACGATTCCCATGCAAATTTTGGCTCTCGTGCATTTGGTCTGAGTCCTGGGACTATTTTGGGAAGCTTTCAAAATGTCCCAGAAGTGCCCTTCACCTCTGCTCATGTGCAGAGGCTTTGGCTCTTGCTTAGCTACAACTGGTTTCCATGTGTAACCAAAGAAAAAGAGCTAGTAGGAAAAACCAAACCAAAAGCCCAAATGAAACAAAAAAAGACAAATCTCCCCTCCCAAAGCAGTGCTAACTCTCAGTTAAGTGACCAAACTCTTACGTGCTGGGATGCTGGAGAAGAGGTATGACAATAAAGAGCATTAGCAAGCATCCCCAGTTCCAGAATTCCTATTTAATATGTAATAGCCACAGAAATATCTGATTACAGAGTTGATATAAGGCACTTTTAAAGGTCTGAGGATCGCGTGCGTGTTTTCCAGCTGTTTCGATACTCGGAGAGGGGTAGGTTCTGTAGGGTTGTCTTACAGCAAGACTGGAAAGAATGAGAAGAGAATCAGTGTCTGAACTGGTTGATGCAAAGGATTCCTGACAAATTATCCATCACCAGCTCTCTGGTTGAGCTTTGTTTGACAGGGATGCTAAAATGGTTTAAATCTGTACTTGGGTACCACCTCTGGGCTTGAGGCACGGTTGACTTGTGCAGGGGACAGTTTCAGGAGGACTTTGTGGCTATGCCTGGACTTCCAGCCCATCAAGAGAGGGTACAGGAGGGGTAGGTAGCTCTGAAGACCATCTGTGTCGACGTGATGCAAGGGCTGCACCGTACAAATACACCAACTCATGTCTTGGAAACTGTCAAGCTGTCAACACGGTGTTCACAACCTAATTAGCCCACCTCTCTTCAAGCCATAATTGGCTCAGGTGCAGTCATACTCTGGCATGGCTCTGCTGCCTCCCATTCTAGAGATAGCTGGGGATCTGTGCACAGCGCCATGCTGCATAGCGTAAACATCATCCAGGTCGTGTTTTCAACTTGGGATTCAAGTGTGTGTTAATGCCAGCACTCCAGCAGGCAGGGCTTCTAGGAGAGGACTGGATCTTGGGCTGGGGTACCTGGTTATTTCCCTTCAGCCCTCTCCTAAGCACTTGTTCCTACAGGGAAATGAATTTGCCTGGTATTCCCATTACTGTTCTCCTCTTTCCTTGGTCTCGGGAAGAACCTGGTGCAAGCTGCCTTCTAATAGTTAATAATTATAAAGCAGAGCTGAAGGAAAACATTAGGAGGGCAGTATTTTTATTTACAGAATCACAGAATCATTTAGGTTAGAAGAGACCCTTGGGATCATCGAGTGTTACTGGATAATATAATGCAATTGCAAATAAGCGAGGTATCTCATTATGGCAGCACTTGTAAAAACAACATAAACACAGGGAAGAGATGAGGAGGAATCTTTCTGGGGAGGTGCTTAGTTGGTGGTAAACTTGGCAGCTTGATGGTACAGGGCACAGGCGGGGGGGAGTCTGTGGATGCTCCTCGTCCCACCGGCTCTGGCCTCAACCAACTGTGTGGTTGCTTTCATGACAGCTTCACTCGGTAAGAGAGCTGACAGCGTGGCTGTGCAGCGATGCGATGCTGGACACAGGCTGAGATGAGCCCTTCCAGGTGAGGGAAAGTCACCTTTCCAGGAAAGACAGGCAGCGGTACCTGGGGAGAAGCTGGTCCTGTGGTTGCCCATGCCAAGGGTGCTGGGGAGGCAAGAATGTGCAGAAGAGGGACTGCTCAGGGCCTGACCCGGGTGTAGATGGAGCAAAAAAGGCTTGAATTCAATGTCAGCAAAACCAGATGGGGTAAGGCCTAACCTGAGAGCAACAATTGCTTTATTACCCTCAGCTGGGCTTCTGATGGACAAGAGAGATGCTGCAGGTCCACATGGTTTGTGCTGGCTGAGGACGTGAAGCATAAGAGCCATGCTTGGTCCCTCACCAGCCTTCAGCTCTAGCAGCTACAAGGCAAAGGAGCCCATACTGACCTGAGAGGACATCCTGTGTCCTTGGGGACACAGCTGGTATTTGGCTGTTGTCTTTAACCACTTGGCTCCTGGGCCATGTTGAGTTTCTGTATCGGGTCTGCTCAGCTCTGGTGGTAAAGTTTAGCCAAGATCCGTGGGAATGGCATGGCTGGGAAATCTCAGCTTTTGGGGATCTCTGCTCAAAAGGTAGGTGTAACACCCTCCCCCCTACACAAACAGTGTCTAGTTCAACTCATTCTCAACAGTTCCTTGCTGCTTTTGCCTCCTTTGCTTTGCTCAGGGCTTGCTTCTTCCTTTCAGTAGGCTGCCTGCTCCTTTGGCAAAATGAAGCTCTTTCCTAAATGAACTCCACTCCTTCTTGGTTCCCTTTTGTTTTGACACTCAGGAGACAGCAGATTTATAGACCTTCTTGAGTCGTAAGTTCATTTTCTTTTATTATTTACCTTTCACTGCAGCCCTTTCTGAGTGAGATTTCATTCTGCCTCCGAGCAGGGCTGACCTGCCAAGAGGAGCTGATCCATAAATCTTTCCTTCCTTTTTCTTTCTTTCCAAAACAGAATTAGCTGAGTTTGCCCGGGAGGAGAACTGTTCTGCCATCGCCGGCAGTCAAACAGTGCAATTAATTAGTGCTTTCCCTTTTCTCTTCCCTCTAGTCTGTGACTGCCGGGGTTGAAAGTAAGCCAGGGGGA
>JAOXJK010000010.1:1743768-1758117 GCA_025774025.1 Xenus cinereus
AAGCCAGGGGGAAGGGGGGAGGGAGGGGACCGAAGGGGGAAAGATTTGTTTGAAGTAGTTATTTTTAATTAAAATTTTTGCAACGCAATCTGATGTAGTGGTGGTGTCCCTACTGCGTCGTATCTGGTGGTGATAAGAAGCATCAAAATGTCCCAGCAGATGAGTAGAGATGACTTTAGGTTGGTCTGATGAAAAGTGTTCCCAATTCCTCCTCGCGGAGCTGGAGCCCGTGTGGGGAGCCCCAGGCTCTGCTGTTTGCCCCCTGTGCTCACACCTGGGGTAAGAGGGAGTAAAAGGCCAACACGCTGCAGAAATTTGCCCGAGGTATTGGCTTGTATTGGCTAATAAATATTGACATTTCTGACTGAGACCTTGTAGAGAAAATGAGATGAATTCTCTGTGTTTTTCTTCTTGGTGTTACTGCTGAAAAGCAAAACAAGTGAGAAAAAAGGTATCTTTGGATACGTTATGTCGTGATACGTTTCTAGGATAAGTATTTTACATGTAATTAGGAAATGGGAGTCCAGGGTTCTTCTAGACCTGCGTGGCTTGAGTAAGCCAACTCATTTCAAGGCGGTGTGGTCAGCGCATTGTGCGAAGGGTAGGTCTGTTATTCCCTGTACAGCGGCTGCCAGCACGGCCCCACTTAAATAGCAAAGCAAAATGTTTTCAGATCCTTAGAAAACACTCTGTGGATCCAATGTCCTTTTTATTTTTAGCCCTTGGTTAGTTTTAGCAACTGAGTGGCCAGATGTTAGCTTTATGGAGATGGACAGAAATAAGAGCTTTCTTGCTGCTTGAAATTGAGACGATTCAAACGCTTAAAAAATAACTACAGGAAAGCTTTGGTGGCTGAAGCTCTGCTCCCTCAGTTGTGCATAGTATGGAGTGTGGATTAGACTAATACTTCCCAACTATCCGAGAAATATTCAGCAGCGAAGTCAACATGAGACTACCCTAGACTTTGGGGTGATTGAAACTATTCTAATAGATGAACTGCTACTTTTTTGTTTAAAACTAAATAGTAAGAAACTGCTGTCCCTATGAAGAGCATTGAGACCTCCTGAGCCCTAAACCACTGGTGGCTTCGTCATCGGGCTGGGCTGCCTCTTGATTGTTTTGGGTGGACACAATAAAACACGTGAGGTGTGTTTCTCGGGTGGCAAACAAATTCCTCATTTTCTGACTTCTGTGGGCTGCTTTTTGCTTTTCAAGTGCAAAAGCCCAGTGGAAAAGGTGCTCGGACAACGACGCGGGAAAGCATGTGTTCAGCTGAAACAGTTCTGAAAGGCAGGTACGGGAAGGAAGAGCGTTTCATTTCCATTCCTTCCCATTTTGGGAGACAGAGCATGTCACAACAGTGCTGAGCAGACAAGAGCTGCTTGCCAGCATTTAATTTGTTGAAGATTAAGAAATTATTCCACTCTTACAATACCCTGTCAGTCTAGAAATACCTTTGAACTCTGGGGGATGTGAAATTTAGATCTAGCCTCAGATTTCAGAGTGTTTGGAAGCCAAGGCTTTATCAGGGTAAGAACTGTACGGATGGTTTAAGGGGAGTCATATTAATAGTGTACCTAGAGACAAAGGACTGGCTCAACTTCAGCTGACTATGAACTTTGGGATAACTGGATCCGGAACAGGACATGGAACTTAGGCTTTTTTCTTTGGGAACTAGAAGCCAGCTATTTCTGGGTTACCCTATCTGCAAGGAGGGTTGACTGCTAAAACATTGCCCCCTTTCTGGCCAGCAGCTTTCCCCCCCTGAAAATATCTACGGCCTTGAACCCCACGTCTTTCTCTAATTGCTGTCCTTGCTCTATGCTCTCACCCTCCTGTGTCCTCATCAGGCTGAGGGCAGAAAGCTGAGAAGTCTTGTGTACGGCCGGCTTGAACATCAGCAGATGCTTTCATTATTTACGATGGTTTCTAAAAGCGCCGTCGCAACTGTTGGTGTCAAACCAGAAGTGAAGGCTTCTCTTACGATCACACATGATAAACAAATACAAGACGCTTGGTGTCAGCAGCCTCGCAGATCTGCTGACCACCTGGAGCTCGGAGCAGCTCAGCAGTTGCCAACGGCTACTTGCACGCAAGTCCAACAGCGGTTTCCGAAGCGCCGTAAGTCAATAAGCGTCCTGACGTGAGCACCAAAAATAAGCACGTGCTGAGCTTTTCTGAGCGCTTGGCCAGGGCACAGCTGCTGCTGCTGAACATTTTGGAAAATGTATCCCCTCATTCAGGTGCTCAGCACTTGAAAACGTGGACCTGGACAACTCCAGTGTCATCTGCTTCTCTAATAACAAACCACTGTTCTACCCTACAAAAGTAGCCAAGTTCTCGCTGCTGATCCTGGAAGGAGGAAAGCGGTTCTTTTATTCCTGATCCTACCTGATTATTAGAAAAATAGCCTAAAGGGACTTTCCTCTGGCTGATGGAGACGTATCTTAATCTCTGGGACCATTGTAGCTAGCCTCCCCCAAACCCAAGCAGTCCCACAAGCTGCTGCCCATGCCGTACGGGAAAGCAAATATCCCTGGTTGCTCTGATATCAAATACCTTTTGCTGACCTCCCTTGAAGAGAGTCCCTTGTAAAAATGCTTTTGTCCAGAGTTTTCAGTCGTTTGGAACGTTGCAGGGGTTTCTGAGCTCTGGTGATTTATTACCCCTTCGTAATCTTGTGGTTTATGGAGAGCCCTGCTGGAAGTATACGGGGGTACAAGGGTAAAAGTATCAATTAACCAGTGATCTGGTGCCAAAAGCCACCCATGTGCAAGGACAGGAATGGGGTTTCAGGCTCTTGAGATAAGGCTTGGGAATGAAGCTGCAGGGGAGCGAGAGCTGTGTGGTGGGAGGGTTTGACCAGGACCCCCTAACAGCAGGATAAGGGTATGAAGTGAGGCTGGATCCACTCCTTTATGGGGTGTAAGGTAACACATTGGTTTTGTCTCCTCGTTCAGAGCAGGTTGGGTCTGGGATCCTTGGAGTTTCTTCTCTTATAGCCTCTGTGAAGGAGAGCAGTAGTGCAGAAGGGCCAAGTCCCAGGACTGCTTCCAGACCCAGACCATCAACACCCCTCATGGCTCACCCAGGAACGTCTCTTATGGAGAAGGTAGCTTCGGGGTTCCTGCACAGGACTCTCACCATGATGGTGCCCTGCAAGAAGGGAAGAGGCGCTGATTTTTTTGGGCAAATTTAGCTGAAACAGAGGAAGTTATCTGTTCAATTGGTGGGTCAGCATTGCTTTTGCTATCTCATGATGGAAGAAACCATCATGGAGGTTATAGACTATGGGAGCAGGATCTGATTTACCTTCTGTGTAGTTGGCTGGTGTCGGCGGATGCATAAATATCCATAAGGGCAGAATTAGTAGTTCAAAGAAAGAACAGCACGCTCTATCCTGATGTAGGATTTCTGAGCAGCACCTGAGGTTGTAAATCAAGGCAGAATTTCTGCAAGGTTACTTGGTGATGCTGTAGACCAGCGTGGTCTTCAGCTGAAAAAAATCCCCAGGACAAAAAAAGTACATAAGACTTTACACAAGCTAAAGGCTGTTTTGGGAATTCCGATCTCATCCCTTAAGTACTTCCTTGGTGCTTTAAGTGGAATCATTTAAATTTAATGGAAATATTTTAATTTTTAGTGTTACAGAGAAAGCAAGGATTAAGTCCCAGCCTGCCTAAACTCCAGTCTGTAGTCACGGTCTTGCTCAAATCCCAGTTTGTTGGGATTTACAGTGTTTTGGCAATAGTTTTCCGAGCATGCTCTGTAAGTGGCTGGATCTTGCACAACTTGCAGTGGCTGTGGAGAGAAGCAATGATCAACAAGCTGCACAATTCTTTGGTGTACCCCGTGCACTGCCACTTGCCTGGCACCCGATTTATGCACCCGCAGCCCTTTGCTGGGAGGAGGAGGGTAAGGAATATAGGTCATCAGCGGGCCAGGCTGGCAACTCCTTTCTTCCACTGTGGCGAGTTACCCACTGAAATAGACTCATTAAGGACTACAGATCATTATTTTCATTAGTGGTGATTCATACTAAGAGTTTCACAACCAGGCCTCGCTGGTGTAATATGTTCCTTTCCACAGTGCCATTTATCTACAGATCTCAGAATACTTTATGTACGTTTAACTTTAATCCGTGTTTTACCACCAGTGGAGTGGGTTAGGAGGACTGCTTCCAGTTTGCAGATGAAGTAAACTGAGGTACAGAGCAAGAAGGTGACTTGCCCAAGGCTGTGCAGGTGGGTTGCTAAGTTGTGTAGGGTGCTATCTTGCAACAAGTGTACGTTTCCCATATGTGGCCCTATTTCCCTGCCCAAATTTTAAAGGAACATTTGATTTCCTGAGGCTAAGGCTGAGCAGAAGTCTGTCTATGGCTGTAAATTCAGAAGGTCTGATGTAAATCAGAACTTCCTCTAGTGGTTGGGAATGTTTACATTTGTCATCCCAGAGTGCCCCTGACCTGAAGGTATTGGAGTGGAACCACAGGGATATTTTTTTAGGGCTGGTATCAACTGGTTGGTAGAAGATGTAGAGTTAAGAGTTGGTCAAGAATTCTGCTTCTGATCTATTCATCCTCATCTGCCTGTGTGGTCAAGGGGGTCAGTATGGACAGTGTGGGGGATGAAAGTGTGATTCATCTGACTCAGGTACCTGTTAGAGGATGAGGTGAATTGTGACTCGAACTCCATCGTGTGTCACCTGTGAAGGGAGATAAGGGCTCAAGTGAGCCCTGTCCTAGTGTCCTTAGAGAAGCAGAGTTGCAGGAAGGGGCAGAGATTTCATTGTTTGCTTGGAGTTTAATCTCTTGTGGTAATTAGACAGATTACTTCAATGGTGTGTACTACAATAACTCCTAAAAAAAAAAAAAAAAAGAAAAAAAAAGGGGGGGGGGCAATGGAAACACCAGCCCTCTGTTCCCTGTGCTAGGGAAATGCATATCAAGACTCCCAGCCCCAGGAAAGCTGAACACATGCAATCTGGGAGAAGGAACAGGTCCAGAGAGGGGAACTGACTTGCTTGTGGTCATTGAACAAGGGAATGGCAGAGCCAGGGAAGGTATCCCTCTCTCCAGTGCTCCCATTGCTTAACCATATTGCCACTCATCCGCTTCTGCTTCCTCCCCTGCCAGGTTCCCCTTCTCTGAGGGCGTATCCTCTCATCTCCGTCATCACCAGGCAGCCCTCCGTGGTCCCTCACCTGGTCCCAGCTGCCACCAGCTCCCGCGTGCTGCCAGCCCAGCCCTCCCCGGGGACTCCGAGCTCAGAGACCCCCGCCAGCGAGGCCCATGCCAGCAGCGAGTCGGAGGCAGAGCAGCCCGCACCGCGGTTAAAAAAGCCACGCCGGAGTAGGACCATCTTCACGGAGCTCCAGCTGATGGGCTTGGAGAAGAAGTTCCAGAAGCAGAAGTATCTCTCGACCCCTGACAGGTAAGTCAGTCTCTTACACGAGGAAAGGGAATGAGCAAAAAGCCTGCTCTAGCCCTGCTCAGCTGTTCCTGTACTCTGGCTCCACAGAGATGCCTCTGCCCTTGGCCAAGGACATGACCAGATTCGATTGCAAGGCTAACTTTTCCTGGGATCAAAGGTGACGCGAGTAGATCATATCAATGGACATGTCACGTTGTGATCTATGTGCTTTCTAGCAGGCATCCAGGCTGAGATAGGCAAGGTGTGGAGCAGAAGGCTCTCTGCCTTTCCCATTCCTGCTACACACTTGTGCAAAGGTGGAGCCTGTCTGCTCCCGGGATCTGGTGGTGGATGGCTGTGTCTCCATGGCAGCCGAGAGGTTGGCTGTAGCTTCAGCTGGCTGCTGAACTAGCTCTTGTTAGCAAAGTTGGGTAGCAATTCAATGAGAAGACATTGGCCTGTCCGTCAGTGTGGAAAAGTAGAGCTGAAGGGTACCTTGCCCTTGTGAAGGCACAGGCAAGTACCTGGTCCTTGTGAAGGAAAAGGGAAGTTCTTAGGGTCTACTTGGTACCAAACGCACAAACCAAAATAAGGAAAGGTTTTACCTGTTTTAAAGACTTTGAATCCTGCTCTGCAAATTTAAATTACAGGAAAAAGACCTGACCAATTCCTATTAAGTTTATAAACCTAGAGAGGGTTTGAAAGGTACCCCAGACCTTGAACTCCACAGATGGCAGTGTCCCAATATTTAAATTGGTTTTGAAGATCAGCATTCGCCCCTCATACTGGCCGTCACCAAAGCCAAGGATCTCAGCTAGACCACGTTTCATGGGCACAGCTGGGCTGTCTCCTACAGTTTCAGAGTCCCTAATGCTCCTGTACTGACTCCTCGCAGCTTCACACAGCCAAGTGGTTGACACGGTTGATGAAGCGCTCAAGACTGTTAATTAATTTTATGGTATGACTGTTCCTTGGCTTTGTACATGCTTGAGGCTCATGATGAGCAATTCCTGTCCATGTACCACTTCCCCTCTGTTTGTTTCCTCAAGTTTCTAGGCAATGGTGGTTACGCTAATGTGTGTGGCAAGAGATGGTAACTGGTTGCAGGTAGTCCAGGTGTGATAAGACATGTGCACCAAGGCAAGAGTTAGTCAAGCAGCGTTTCTCTCTGTCAGCTCATGGCTGGAAACACGATGGCCAAGCAGTGGGTTGTCATCTGCATTTGATTCTGCAGCTTTTGGCCTGAACACAACATTGTACCGCATGGAGGGCAACGGGAGCACCTGGTTTATTAGTAGTAAGGGGGCACAGTACAACGGGATAATGCCTCTGCTGGATTCTGCTTCTCAAATAAAAATGGTAGTACCTTTAAGTCAACGAGATATCTTGTAGATATTATGCAGTGAAAAATGAGGGCAAACCAAGCTTGTAGGTCTAGAGTGAATCCAAAGTGGGGGGAAAAGCATGCATCCACGAGTGTGTGTTTGAGCACAGAGAGCTGTTGTGATGTATGTAGGTGTTTGTAAATGTAAGAGTGAGTCTGACTGCCCGAGGAGCCCAGCTGAAACAAAAGGTTTATTATGAAAAACTTGGCCTGGACAAGTGTGTTTCCCCCCATTCAAAGGTGGGGAAATATTTTCCAAAAAGTTCACACGATCCAGAACACCTTGGAATGTGACTCTGGGCTTGAGCTGTCCCACCTGCAGGACTTGCGTGACTCTGCGGGGCACTTGCCCGGCGTTATTGAGGATTTCCAACTCCGTCTGTTGTGCAACTCCATTACAACACTGCCAGATGCAGGGTGCTATCACTTGTGGGGAAGGATAAAGAGTTACTCTGAGCTGCATTTGCTTCATATCCTGGGTTTTAATATAGAAATAATGAATGGTTTCAGACAAACTTGCACAGGTTGGAGATTTGTGGAGGATGAATCAGGATTATGGGCTGTCTGCCACATATACCCTTGAGCTAAACACGCAAATAATAAATTCATTTATAAGCCTAAATTGCCTATAATAGCAGAATGCATAAGAAATTAATAGATTTAGATGTACTACTACTCCGTGAGAAATGAGAAAGTATTATTATCCCCATTATGTAGGTAGCGAAGGAGAAATGTGACACAAAGAGCAGCACTATCAAAGGCAGACGGATGCTGGGTGTCCCGGTTCTCATGTGTTTGCTTCAGACACCGTAGACCTGTTTCTCAGGGAGCAGTAGCTCCCTGTTTCTGTACTCCAGCAGTTGGACTACAGAACTTCTAGGCTTGCTCATTGGTCCAGTGGTCACAGAGAGGAAAAGAGAGAGCCTGCAAACACCTAAATATTCTTGCTTCTTCCACAAGAGCGTCTAAACATCCTAAACTCACAGCGTTTTACCGCTTTTGCCTGATCTTTACTCAGAACAACAGATTAGAGAGACAAATCGCCACCTTTTCTGACATCTTTTCTTTTTCATGCAATACTTATATAATCTTACATGGCTGGAATGGCTGCGCCTGGCATCTGAGCTGCTCTTCTCCTCCATAAACTCATTTCAATGTCTGTCTTGTCTCCCAGGCTTGACTTGGCCCAGTCGTTGGGGCTGACTCAGCTCCAGGTGAAGACGTGGTACCAGAACCGTAGGATGAAGTGGAAGAAAATGGTAAGTGGTTTGTTACTGTTGCTCCATGGTCCTTAAAAACTGATTTCCGAAGAACAGATTTGGAAGCTGAGCGTAGTGTCAGTGACCTGTGTCTATTTATACCAGGTTTTGTTTTATTCTTGACCACTTTTCTGAGAAATATACTCTTTTTAAAAAAAGTTTATACCGCAACATATGTGGTGGGCTAGAGGGGCCATAGGCAGTAGGAATTAAAAAAGAATTAGTAGAAATTAGAACAGAACAGAGGGAAGAACCAAAATATCTCCCTCTGTGTTTTTGGCATTCGTAATGCTTGTGCGATTGGTTATACACATAGACAAAAAAGATTGTATTGCTCCATGGAAACCAATGCAGTTTTGAGAGCTAATATCATTAATTCTTGCTTTTTATATCTTCCTTTCACCTCTTTCACTTGCTTTCAGCTTCATGGCCCTTTTCCAGCTAAAATGCTTTTAGAAAAGACAACTGTCCGATAAATTCTGGTGGGAACCATGATGCTGTGACATTCTCCAGTGGAGATGCTTATCTACCCTGATCTGGGAGAGAAGATGCAGTTCTAGGCTGGGTCTTTGTGTGTATGTGAAGCTGCAGAAGTTACTGCCACTTCTAACAAAATTGGGGTTACCTTGGGTGCAGATCTTTGGTTGGAAGTGGCTTGTTGCTGCAGTGATGGTGTGAAGGGAAGAGGGAATTAAACCTGTTTTGCAGACTCCCACCTTTTACACAGATGAGGGGGTCTCATGTAATGCAGGTGTTACAATAATAATAATAGTAATGCAAAAGGCTATTTCGGAAGCCAGAGAGGCTAGAGGAAAGGCAGTCGGAGGAAACCGGGGCCTAAGGTTTATGCCTGTTCTTACTTGGGCTTTGAATAAAGCAAACACTCAGGAAAGGAACTGAATTCTGCACCGAATCTTCTGTCTGTAATGTTGAGGACCATGTGCCTAGGTTGCTTTTGGGCCTTCTGTAGGAACTGAGTTAGAGACCTCCAGATTTTGGGTGTCTTTGGTGGCAATGTTGGCAATTCATTTTATGTATGTGAGATAGTGAGTGAGCTCACTCCATGAATGCAAGACATTGCAGTGAGGCTGAAATGGCGACCAAGTCATGGATTAACTTTGAGGTCGAAGCTGAGCTTCATCCTTCTCTAAAGGATGACCCTCCTGACAGTTCATCTCTTTGCTCCAGGTTCTGAAAGGTGGACAGGAGGCTCCAACGAAGCCCAAAGGCCGGCCAAAGAAAAACTCCATTCCCACCTCGGAGGAAATCGAAGCAGAAGAGAAGATGAACAGCCAGGCGCAGAGTCAGGAGGCATCTCAAGCTCCTGAGGAGCCTAAAGTGACAGAGGAGAAGCCCGAAGTCTCTTTGGAGACAGAGAAGTCTCCAGAACATATACCAGAACCCTCCTCAGAGGAGACTACGCCATTAAGTTAAAAGGGAAAGTGAGGAGGGAAAGGGGGGGAAAAAGAAAAGCAAAAAAAAGATAAAAGAGAAAAACCAAAACCAAATATATATATGTATATATATATATTTAAATATGTATGTAATTGTGTGTGTGTACATATATATATAAATATATATATATATGTAGACCTTGTGTATAAGTCTAAAGATTGGTCACTTTGTGCCTTTGGGAATCAGCCATCATGGGCCACGGCGGAAAAAAGACACCCCGTGTGCGTGGGGAGGACGTGTCCCTCCGGGGGCTGGAGTGAAACCACCTCTAGAAGCCTGAGACAGCTCCTGGCAAGGAAAAGAAGGTCCAGGGCTCCTTCCATGCTGCGGGAGGCAAATGCGTGGTTTTATGACTGCTCTGGAGGGTGCGGTGCATTCGCTTGACTTTATCCTTGCCTTTAAAAGTAGTGCAAATGGACGGAGAACTTGGTCTGGTCTCAGATCGGGGACAGCTGAGAAATGGGGAGCTCTGATAGCACCATTTCATCGTGTAACCAGCACTTATTTCTCTTAGGGATGGGCCCAACTTTGGCAGTTTTAGGAAAGAGTTGAGACCCGTGGGTTTGCTTTGGCCCAGCGTAAAGATCAAAGCTTCCGAAGCGAGATTCATACCCGGGTCAGTGTTCAGATTTCAGCTCTCGTGGTTGTTTGGGTGCCGTGGCTGTAAATTTGCAGTGATCCAGGATAAAAACTTTGAATGGAACGATGAGGGTTTGGATTTGAGTCTGCTCCAAAAGCTTTGGGATGCTTGGATCTGGGGTTTTTGCTTTGGGCCCCCTTCTAATTTTTGTAGGTTTTTTTTAAAGAACATTTAAATGTTTTCAGGGTTTGGGGAGAACGATGGATTTAAGAAGTTGCTGCAGAAAGTTTGTGTTTGTTTAAGATGTGTGCCAAGAATAGATGTGCATCATGTTTCATAAAGTCTTGTTAAGGGTGCATTTCGCCCAAAGGCTGCAAGAGATGTATTAAGATAACCTTTATTTTTTAATTAAAAATTAAATATATAAATAAAACAGTTGTGTTGTTGTTTCTCTTTCAGAATTCTAGACAGAGACTTTTCTGGGCTAGGTTTTCCCTTTTCTAACAAACCCTGGAGAAAGTGGGAGTCATCAGACTTTCCGTAGCACTTCTGCACCCACTCCCTTGTAGCACCTCGCGAAGGTAGGTGAGGGGGGTTGTTAGTGCCACCTTGTCACTGGGTGCTGAGGAGCGTGTCAGAACGGGAGCACTGGTGGTTTGGCTATTTTCTCTCACAGAATCACACGGGGTTGGAAGGGACCTCTGGAGATCATGCAGTCCAACCCGCTGCCAAGGCAGGTCCACCCAGAGCAGGTCCCACAGGAACATGTCCAGGCAGGGTTTGAAAGTCTCCAGAGAAGGAGACTCCACCACCTCTCTGGGCAGCCTCTTCCAGGGCTCTGCCACCCTCACAGGAAAGAACTTCCTCCTCATGTTGAGGTGGAACTTCTTGTGTTCAAGTTTGTGCCCATTTCCTCTTGCCCTACCCTTGGGCACCATTGAAAAAAGACTGGCCCCATCCTCTTGACACCCACCCTTTAAGTATTTATAAGCATTGGTCAGATCCCCCCTCAGCCTTCTCTTCTCCAGACTAAACAGACCCAAGTCCCTCAGCCTCTCCTCGTAAGAGAGATGCTCCAGGCCCCTCATCATCACATATGATACCTGCCTTCCCAGGGAGCAGGACAAAAGGATACAGAGCACCACGCAGAGGGTAATGCTGGCCGACAGAGCCACTCGTGGAATCCCAACTTTCCGTCCTTCATTCTTCAGGTTGATCTTGAGGGTGAGGGCAGACTGGATCCAGCACGCCAAAGTCCCAAAGCCAAAGGTCAGCGACGTGCCCACATTGTGGATCTCCTCATCGTTGGAAAGCTAGCAACAAACAAAACGGTGGTTGGTTTGGACGCAACAGGAATTGGCTACCTTGGACTGCTGCCTGGGTACAATAGAGGAGAGCAGGAATCACTGGGGTGTGAGACAGAGATGCTGTATCATTTCTTCTGGCAGAAGGTGTACATAACCCAGATGAGTTGACAGCTGTCACAGTTAAGTAGACCTTCTGCCCAAAACCCAAGCCCAGTGGAAAATGCAGTTGCTTGGGGACTGCCTCTACAGCTTCCTGACAAGACTCACCAAAGCAGAGCTCAGAAATAACGGCTCAATGTGATGGGCAGGGTGGGCAAGGACAACCCGTTGGAGTCTTGTACAGCTCCCTGCCACGGAAACAAACTGTGCAGCTTTCGGTGCCATTTGCACGGAGCAGTGCTGCATTGGGCAGAGGGTATCCTTCTCGGTGGAGTCTCCTCTGGAGACATTCCAAACCCGCCTGGACACGTTCCTGTGGGACCTGCTCTGGGTAGACCTGCTTGGGCAGGTGGGTTGGACTAGATGATCTCCAGAGGTCCCTTCCAACCCCACATGATTCTATGATTCTATCCAGAGCCCTGACACCTCAGTTGAGCTAGCCAAAACACATGGTCCTGGTTTGGGAAGCTTCTCCCACCGAAAAGCTTGACTCCTTGTTCCCTCTCCTGCCCATCCTCGACCACTGGGGTCTGAAACAATATGAACCCAGCCTCTCCGGGGTGCAAGTGCTTCTCTGTTCCTTGTGCTCCTGTGTCCCACGGGACTCAGTGACTGTCCAACACTGCAAAGGCAAAAGGACAGCCAGGTTCAACGAGCAAGAATCTGCAAAGAGATCCCTTGAGCCTGCCAACTCATTCAGAAAGCCCAGGACGGACAAGACTTAAGCCAAACAATTTCCCTTTTCCCTCTGCCTCTGAGGCTTCTCTTGAAAAGAAATCAGCGGTCTGTGATTCCTCCCTGCAGCCTTGGCTCCTGTTTGGTGATTTAATAAATTCTCATCCAACAAGATGCAATCTACAAGACAGCAGTCTAGTTACTGTGCTTCCGCTGATCTCTCCCCTCTCCTCCCCACGCTGATTTTTTTTTCTTTTTTCCAAGGGTAGGTCCAAATCATAGCAAGGGACTCACAGACATAACGTCCCTCTAACGGCACCCGATCTGTAATTTTCCATAAATATGATTTAATGCCACATTCCGTTTAGCAGTCAGACAGGGAAAAGCGCGAACCAAGGTCTCATCACCACATGCTTTCATGGTTTGGCAAAAGATGGAGCAAGGATACAGGTAACTAACAAGGAGCGGATAATTAGTGCAGAATTTATAACAGGCGTGATTCAAAGTATCCACTTTTAAATAATAATCATTTGCTCTGAGGATCTAAAAAAAGAAGGGGAGGTTGAAACTCCTTCCTAGTGCTGCCCTGTATCTGAAATACTCTTCTCACACTTAGACAAGGCCGTTACAAAAGCTTGATAGTTCCTAGCTGGGAAGCTCTCATGAAAAACAAGACCAAGTTTTCAGCTTGTGTTGTGGAGTTAGGAAGACCAGGTCCAAAACAGTCAAATTATCTCACACCTCATAAAAAAACCAATCCAACCCAACACCAAAAAAAAAAAAACAACCCCACACAACCAAAAGAACCAAAAAACCAGACAACCATAAAGGACACAAAGTTCCTGCAATTGCTCCACAACCTAAACAGTTAATCACCCTTCACAAAACAAGTATTTTTTCTGTATTGGCAGGAAAAACAGCTCCTGCCTGCAAAGCCAGGAAAGAAGCCAGCCTACACTGACCCATCTCAGTTCCTGCCGTTATTGGGGGTCATTACTTGCACCCCAGTGAGAGACAGAGCTTCAAAGACAGCAAAGGGATGGGGACACCCAAGTGCTACTGACTCTAATGCCTTGGTTTTCACTGCAGACCTAACAGACACACTCATGACCACAGCGACTACAGAGCAACGTTGTGGCACTGACAGCTTGCTCGTTTGTTTGTATAATGCTGCAGAACATCCCGAGAATCGGAGGGACCTCATCCAGGTACCTGTCACATCAGAAGTCATAGCACTCCTCTGCTGTGTCCCTCTCCCGGCCAGTCTGAGCACAAGCAAGAGGTAGATTTAAACAACATATGTTTTAAACGAAGGACGCTCAACTCTCTGCTAAATCTGTATGGGCAGCTGGGCATCTGTTCACACAGATGTGTATGGAAACTTCCAGCTCCATCCTTCTACTCAGGACCTTCTGTGCCAACTCCCAGGGCTCAAGAGATTCTATAGGTTCCCCGCTCTGGCTCTTGGCAGTTCAAGTGTAAGCATGCAGGTGCAAATCCTGCTGGGAATACCTGAAAATGACCCTGGCCCTTCATCTCAGCATGCCGCTGGAGCCACGGACACAGTAGATAGAGGTGGCAGAGACAAAGAGACACATTATCTTCTGGGCTCCCACCACAGGTAGTTCAAAGACCTAAGCAGATCTGCTAGAAAAGCAGGAACCTGGCAGGACGGACACAGCGGTCCAAGCCCGGAGTGCAGTACCTGAAAGTTGCCGAGTAGGGTCATCCCAAAAGAGGCCAAGCATAACGCCACCAGGCCGCTGACGTTCAGCCAAGGGTTCAGCACCTTCGGCTTCAGCTGAATGAAGCGCAGGACAGCCATGACAAGCGCTGAGAAGGAAACAGAACGCACAGTGCGTCATTAGTAGAACACGCTATCATCTCCTACTTTGTAAGTGAGAACCAACGTCATGATACGTAAAAGGCTTTTAAAAATTTGTCCTGGTAGTTTCACCAAGATCACAGGTCATTGAGACAATGCTGAATGCAGGACATTGACATTGACCCCTAAAATTTCTAACTGCAACGGAGTAGCAAATGCAGATAATAAAATGTCTTCCATAGGAAGAGGAGGCTGAGGGGAGACCTCATCACTCTCTACAACTACTTGAAAGGA
>JAOXJK010000010.1:1760168-1784804 GCA_025774025.1 Xenus cinereus
TTTTAATCCCCTTCTAATCACTTATGAGTCAATCTGGGTAAAAATGCAATACTCTAGCTGTCTGGGCTCGTTTTTAATGAGTCCATAAGACACTGAAGATGTTTTTGTTCCTCTTTTGGATGAGTAGTGATCTTAGCATCCTATTTTTCAATGTGATTACTTAAGTGCAAAATTAGCTCTTGAAACGCTGTCTGATATTTGTTCACGTGGAATTACTTTCGCTGATAATCTCCTGAACACTCGTGGAAAGCACGTACAGAATGTGTGTGTTTGGGGGGAGAAATGGTAAAACCGTTGAATTCCCTCTTGGCTAAATCTTTGCAGACTTGTTGTCTGTTCTGTGTTACATCTGCAGCCGCGGAAAAACATCTACAAATTCTAGTAGAATCCAACATATGATTGTATTTTTTATATTTTATGATTCTCTACTGATCTCAGCCACTGTTTGTAGGCAAGTGCTCCTTTTCCTCTTTGTTAAGAAGTTTCTCCTATTCCTTTACACTCTTGTAAGATTTTTCCTCCGTTGAGATTATTTGTGCTCTTGTCACTGAAACACAAAGAATTGAGCGACTCTTCCCCTTCCCTTTGGGCTAAACTGAGGATGGGCTTCAAAGTCTGTGGAGTCACCATCCCTGGCGGTATTTAAAAGCCAGGTAGACATAGAGCTTAGAGATATGGTTTAGTGATGAGTTTTGTCTGTGTTGGGTTGATGGTTGGCCTAGATGATCTGGAAGGTCCTTTCCAACCTAGAAAATTCAATGATTCAAGCCTAGCTGTTTGAGTTTAGTCTTTAAAGGGATGCCCAGCTCTTGTGGCTGCGAGTTGCCTTCCCTTCATGCTTCTGAGAGACAGGAAGAACATTACAAGTCTCACTTTAGGCACCCTGGTTCAGAGTCTGTGGTCAATATTGACTAAATCTGCACCATCAGGCTTCATTTGTACCAGCAGAGTGACCATGGGGCTCTCCAAATGCCTTTGCACTGGTCCTGAAGGTAGTTTTATTTCTTCAAAAGGTCCTTCTGTCTCTCCAGCACCAAGGCCTCCTGTCCCAGGGCCGCTTGTCCCGTAGAGGGGGAGTCTGAAGGGAGACGTGTGCCCTTGGGGTTGAACCTTGCTGGTGTTCCGGGGTGTTGGGCTTCCAGTTCTAACAGCAAGGAACAAGCCCCGATGTCGAAATCCGAACTCCCCTTCAGGGATGGAAAGTGCTCATATCCGGAGCTCTGGCTGGGACCCACCTTTTATTGTACCCACTGCTTAGATAATTTTGCAAAGTACTGAGCTCATCCTGCAAGATGGTAAGTTCCCCCAGGTCCCAGCAAGGATGAATGGGTTTTCGTTCTGGTTTTTTTTTGGTTTTTTTTTTTTTTTAAAAAAAGAAATATGTATTCATTTAACTCAGGCCAGTACAAAGAAATTTGATGTTTGGGTGGATTTTCAGTTCCCCCTTTTCTCCATCATCTTTTTTTCAGAAGCAAAATGGAAAAGGGCAGTAAGAAAGGAAGGAGTGAAAAAAGAGGGGAGAAAGAGGAGGAGAAAGAAAAAGCAGAGGTGAAAGGCTTAACTGTATCAAGCTACATGAAAAATAAAAAGTAGGAGGAAAAATAATTGTGTTGAATAGTCAACTCTTATTTTTTTGGTAAACTTAGACAAAGAAAGCTCTAGTTCTGTAAAAGATTTTTCTGGAGTTTAGCTGTACATGCAAGGAGGGTGAATGGCAGGTTTTTCATAAATTTCCTCTTGTGGTATTAAAACGTAGCAGAGTGAAGAACAGTTGGATTAGATTTAGGATTTGGTCCAATATCTGTGTCTTGGCCAGGGCAGAGGTTCCATGGATCCCATGGAATCTTAATGTTGGGCATGAACACCCTGCAAGAACCTCGCTCTTCTTTCTCCCCAGGGTCTGGTATGGCCAGGTAGGATTTATCAGGTTTTAGTGTGAACTGAAGGACAGGTGCTTTGGGGGCATAAATCTCTGGAGCACAGTAGCTTTCCTTTTTTTGTTTGTTTGTTTTTTTTGTTTTTGTTTTGTTTTGTTTTTTTGTTTTTGCAAGTGGCACATTGCAAACAGTAGTTGTGATTCAAATCTCTCAAATTAGCGATATTTGGTGAAAATTACAGCCATAAAACTCCCCAACTTGTTGCTTGTCTCATGCTCTAGGAATCCACAACTGGCCACTGGCTTTTAGACCTTGAACTCCTGGAGTCGAAGTTCTTGAGGGTGATATTCAACATCTAAATATATTTTTCCCTAGCAGAAATAGATTAATTAATTAATTTTTTTTTTTTTAGTTCTCATAACTGGATACCCTGTGATTTCTAGGTTTTCTCCTCAATTCTAGTCCCTTCCAGTGTTGTTAATCTCCTTGAACGTACTGTCCCAACGCCATGGAATCATGCCTTAGGTTGGCAGTCGCTGCTGGGAAGGAAGGCTCCGATCGTTGCTGGGGACCAGGAGGAATTGGTGCAGAGAGTTAACCCCCCCCGGGCTGTTCTGACATGTCAGTTCACTGCTGGAAACACCGCAGCTCTTGTTCTGTCAAACAATTGAGAGTAATAGAGTGTGTTACTCACCACGAGAGGTTTCCTGAAATCATCCCGGTCCTGGACAGCCTGCCTTCCCACATACAACTGGGAGGAGGTCTTTCCCCCCACCCCGCTTGAGATTACTGAGAAACAAGTTTATCCAAAAAGAAATTTCATAAATCAACATTTCCTGGGGAAGAAAGCTGCTGAGCGTGCCAGAGCACTAACAAAAGCCGGGGAAGCGATGGTTACCCCTTGGGCAAACGCTTCTAATATTTGCATAGAACCAAAGGAACCAAACCCTTGTGGATAAAACAATCGTTAAATATTCCAGGCCTTTTTACGCTTCCCATAGGAGGGCACTTAATATCTTTCCCAAACAGCAACCAACAGTAGTCAGGTGGCAAATGTGACAAGTTCCCGGCCACTTCAGACTTCCCCCTTCTCACCACACCCAAAGCCCAGCTCTTATTTAAACCAAAGCAAACCCTTTTCTTAACTATATCCCAGCTGTGACCCCCGATTCTGTTGTTCTGTGGATTTTTATAGACCTGCAATGAGTTGGGGGGGGGTGGGGTTGGCTATCGTAGACCTACGTGCACCCCTGCAAGGTGCCAGAGGGGCTACTGGGGCCAGTGGATTAAAGTTAAAGCAGGTCCACAAGATTCTTGCTGCCAGCTCTTCTGCTGGGAGATCATGGCCCCAGAGAAACTTCTCCTCCATCATCCAGCCCTGTCCCTGGCGCGTACGTGCACCTACAAGTCTTGATGCTCTGGGCATCCAAGGCCCTGCCAGGAGAGATGGGAATTTCCCTCTTCTTACTGGAAGCTTGGATTATCCCGTAATTCTGGCTCCTCTTCCAAACCTCCTTGCCTCTGCCCCTTCCCGGACACCTTTGCTGCCGCGGGAGACCCTTGGGGCTTCGGCAGCTGAGGGATTGCACCTTCTAGGATTCCGGGAGGTAGGAGGGGGTGACCCACCCTGTGTCTGCTCCCGAACCACAAACTGCCACATCACGGCTGCTTTCCGCCTCCAGAAGAATCGCTCCCTTTATTCTGCCCAGCCCGGGATTGGTCTGGGATGAGCGGAGGAGCCTGGGAGAACCGGGATGTGCAGCATCAGCTCCCTGCACACCACAAAGACAGGAGTCCGGGCCACCTAAGTAGGGAAGAGCCGCCTTTTCCTGCTGGGATTTGCACATAGGAAGGTTTTCATGATGAAAAATTAGGTGCAGCTAATCCATCACGTCACCCGCTTCTCCACACGGAGATATTTCTATTATTTGGGTGGGGACCGTGACTCAGAGAAATTATTTCCTCTCTTGTCCATGCTTCTCGTTACTGGAAATACAATGGTGTTTTTTCCCCTGCGTTTCATTCTGTTATTTAGGATAATGATGCTGAGGAGGTGTCTGATAATGGGATTAGAAGCCCAGACTGGGAGTTACCTGCCTTATTCTCTGTGTGCCTGAGCGAATATTTACCCCCGAGGTAATAATTAGACCCATTTGTGCGGTGCAAAGTCACCCATGAGGAGCGGTAAGATGAAGATGTCAAAGAGCCGGGGGAACGGCTTGACGTTTGTTCGAAGCTCCTGCCAGGACAGATGGGATAACTCACTCCCGGAGCCTCGGCCAGACGTTTCCCCGCTAAATCCGAGGTTCGTTATTCCCCTTCCCGAGGACTTGCCTCCCTCCTCGTGCCGTGTCGCCACCCGGGGATAAGTGGAAGCCCGTGAACTTGATCCTTCCCCTTGGTAAAAGCTCTGGGAAAGCCGTGGAGCCCTTCCTGAGGAATGCTCCGCTCCCTGGCTCCCAGCCCTGGGCTGGATGAGGCCGAAGAGTGGTGACCTTTTGGAGGCAGTAGGGGGCCCATCTGTTCAAGCAGAGGTTTGTGGAGAGTCCGAGGTAGCAGAGAGAGGGATTTCAGCCCGATGTCCTCAGCGCTGAGCGCAGTTTGTGTGGGACGCGGGCCCGGGGAACAAGGGCCAAGAGAAGTCTTCAAAGTCCGAATTTGAGGCACCCGAGGGAGAGCCTGGTTTCCAAGCAGCAGATAATCCTCCTCTGAAGATAAAGCCCCTCTGAGGGTCTCCCGCAGCGGTGCTTCTCCCAAGGCAGGAGTTACTGCAAATCCAGCAACTGGGTTGCAAAGGCAGGATGCCCTTTTTTATTTTTTTTTTCCCTTCTAGAAAAACAACAGCAGCCAAAAAAAAAAAAATATTTCTCCATTCCACCTCTTTTCTTATAGCTCTTTTTAAAGATCTGCTGTCAGCAAAGAAACCAAGCTCTAGATATGGGCAATAAATCTGGAGCAGGTAAACGGGGGAGTGTGGCCAAATCGGTGATGTTCCCCAAGGGCTCCTACGGGCCCTGCTGGCCTCTTTGGGGGATCCTATTATTATTATTATTATTATTATTATCATCATCGTTTTCATTTCCTGTTTGTTCTTCCTAACAGCTTAGTTTGATTAACCTCGGTAGAGTTGCAATAACAACAGTGGATGCTGGTGAAATGTAAATACAAATATTCCCCTTTCCCCCGTGTAACAAGATGTTACTGCTGGGGGGGGGGTGTCTTTCTCAAGCTGGGGTCCTGTCCGATGGCAGGAGCTACCAGTCCCCATTAGCAGGGTCTGTTTGGGTTAAAAAGACCCGGTTGTTGCAATTTCATGGGTTTGTTCATACTTTCCCTTCCATAAATATTTCCGTCTCCGTTTAAAAACAAACCGAGGGGGTTTGTACATTTCTACTCCCCTTGGAAAGCTCTTTCAGAAGCCAACTGCTGGCAGTCCTGCATTAGATTTTCCATCTACACTTACCTATTTCCCATTTTACTGTATTTTTTTTTTAAGCTAGCATTGCTCATGAGTGCAAACAGCTCTTCTCCCTCTGCTGCTTCTCTCCCTGGGTATTTATAGCCGGGGATCGTATCTCCGTCCGGCCTTCGTCCCGCCAGGCTCTCGGAGGCTTGTCTCATGAGATAAACTCCTTCCCCCTGGTCTCTGCAACCCTTTTGCTGCTTCTCTTCCAGGCTGAATTTATCTTTCTTGAATTTCAGTGACGAAAACTGTACGCATTGCTACAGAGAAGGTCTCACAGCGGTGCTATCCCCAGCACAAATACCTTATCTGGCTCGTTTTGGAGTTACAATTGCTTTTTTCTTTTTTTTTTTTTAAATAGAGCCACCTGATTTTGGTAGCCAGAAATCTTCTTTAATCATTCACTGATTACCACGCTGATGGTTTGCTCCTCTCATGTCCCATTCTTCTGTCCCAGGCCTCCATCTCCTGGTTTTCCTGCAGGTTGTAAAACCCTTCTCACTAATGGCTTTTTGAGTCTGACTCAGCTTTTTGTCGTCAGCAAGCTGTGATGGCTCAACTCTGCTTTTTCTGCCCAGGGATTTAATTAAAGGCTTATATAAAACCAGTCTCAGTCTGAATCCTGGGCAACTCTGTTAATAAACTTCCTTGAGCCCACTTGTCTCCCTCCGAACACGTTTTCCTTTCATCTCTCGCCGCCTCTGTCCCCTCTCACACAAAACCCCACTTTTGTCAGTGAAGTTATTAATTCTCTATACAGAACTATGCAGTCCATACAAATTCCTGGTGGACTGCATTGCCTTTGTCTAGAAAATCCACTATCTCATTGAAGAGAGAGATTAGGCACAGCAAACTTCTTTCCCCATTATCCCATTTCCCTCTATCTCCCCTACATTTAGGGTTGGGGTTGTTTTTTTTTCCCCCCCAAACTATTAAAGTCAGGCTTCAGGCTGTTTGCTTATTTCAAGTTTTTTTTTTTTTTCCAGAGAATAGATGTGATCTTTCTCCAGTGCCACCTTTAGTGGCACTGGATTTATTAAATTTAATAGAGTGATTTATTAAAACTTTTGCTCCTGGAGTTTGTGGGTCTGTGATAAGCACCTTGTTTGCCACACAGGGTCTCAAAGCTCCCAGATTTGTTTCTTACTGGATTGTCGTAGTTCCAGCTTTTCTGCCCTATTTTCCCCCCCCAAGTCTGACTCCTGCGACCAGCAATTTGAGCATTGGGGTTCATTTTTCCTATATGGAAGCAGGGCTACCGTTTCATAAATGCAAATTTTGCTTTTTTGCGAGGGTGGGGACACCTTTTCCCTAATTCAGGAGGTTGCAGAGGAAGAAAATACCCGGACACAGCCACGGCGAGGCAGATCTGTGCTGTCCACAGCCAATTTAATGACCAAATCCAGAGTTCCCAGGCAGCAGCCAGGCCCCTTTTCTTCTGAGAATCCAAAGGTCAGACCAAGCAGGGGCGGGAAATGGGAGCAATCCCACACAATACCATTTCAAACGGTTTTAATGACAATATCCTTTCATACCTGCCAGCGGTTTTTTTTTTTTTTTTTAGCTCTTTGGCATTGTTAATCTTTTTTCCCCCCCCTCGTCCTCTCTGTTTATTTTTGTTGCAGATTTATTAGGTGCACAGTTAAGTGCCATTTAGCTTTGCAGAACTGTCATCACCGGCGCTTTATGAATGGGATCATTCACTGACAAACGCTAAAAGGGGGGAAAATTTACTGCTACAGGTCAATGAAGAAGCCAAGATCAACTGAAACTCAGCTGCATTTCTCCTCGAATATAGGAATGTGACGAAGGCGCTCAGTTTTCTTTAACGTATCCTCATCCTTAATTTATCCTCACGCGTCAAACTGAATGTCACTCTGTTTTGCAGTGGTATTTTACCTAAAATAATGCCTTTCTTTCTGACAGCTTGCGAGAGCCCGGGGATCTAAAAATGTGGCTAAACAGGCAGTCACACACCTGCTAATTAAGGCTATGAATAAGCTGTGACCAGTCATGCAGCCACTGACAACCAGTTCCGGGCAGGGAAATTTTTAGGGGAAAACAAAAAAAAGCGAGGAGGGTTTTGGGGACCAAATGCAATCCTGGATACGGGAGCCTGGGAGTAGTTCTGACCTTTTTCCCTTGAAAAAAATCTTACTGTCTTTTAATATTTCTGCCCTGTACTTGGCAGAAGGGCAGAACGGTGCCTTTTTTCTCCTAGAAATAGGTTCACGGAGTTACAAAATGCTCAGAGCTGGACCCTTGGTATCTTCTTCCACCCATATAAGGTGGTAGGAACATCTAGAGGTCAGGACATAGAGAAGTAGGGTTATCCTAATGGTTATCTCTGCTCCCCTTCAGCTGAAATTATGAAGAGGGAAGCGCTGTGGGAAATGGCTTGCTTTATTTCAAATATTCTTCTTGAAAGCAATTGTCTCCCTTTTTTTTAGCGTTATAATATCTATAGCCTTCAAAAGACAGATCAAGGTTGTCTGTTTGCTCATGTTATTTTCTGTGTTGAATGATGTCCTTCACGTCCTAAGCTTTCGGAGTTGTCTTTAATCACTTGGGAGTGTGTAAATATATATATTTTATATGGATGAGGGTGAGCATAGGTTTGAAGGAGGACTGGACGAGCTCCAGGAGCGCAGCCGGTGGGGACTGCGGGGTGTTGAGTGAGGGATCTAGGTGGCCTCAGGTTTCCCGTCTCTCATGTCTCTGATGCTCTGACCCTCTGAATTCCACTGTTTTTTTCCCAAGTGAAAGTTTTCTCTTCACCTGATCCCGGGGTATTGCCAGGCTTACAGCTCATTATACACGGGGGATCAAGTTGTATTGTAAAGTTGACGAAAATGACAATTTTATATATTTTTCTCCAGCAATTCCACGTTGCCGTGCAAGGCTTCTTGACTAATCCACTCAGATTTAGAGTTAATCCTCGTGCACTCGGTATATTTACGTGTAGGTATTTGAGAGATTTAAATGGACACCACTAACCCCTATGGGGTCTCATTTCTGAACATACCTTAGAAACATAATCTGATGGAGGAAGATGAGACACAAAGGCTTCTTTTCTCTAGCAATCAGCTTTCATTTTACTCTCCTTACAGAGCGAAATCAAGAAAACAAGAACTCCATGGCTGTGATTTTAAATGCTTTACCCACACGAGTGGATGTAAAAATTCTAAGTTAGGTGAAGCGCCCATTTTACAGATGTGGAATCTAAAGGCACGAAGAGGTGAAGCACAATTCTCAAAATAAGACAAGAGTGACAAGAGTGCAAACCCCAGGGATCCTCTGACAGCAGTAAGAGCATGGCCATGAGTTCAGCTGCTCATAAGAAATGTGTTTTAATTCCTTTGAAAGCCTTTGGCTTGTGAACTGGGGTTTAAATCTTGCCGGAGTTTCTTGTAAATTCTCCCGAATTCCTGTGATTTTGGTGCGTGGGGAAATATTGTAACAGGGTTTCTGGTAGTGTTTTATCACCTGCAGTTCTAGCTCAGGTCTGCAGGTGCAGGAGGATGCGAGAGGCTGGGATGGGAACAAGCTGCTGCATTCAGCTCTGGAGCTGGATTCTGAAACCCCGCAGTCGTGGTGGAACTTGCTGTCGGGGGTGACCTTGTGAAGGCCCCCAAAAGCTGGCAGTCAATAAACTCGGCGTGCAAATCACAGACGAGCTCCTGTGGGGCTGTTCATCAGCTTTAGAGAGGTTCAGGTTGGAGCCACCAGCCCTTAATGTCTGAAATTGGATCTTCACACCCATCCCCGGTGAAGCCACAACCAGCTCTACTGTCTAGTCTGGGGTCCACACCACGCCAGGTATCTCGGTTCCCGTTCCTGTTTTGCTGCTCTGTAAATCCCAGACCCAGATTGCCACAGACATTCACGTTCTTAAGCCGAATGAGCTAAGACCAGTGAATTTTACCTGGATTTAACAGAAATGCTTCTCAGTGGAAGGTGCTGTGATTTACACTCTCTTGCTGATTCTTTCTCCGACCTTCTCCTCCAGCTTCGGTTGGTAGTTGGATCACTTTATCAAATTCTTGTTGCCTTTACGGTATGCAAAAAATGAGCCCTTTCAGGACTGACAGTTAAGAGGTGAGGAAATACACTTTATACTAGCTTTGTTTTTTTTTTAAATCAAGGTAGAAATTTTGATTCTCATTTCAAGAATCTGTCAGGCAATGCTACAGGACAATGGCTTGAAACGCTCCTCGCTTTGGGTGGACTTCATCTCACCTGACTTTGACCATCTAAAAGTTTGCTATTCAGTCTGACCTGATGGTCTTCTTTCCATCTATGGCCAGTCCAGAGAAAAAGGCAACTTATGCTGTCTCCTGCAGAGGTGGATTGCTCTCTGGAGATGCCTCTGACTGCAGATTAAGTTTCCTTGGTTTAGATTGCTGAGGTTTAGGTAAGATCTGAAGCCACCAGACCCCGATTTGCATGGAGATGGATGTTCCCCTGGTACCTTTAGCAAAAGCAGATGTCTCGAAGTTTGGCGACTTCACCCTTAGCTGGACAGACAGATTGGAAACAACCGCAGGCTGGAAGTGGAGAAGACTGAATAATTTAGTAAAATAGGTGTCCAAAGAGTAGACTCCAATTCGTGCAGCCTGAGCCGGCGCTGGGTCCCAGGGCTCCGAGGGAAATACAAGGAACGGTAGCGGGCAGATGCAGAGCAATCTTTCTTCCCCAATGGCCCTTTTCCTAACCTCCAACAGCTGGCTTAACCCCGGTACATGACATTGTATACGCCTTCCAAACGCTCTTTACTTCTGGCTCTAATGACCCCGGGTATTATTATCCACATCAATTACACTTTGGCTCTTGGGTTTCAGGAGCATCGTGTGGCAGTGAGTCCTGCAGCCTCATTAAGCTCTCAAGAACGCCTTTCCTCCTCGCTTCTGTGCTCCTCAAGGATGGGACATGCCCTGGGCAACCCCTCGAGTACCTTTTGGGTCCACAGAGCTGCCTTCCCTCCCTCCCCTGGCTTTGTGCCCTTCTGGGGGCTGTAGGTGACAGCAGAATCGGGCCCATCGTCTCTGTAATTGTGATTATAATTAATAATTGTGATTATAATTAATAGAGTTCTATTTTTATCCAGCTTTTTTTTTTTTTTCCCAGGAGCTACGGGTACTTTGGCGTAATAACAGATGTCGCATTAAAAATAGGTGATCTTGCTAAGCAGGCTGTGAATAGTTACGTTCTGCTCAGCCTTTGTTCTTTAACTTAGGGGAAAGCAGAGAAATAATCTGCGGTTGCTTAATGGAGTAATAATAACTCTCTGCTACGGTTATTCCATTTGGCAAATGGGGAACTATTCCCCCATGCCCAGGCACAATGTTTTTTTGAATGGAGACAGCAGGAACGGGGCTGAGGCTGTACGAAACCTTCTATTCATAGGGCTCGGCTCCGTGCCGTGCCAAGTCCCTTTCCTTGCTTGCTCGTTATATTGTCAATGAGTTCATTAGCTCTTGGTCTGGAGTCAGAAGCAAAAAGAGCTGTAATTGCAGCTTCTGGAAAAATAATATCTTTTGGGGAAGGTTGTGGTTTTTTTTTTTTTTAATTAACATAATACTTTTTGGGTTGGGTTTTTTTCACATTAAAAATGATATCGAAGTGGCAATGACATGCATCTCTTTTTTAAATCTACTGGATTTTCCCTAATGGACAGCAAGGGCGAAGGAGCCAGTGGGAGAGCCATTTTAACAGCGAGGCTAATTAACCATAGAGCACTGCGCCCGGGTTATTGTGGCTTTTCCATTACTGGAAATACTGATATCCAGGGTAAATTTCTCTTCTTAAGAAACTTCCTCTGGCTAAAATTAATTCTGTGCCTGCGTTATAGGGGAAATGGAAAGGGGGGGGATCACGCTGGTCCCCCCTCACCGTGTTCTGCAGCAGGCATCTCCAAACAGGCTTTGGGGAAGCAGATGAGTGACAGGAGGAAAAGAGGGGAGGGACAGAGACCTGCAGGTAGGGTCGGCTGGAACCACGGAAAATATGGAGAAGGCGGCATCTGTTGTTGTGTAAGGTTTTCGTATCTCACCTTGTCTACTTCTATAGGTGTTTCCTGCAAAAACAGAGGTTAATTTATCACTTCTTGCAACACGCAATTTCCAGCATTCCCGGCTTCCAAGGCCAGCAGTTTGCAACTGAAATACTGAGGGGTTTTTTGTGGTTTCTTCATGCAAATATGAATGTTGTATCCAAGTGTAAGCCTCTTCCTCCCAGTGCGAAGGCGTCTCTGTGTGATGAATTGCAGGGATGCTGCCCCCCAGCCACAGCCCCCCCGCATGCAGGGCTTTCCATGCAAGGACTCATAGAATTGTGGAATGGTTTGGGTTGGAAGGGACCTTCAAAATCATCTAGTTCCAACCCCCTGCCCTGGGCAGGGACACCTCCTGCCAGACCAGATTGCTCAAAGCCCCCTCCAACCTGGCCTTGAATAATTCCAACCTCGGAGTCCTCTCTGCTGTCTGAGCATGAAAAATAAATAAATAAATAAATAAAAATAAAAGCATAATACAGCATTAAAAAAAATCAGGAACTTAGATAAATAGCTGGCGGGGGATTTCTTGAAGGTTTTTGTTGTTTCTGGGTTTTTTAAAAGAAGATGGCATTATGTACTCTGTTGAGGCAGGAGAAGAGAACGGTCCCTCATTCTTTTCACCTGTTGCAGTAGCTGGGGATTTTTGCGTAGCTAAAATTACTGGGTTCATGTGCAGCAGAGTGCAATGCTATAGAAAAACCTAGAGACATAGGCGAGTCATATTTTCGGCTGACATAAATCACCGGGGAGCCATTTATACCCCTCTGATTATCTGGCTGGGGATTAGGTATTTCATCTTCTCCCTGCCAGAGGCTCATCCCATGAAGAAGGAACAGCTTTGACCCGAAGAACATAGAAGGAAAGGTCAGGGTTACACACACCAGCTCCCCAAACTCAGCCAGGGTGGGAATTTGGTGGGAATTATTTAATCCTCCATTTCAGAGAGGCAGGAGGAGCAGCGTGGGCTCCGACGGTGGAGGCAGCGATGCCCGGTGTTTCCCAGGCAGGGACTGGGATGGAGCTCATCGCGGGGAGAATATAACCCACAGGAAAAAGCCAGCGCTGGGGAACAATAAAAGCATTAATTGCAGGCAAACACCAGGGGAGCCACATGAATCATGAGCCCGTGCATTAAATTGTTACATATCTTTTGGGGAGGAGAAAGAAGAGTCTTAACTGGTGAAGCCTGGCATTGGCAGAAAAAGCTGTTCCCACCTATTATCTTTTGAGGCAGACAAAGGGTGAAGAAAAAGGGAAGAGAAGGTAGAAACCACATATAAACATTAATTAATGCTCTCCGGGCCTCTTCTTCTTCTTCGTCATGTTAAACCTTTAATCCCTGGGATTTCAGACCATGGCTTTTTATTGGTCTGGAGATAATCGGTGCGGAAAGGAGTGCTGCGGGAAAGCCTTCGAGCTCCTCACCCGCTGGCCCAGCGCACGGAGCTGGGCGCCCTTCGTGCCAGCCTGCATCCCGTGGGAATGCAGATCCTGCCGAAATTCACTCTGTGCTCCCCTTCCCCGTGCTTTGCATTGCCTCCCCTTTATTTTCCATTTTATTAATATCTCCATTTATAGTTCCATGTATTATCCGTCTTCTTTTCCATTAAGAGCGTGTATCAGGTCAGTCCCGCCACCTCAGCTGGAAGGCGGTAATTTTCCATGGGATGTTAGATCCCCGATATTCACAAATATCCCAACGCTCTTCCCAAGGGCCATCCCACCCAGCTGTAGCCACTCCAGGGATGGCAGGACCTGGGTTCCCCGGCCGTGTCCCTGCCACGTGGTGTTAAGAAGCGATGGGTGGCTGCTGGTTGGGGAGGGCTGGAACGGATTTCTTCTCCGGCGATTACTGCTGCTCCTTGGCAAAGGGAAATGCTCCCTGGCTTGAACCCTTGAGGTTAAGCCGCATCATTCCTGAGTGTCACTCAGCGCTTAAAGGTGCTGTCAAGGAGATGACACAAGAATTTGTTAAGAAACTAATGTTTCCCCTCATCCCCTGCTCTCCCTTAGGGCTCGCAGGCACCCTGGCTGAGGAAGCGGTAATGAGAGGGGAGGAATTAAATCACGTTGCAGCTGCCCCAGAGCCAACACCAGGGGCTGGCTCCAGCCCGTACCTGGGCTGTGTGTCCTCGGTGGGGGACAGGAGGCAGGAAAAACAAACTCTGGGCCCTTTTTCTGAGTTTTAACCCCAATTATTATCATTTCTGGGACCCCAATAATCTTTAATGTTTATTCCAAGTGGGTTGATCTGAGTCCATTTTGCAGATGAGCCACTGAGACCTTACCACATAGGTAAGGTTTCCCAACCTGAGTCACTCTTTCAGGCAACAGATAATATCAAGATAATATCGGCTTCAAGAAATAGAAAACGGCACATTTTCGTGGAAGTTTCTGAAAGCTGAATATGCAAGAAGCTCTCATCCCACCGACAAGTAGGAGCGAGTCCGAAACGCGGGCGGGGAGGATGCCCAGCCCGAGAGGGGTCTCCTCTTTCAGAAGCTGTGCTCTTCCTTTTTTTTTTCATGTGAGGAGCAAGCCATTCATTTTCTCTGGCGAATAATGATAGTTTAGGGTTAAGATTTATGGCATGGCTGTTAGTGTCTTGATGGTAGATATGCAGGGCTGTTTAGCTATTGCCGAAGGTGGAAATCCATAAAGATGATGGAGGAGTCTCTCCCCAGACAGCACAAAAGGTCATTTGTTTTTTTTCCTGAAGATCTCGCCAAACTGCTGATGCCATCAGTTTTCCTCTCCTCCCCTTCCCCTTGGCACACAAGGTGTACATGGCTCCGGTTTTATGGGCAAACAGGGGTGCAAGAAAGATGCTTCTTATTCATTTTCTGTCCCTCTTTATTTATATTTCTCCCCTAATGTCTCTTGCTCGGGTTCAAAGCCTCCAGCTTGAGCACTTTTCCTACTACCTTGCTCTGGGGCTCCTTCCCATCCAGCTGCCTTCACCCCACTCTGAAAGATGTCAGTGGGTTTTGCCCCATAGCTTGTTCCGTTCATGAGTTCCCTTCGAAAATAAACACACAATTTTCTGTTGGGAAAACGAGGTGGGGCAACAGCAAAAGCCTAACGTGTTTATTACTGGGTATTTCAGAACATGATAATAATAATAGTAAAGAAGAAGAAGAGGAAAAGAGGAAGGAAAGAAGAAGGAGAAAGAGAAGAAGAAGAGGAAGGTGGATGCAACAGTTGCTGGAGCTGCACAGGAAACCAAGTCCACTGTAAAAACAAAGGTTTTGCTGAATTTTTCCCACCATTTTGGGTCACAAATGGGGCCTTGAGCAGGCAGTGCCCCATCCTGCATGTCCAGACCCTTCTCCCCGGTCCCGCACCTCCAGCCACTCAGGAGCAGAGATGAGCGTGGCGATAAACAATAAACAGAGGTGACCCAGCCAAACTAAACAGAGGAGGAGAAAGCCCTGATAATCATTTTTGTTTTGGAAAATAAGATTTAAGAACATGCACTGGAGAGCATGTGAGCAGGATGGAGCTGTGCTTGGCACCCTCTGGCACGGTGACGGGGGCGTGCGTAGCCCCGGGCCCTCGGCGAGGTCTGTCCCTGCACGTCAGGTGGAATTTTTCTGCTCATATCTTTCATCGGTGAAGATGCACGTTGGCTTCCCAAAAATCCTCATCTCCTGAAAGATAGGTGGCCTCTAGGAAAGGGGCTTAGCCCCGTGCCTCGAGCAAACCTGCCCAACATCCATCCAGTTTTCAGTAAGAGTGAAATTTTCCGCAAGCATAATTAGAAAATCAGAAATTGCCCCCTCCCTTCCCAATCTCCTCCCCCCCCGGGAGCAGCGGAGGGATGGCATGGCCAAACCCCGGATGCCAGCGATGCCCCTCCGTGCCAAAACCTGCGAGTGACCCGCCAAATGCATCCAGCTGTGAAATTCTCATTTCACCACAGGTGCTCCTTGTGGCTTTCAGGCTTGTTTAGCCCATTAAAGAATTGGAATCACTTCACGGATAGGTGAGAGAGAGCAAATTGGGCTTTTTTTTTTCATTTTTCCACAGCTCTTGGGTGTGATGTTGACTTAGCTGGGCAGGAACCACATCAGCCTGGGAGGACTGGAAAGAGGTGCTGTGTCAAGCGTGTGCTCTGACAAAGAGCAGTTGGTGTTTGGCACTCGATCCCACCATCCCAAAACCCAAAGTCCCCTGGGCAAGGTGACCTGTGGAGAGCAGCTGGACTCTTCTTGCCCAATTTCTTGGAAATTGCCACCAGTTTGAGCTTTGTGAAAACATGCAGCAACTCAATTTTAAATAGATTTTTAAACAGAATTATTTCAGGTTCTGGACCCAATGCTCCAAGTCCCATTTTAGAATGATCTTTGAAGAAAAATGGAAAAAGTATGAACTTAGTGGGGGAGGAAAAAGGACAGATGGGTAAAACCTCATTTTTCATCAGATCCATGACCAATTACCTTGACCTCCCACAGACTATAATCCATAGACATTTATGAGCAGTACCTATGTCAGAAGATGCAATCATGGTGCTGTTGTACCAGCAAGTGACGGACCATTACAGGCCTCTTGTCCTGGGGAACTTGTGGTCTCAGTGGGCAAAGCAGATAGATGAGAGAAGGTGAAGCAAGGAAAAATGACGTAGGCAAAGGTGTGCTCCAAAGGAAGGGTCTAGGACATGACCACCACTGGGTTTAGCTTGGGTGCCTCAAGCATTAGTGCAAGAGTAGTGGACACAGCCCCTGCTCAGCTCTCCTTGCTGTGTGGATGGTCAACAAGCAGACAAGGAATGAGGTGAGTAACGGCATGAGCTGCCCACGCCATGTCCTCCTTGATCATGGCTCTCCTGCCAGGATTGGGACGGGAAGAAAGTCTTTGAGGGTGTCTCCTTTGCCTCAGCACTCTGGTGTGATGGACTTTCATTTTCCTACCATCTATCTGGGACAATCACGTTCTTTTGTCTTCTTTACCCGAGCCCACATACCAAACCTCTGCTCATCAGAGGCCAAGCGAGAGCCAGGAAGAGCTTTGCTCTCCCTGAGGCATGGAAACCCTGAGTGGAGCACTGGCCCTGCCTGTTCTTGGATGCTTTCTGATAACGACGTTTTAATAAAAGATCTGTCACTCAAATATTTCCGAATCATTACAGAAAAAAGGAATGAAAAGGAGTAATTGGAACCCTGAGCCCAAAGGGGTAATGTTAAAAAAAACCCAACAACCCACAACCCAACCACAGAGTGGTTGAGAGACCCTAAACTTGAAGCTGAGCCTCAAAATCCCCCTGGGAATGATTTTCTTGTCCGAAATCCAGAAGGATCCATGATTCATAGCCCGATCCTGCCCTGCAACGGCAGCTGCAGAGGATAGGAGGAGTATTCAGGTGTTAAATCCTCTCTCTGTCCTCCACCACCAGGTTTGAGCTGGGAACGGAGCTGTGGGAGGAGAGCCAGGAATGAGTGAAATATCTTGAGATGGAGCTGATCACAGGCCAGACCTTGGGCAGTGATCCCACCAAGGTGAGGGCTTTGCCAGCTCCTGTGGTATTTGTTTTGCTGTTTGTCGAGAATAGGTGATGTTTGGCAAAAAAAAACCCTGGCTCTAGGAGTCATGGGGTCTCTTGAGAGCCTCTGTTCCCAGGAGAGGTGGAGGTGGAAATAAGTCAGGTCATTTCCACCTCTTGGAGTAGGTGGGAAAAGCTGGAAAATGTGGCTTCTACGAGTGAAGAACTTAGGAGGCAACCTTTATTGTATTCAAAAATCTCGTCACTTTAAAGCTGATCTCATTATCCGTGGAGATGAGTCACGGGTTTCTGAATGTGTGTGGGTGGCAATATAAAAATTTCCTCTGAGTAAGGAGAGCGGGGTTTGGCGAGTGGGCAGTTGGTACTTTCTCCGATCCTCCCACAAGGAGACAGTGTCTCTGCGAAAGGTGACAAAGTGAATCATTTCTTCTCCTTCTTTCGGTGGCGGTTCTGGCCGAGCTGCATGTGCGCAGCCCGTCCCCCTCTTTACTTATTGTTTAAAACCCATTTAACAAAGCCTTTCGAAAATTGTCTCTATTTGCAAAGGGTTTTTGAAGGAGCTTGCAGGCTGGGAGCGGGGGCTCTCTGTCACCTTCCCTCTCGATGATCTCAAAGGTCCCTTCCAACCACGAATATTCTGTGATTGTGTGATTCTTTTGTCCAGCAGCAGCTCCTCCTCTTGGTGCGTGAGGTTAATTCAGTGATGGCTGGGGAGAGATATAAAACTATACCGTGGCAATTAATCAAAACTCATGGCACCACGTAGGCACTCCATCGGCACTCGCTGCGCCCGGGGCTCGTTTCACTGTCACTTGATAATGCGCCTCTCCTCCTGTGAAATACAAACTTGGGTGGAGCTTCCCTTTTCACCCCTTTGATTGTTCATCTGGAATCCCAAGGGACTGGAAATGAAATACATTGGCTTAAGTGATGTTCCCCAGATCGGTAACTGGATCCTGGGAGGATCCCCCGGGGCGCTTTTCCACCAGGTGGGACGAGGGACGTGTCTCGCTGCTTGCGCTGACCCCTGCTAAGGCAAGCACATGCTTGAGTCGCTTACTTATTTTTATTTGTGCGATTTAGCGCAATAAATCACGCTCGTCTTTCCCAGGCTCCCCCGTGCAGCAATCGGGGAGCTTTCCCGTCCCGTTTTAAAGCCGGGCGCTGAGCTCTCCATCACCCTGCGCTGCCCGGGGACTCGTTTTACCTGTCGATAGACATCTCCATCTGCAGCTCTCAGCCCCTCTCAGAGGTTCCACCTCCTGCTTTGCCGGAAGGTGCAAAGGGGAAAGGACTTGTCCATTGAGAAGAAACTCAACTCAGCTTCTTGGAAAATAATTTCCATTGAGGAAACAGAAGCATGAGAGCAGATAATTTATTCCTTGAAGAAATCAATACATTTGTTAAAAATCGCACTGTTGGTGGGAAGGTTTCTATGGTTAGAAAGTGTTTTATCCTCCCAGCCTGTTTTTCTGTGAATGCGAGCTCAAGTTAATCACTTCCACTTTATCCTCGCTGATGTTATTTATATTTCTATTTGACCCAGGTAGATGGAAGCCCACCATTTTAGGCACTGCCTGGATAATGGAAAAACAGCCAACAACATGCCTGGAAATAATCCCTAAAAATCATGGGACTCCTTCCTTCCAGCACACAGAAGTTGTCTGCTTTTGGATATTTATCAAAATAGCTATTCTGGAATAATTATTTTGGGAGGAACATTTGCGTTCCAGAATAAGAGTCTCTTTTTTTCTCCCTTTGCCTTAACCCAGCTTTAGAAGTGATTTCTCCATATCCAGCATTAGGCAACTTCTCACCAAGATGGCTACGCGCCGTCATGCATAATAATATTTCCTTCTCGCCCTGGATGTTACACCCCAGGATTTCCAGGTCTTTGGCAGTTCACGGCACCTTCAGCGAGGTGACTAAGTCTGGTTTCATCTCCTCCATACAGACGGGTGGGAATGGGCGAAGCAGCTCAGGGTCTTGAGACAAAAGGCCCCGAAATCATCCCCTTTGATTTGTTTTGACCACCGGTGTGGGGGCTCCATCCCCTTGCACAGACCGGTGGGTTCCTGCTAGACGTGTCCGTGGCCCACTGGGGGTCTAAGGGCAGGAGGGTGAGTGGAGAGCAGTGATTTCCCCCCCCTCCCCGAGCACCTACGTGCTTTGGCAGGGGGTGATCTCTCCCGCTGGATGCCACATGCAAATACGTGCACGTAAACAGACGGAGGAGGCTGCTTGATCCTCCTGGCCTAATTGAAAGCATAGAGGTCTGTTGTGGTGCCTGTTGCTATAAACACGCTGGCAATTTGCACAAGTATGTGACATTGTAAAAGTTCCTGAAA
The DNA here is from genome assembly GCA_025774025.1 of Xenus cinereus. Taxonomy (NCBI): domain Eukaryota; kingdom Metazoa; phylum Chordata; class Aves; order Charadriiformes; family Scolopacidae; genus Xenus; species Xenus cinereus. The sequence continues at coordinate 1,779,412 of JAOXJK010000010.1, forward strand.
GATTTTATCTGGTTGGTTTTGGCTGGAAGCCCTTTATTCACAGAGAAACGCCAGGTAGAAAGACAATAAGCGTGTATCCATGTGTATATTTTCAACTTCCTAAAGGCCATCAAATTGGAAAGGGAGTGGGTTTACTTTACTCAAACATCTCCTGAGTTGAAGACAAGGTAACCCAGGAAAAGCCTTTCCTGTACTAAAAAAAAAAAAGAAAAAAAGAAAATAAATTTTGCTTCTCAGTGTTCCTCCCTGCACAGATTGCCTGGGCAATCTTTAACAATCTCTTGTACCTCTGAGTTATTTTGATTTTAAAATATTAGTTCATAACAAATCTTAAGCTGTCAAAACTAAAGGATTGTACAAAATAGCTTCAAGGTTACATAAACAGAGTAGCTGGGAAACAATTCGGTAATGCGCATTCAGCTCAAAAGTGGAAGACTTTTACTTTTTTAAAGACATTTTCCACCTGAATACTGGCCCTCTTTGTTTTGGGAAACATTGACTCAATGGGATTGAAATACTCTGCATAAGGAGAAGGGAAGGCAAGTGGCAGGAGACAAACTGGACAGAGAAGAAGAAGAGGAGCTGGGGCAGCAATTGCCAAAAACACATTTAATGAGCATCTTGATGAGAAGCAACTGGGGATGGGTGGGAGCTGGGAAGGGCAAGTGGATAAATTAAGGCATGGTGGTGCTGATGGGGGGGAAATAATGGGGAAAAATCAAGGAAAGGAGGTAAGTGTGAGCCTGAGAGCAGCTGAAGGGAAAGGGAGGAACTGCTGTGAAGGTCATTTGGTGTAGGACTGATGGGAAGAGGTTTGGGTCTGAAGAAAGGAAAATGAGAAGAAATGTGAGATGCTCTGGGATTTTGTGCTGGAAGAGGGAAGAGAGAGCACAGGGGGAGTCCTTTGACAATAGTAGGTGGAAGAGGAGCTACATCTGCAGTGGTTGGGGGAACCCAGTATTTCTGTCCTGGTTTGATTTAGGATATGACACCTCTGAAAAAGACAACGATTCAGGGTGTCCCTACAGCTGGGGGTGGAAAGGAGAGGGCTATGAAGCTGGCTGTGATCCACTTGCTCCGAGGAGCTCCTGAGGCTTCCAGGGAAGGAAAGAGGTGGGTGCCAATTAGAAGGAGAAAATTCCAAATAAGACAGAAGAAGTTGGACTGGAAAGAAGAGTTGGGGTTTGGGGTGGGAGAGAGAGCTCTGCACTTAAAATTGCCATGGTGGAAGGAGAGGGCTGGCCTGGAGGTGGTAAGAGGAGCAGGCAGCAGTGATGGGGAGAGAGAGTGATGGGAGAACATGGAGCCTGTGGTGGGGATGCAGAAGATGGGTGTGATGGGACAAAGCTGGTAAGAGGACATCAGGCAAAATTCTCTATCCTTGAGGGCCCTCTATAATAGCCTTCCCTCCCTGGAGCAGGAAAACTTCCTGCACCAGGGCGAAGGACCAGAACAAGCTGCTCCTCAACCCAAACGTGTGTTCCTACTAAAATTAATAGGAACAGAGAAAGGAGGTGCCTTTTGCAGTGCCCCTTCTGAGACGAGGCTCCAGCTGTTTTCTTTCCTCCTCTCACTTGTCCTCACTATTTTTTCCTGGGTTTTTTTTTTGCCAGCTGCAAATCTCCCTGAATCACTGAGTTTATTAATTTAATATCAGTGCAGCTTCCTGGATGCTTACAAGAGATGTGTGTTTATATTGACCTTAATTCAGCAAAACACTTAAGCACATGTCTGACTCTCAGCAACTGAATGGGCTGCCAGGACTACTGTGTAATTAAAGCTAAAAACAACTTAATGTCTAGTTTATTGAGGGCCTACTCAACTAATTAGTTAAATCTTCCACGAAAAGTCACTAGGATTCTTAATAAAGCAATGATCTACAAACAGCTGTTGTGTGACTCTGCCCAGGTCAAATTATCTGGTTTGCAGTTTAGATGCCTGAAATATCTGCCTTCTCTTTTTTGTGCGTCTGGAGTTTAGTTGTTCATGAGAAACTCTTCCCTCCTTCCCCAGTAAGAAATACTAAAGCCACCAAATGTTAATTGATTTAAAAACACATGGTGCCTACCAGGTAGATGTGGTAAATCACAGTTGTCAGGTAATTAAACGCAACCCGTAAATCACAGTGGAGCATGTGAACCAAGCGTTCAGAGTCAATGCCTTTAATTAATGTTGTAAAACAATATTTCAGGCTTAGATCGAGTGTACAAGGAGGATAACGTATCAAATTATGGCTAATAAAATATCAGCAGTGGATATGGCACTAATAACCAGTAGCCACCGCCATCCGAAATAGCCCGGTTGCACCCCAACAGGTGGCCCGCTTTGAAACGCGGTATGCAATGTTATTGCAGGGGGATTAAGAATGGTCATTAGACTCTCGTTGCTCTTGTAACGCTGGATTAATTAACCAGCAAGCAGAATTATCTGCCCCCGGATTCATCACCTGCTAAAATGTACCAGCGCGTCATGAGAGATTAGACGTGGGGGGGTGGTGGAGGGAAGATTCTGCCCTTTCTTATAGCTTCGATGCCCACGTTGGTTGTGGGCTCCTTCTTGGTTTTGTTTGCACCCCTGGCAGTGGCAGGAGGGGCAGCCTGGTAGAGGAAAAATGATTTACAAGGCATAAGGAAAGAGCCAGGTTTTAGAGCACTATTAACAAGTGCAAGACTGTGTTCAAACAGGGTGAATTCTGCTGCTTTTTGCCAATCCTGTGTTTATTTTCCTACTGGTCTTGGCTTGGTACATGTCAATGGCTCTGAGCAGAAAGATGGGGTGACCAACCTCGTTGGTCATCGCATTGGCAATGCTCGAGGTTTCAGATACAGTGAGCCCAGCAAAGCCCTGGTGGGACCGTCGAGGGTGAAAGTCCAGCGTTGAGTGGCACATCCCAAATCCCCCAAACCCCTTTGTGGTGCTCAGCCCAGGTTACAGTAAATCCCCCGCTGTGCAGATGGACTTTGGGGTGGATTAATGAGTGGAAAACCTTTGCTGGGGCAAACGGCCCACAACCATTTATGCTCTTGACATCCCACTTTGGTACAGGAAGGCTGAGAGTCTGGGATAATTGAAATACATTGCATTTGAGAACTATTGAGCAATGTCACTGTAAAAAAAAAAAAAAAAAACCACAAAATATGCTTTTTAAAAAAAGTTAATGCTCAGTGTTAACAGCATTTTTTGTTTTTCACCAAAAGGTTCTTTTTTCAAGCAGGGATCCTTGTAGATAAATCAGTGCTTTGCTAATAAAGCCACTAGCTATAACTTTTTTTTAAAAGCTACTGAAATAGAAAAAGCCTCAAATTTTAAAAAAGGATCAATCTGAGCACTTCAAAATGTGCAACTTGCATATCATTATCTTTCTCCCCCCCTCAAAGGACAAAACTTCATCTCTAAGCCAGTTCCTTGTTTCCTTCTGTCCACCTCCAAACCCTGCCGTGCTTTAAAAAACTGTCCTCTTCCCACGAAGCATTTCAATTCCATCAGGCCAGTGTTTCCCAAAATAAAATGAGCATTTCTAGAGGTTGCTAAGCTGGTCTCTGATTTAAATTTATGTCTGATTGGTCTTCTCATCTCTTCTTTCCTCTTTTCTCAGCCATTTAGTTATTAAAAGTATCCAGATAGTCTTTATAACCCTTTTACATACGAATTATCTGTAATTTATTAAGGATTAAGGCTTACGTAAAAAGCATTGCTTTAGTCACATATCCATTACACCACTGTGAATTTGTCTTAAAAGTGCTTTTTGGCTCGCAGAGCTCCCCGTGGGAGGAAGTTTAAGTTCAGACCAAATTTATCGTGTCCTAAATGCATGGTTGGAAGGAGCCAATGTCGTCACTCAAGATTTCTTGCAGATCTTTGCAATTTAACAGGGCTTAAAGTCCAGCTTTAAAAGGACCCGGGAATTTGTTGTGCAAGTGAAGCCGTGTCCCGATGATGTTCATGGCCAAGTTTTAGTTGGTGGCTCCGGAGTGGGTTTTGGGTGCGAAGTGGGTCCTTTTGGGTCAGGAGGGATGCTGTGCTGGACCGAATTATTGGGGGCTGGCACGGAAGGGACGTGGAGCATCAACTCCCTGCCCAGGATTGGAGCCGTTCCCAGCAGAGATGTATCTAGCTGGTTCCCAAGATGGAATTCCTTGCCTTCCCAAAGGGCACAGATGGATAAACTGCCCTTTTAATCCCATTCCCAGGGCTCAGACTCTGGGATCTTCCCCTAATTCCTGGCTCTGAAACTCTCCTGTGTCCCCCCCGTGCAGGGATTTGACCCTTCGGCCCCGCTCCTCTTCCTCTTCTCCCTTTTAAATAGTGGAGCCGGGTCATTTGTTTTCACCCTCGTTCTTCAGAGCTGCTCCACCGGTCCTCCTGCCCGGGAGGTGAACGAGAACAAATAGGCTTTGTGTGGCTTCTAGATGGCTGTCAAAGCCCCATGGAATAAATATTATTTGGCTGAAGGGGAACAGGACTCTAGAAAAGAAAAAAAAAAAATAAAGGCAAATAAATAATGTTGCCCTCTCCTCTGTTACACCTTTGTTTTGCTGCTTGATGTGTTGGTTAGTACAAAGCCTGGTGCTTGCTTACTGCTTCCCTTGCCAAGGGGACTCGAACCATTTTCCTCTTCCCTTGAATTTTTTATTTGCTTATTCTTTCAGTATCTGTGGGTGAGGAAAAGGTGAACAATCCCCTGCCTTTCGAGGTGCTCGGCGGGGAGGCTGGCCAAGAGCATCTTGTATCTGAATGGAGCTTTTCTCTCGGCTTCGCTGCCCACCTTGGTTTATGATGTTGGAGCTGGATGCTGTAATTAGGATGCGTCGGTCGAGGCTCAGGAGGTGCAGACAATATAGGGCTTGGGAGAAATAAGTTTCAGGTCCTTTCCTGGTTTCCTGCTGCTCCCTGTGCTATTCCAGGCATATTTTCTAAATTTTTTTTTCTTCATGGGCACAAAGGACTGGAAAATAATTGTGAGCAATAGCTGCCTTTCTCCTTTCATCTGTTTGCAGCTTCTCTCCTTGCACACCCAAGGGCCGTCGGCTCTGTTGCTCTCTGAGGAGAGGTTTGCTTGTTTGGGTTCGTGTGTTTTCAGTGCCTGGCACAAGAAGGTCTGTGAGTAAAGCTTTTATGGGTTCCACGATAAACATAATAAATAATAGTGCTGCTAACGCTCCTGTAACCCCGGGAAGCGGGGCATGAAGAAAACCCCTTTCTGCCATGAGCTGAGCAATGCTAGCGTGTGTGCTGGCAGCACTGCTGCTGAAACGTGGGTAATTTTGTGGCAGAAATGTCACGCTGGGTCCTTTTTCAATTTTTCTTCATTTTGAGCATGGTGAGAGCCTGGCCCAGGTTGCCCAGAGAAGCTGTGGCTGCCCCATCCCTGGAGGGGTTCAAGGCCAGGTTGG
>JAOXJK010000010.1:1792416-1810559 GCA_025774025.1 Xenus cinereus
TCCCCTTTGCTCCTTCCCCAAGCTTTTATGAATCAAACTTTTGTCTCTTGCTTTTTTCCTTGGAAGCCCCAGGATTGTGCCACTGTGTCAAGACGGGGGCTGCTCTGACTGACTCGCTTCTCCCTGCAGGGGAAACCTGGGAAATTAATCCCTCTTGGTAGGGAGAAGAAACAGTTTGACATTTACCTCCTTGTTCTCACAGGACACAGCCTTCTCCCTTTGCCCCCAAAAGACCAGTGGGGGTCTTTTGACTGCCCGACGTGGCTGTTGGGATAACCCAGAACAGCCTCGTCATGATAAAAAAACCTTCTTGTTGGGTTTTTTGTTGGCCATGGCAACCTCCACAGGGTGGACGTTGCCCAAACCTCATCACTGGGAGATGTTTGGAACTTGGCATGGTGGGTTGGTTTGGAGATGAGTGGGTTCCCTGCCTCCTAGTGACCACAGTTGGTCACGTCATCCCTTGCTGAAAGACTTTGTGCAATGAATTGCAAAGACGAAGTGAAAGAGGCAGGTGGCCTTGGGGACTTGCATGCTCAGGACAGCCCTTCTCCTGGCACTGGCTGAGGCCTGCTGGAATTCAAAAAACCTCAGACAAAAACCTCTGTTGCTGCATAATTGCTAGGGAAATTAGGACAGAGATAGGAAGACTCGTGGAGAAGAGCCATAGGAAATTCCTTCTGTTTAATCTTCTCCCCCTCCTGGCAACTTTGCCACAAACTTGAACTGAGCTCAAATCAAACCATCGCTGTGTGGCTCTGAAAAACCAGACGAAGAGTTTCAGGGCATTTCCTTGGTTCTTGCACACCCTGAGTGGTGAGGAAAGAAGCCCCAAGCTCCTGTGGTCAGAGGCACCATGCCAAAACGTGGGCCTGACTTCCGAAGTGAGTGGTAGAAGGGGAATAAAATTCAGGAGCTGAGTTTGTTCCCAAGTTAGCCAAAGGGTTTAGCTCTGCTCCAGTTGCCAAGCCTTCATCCTCACCACCAACAACTGGAGATCTTGTGGGCTTCAGCTTGAACAAGCAAACCCAGTTATTCTTCACCATTTCAAATCACGAGGGGAAAGTGCATAATTACTGTGCCTGCTTTATAATTACAGCTGTTCTGTATTGATAATTACCAGCGTGACTGCACAAATGATTGCGTCGCTTTTGGATTAAATGACCCTGCTAAAACTACCAAAGTGCCGAAAATAATCCGGGTTGGTGGGAGGACGGGTTCAGCATCTTTTAGGCATTAAAAGAGCCGTAGACAGAGAAGCCTCCTGCCCAAGGCAGGGGAGGGTGTGGGCAGGATGGTGAGGTTGGCAGGTGAGGGAGGATGCAGAGGTTGGGATTTTGGGTTGTAAACATGACAAATAGGTTTCTTGCAGAGATCTGAGCTCTTTCTGAGCCCCATTGGGTGCCTGAGCAAGGAAATCTGAAATTTTTCCTCTTTTGTGTTAGGAAAAAAAACAGTTTTCTGCAAGTAAATTATTTATCTACAAACAAGTCAGCCCTGGACATTGAACATGGTTGATGCATTATTCTCCCATGGGATGCCATCGTGCAAAGTCCCACCTGTTGACTCACTGTTTGGACCAAAGAGGGGACCTTAGTCCGGCTATTCGAGGCTGCCCTACGCAACGAGCTGGGGCTCAGCAAACACTCGAGATCGGGCTATGCCCCAAAAAACTTCTAATCCAAGGAGGAACTTGCAGCAATAAATAATGGAACCTGGCCCAAGGGCTGGGGGTAGAAGCCAGAGCCGTGCTCGCCGGGTGAAGCTGGATGTTGGAACTGGGGAACCTTATTGAGTGGTGGATGAAACACCATTGAAACACCATTGCCAATCAATCCCCCGGCCTGCACATGGTGCAAGACATCCCTTTTTCTCTTCCCAGGAGTCTGGTAGCTGTTTAGACCCAAGTCCAGGCCCAGCTTTAAGGGGGACACATGCAATTTCTCATTGGGTCATCATTTCCATCCGTTTCCTCCACGGGGAATAGCTCCAGTGTGGAAGAACCTCTGAATCCACCAGCCACCTGGAGAAAAGAAATCTTGCCACATAGCCCGAGAGGTGCTAAAGGGTGAGGGCCCCTCTGCAGATGAAACGTGCTTGGGTGCGCTCGCTGGAAGCCTGTATGGGCTTGCTCTTTGCCTCTGTCTTGTTCCCAGTCACTGCCGTGACAGCCCCGGCTTGGCTCTGCTGCTTGGCCTCCTCTGGATGGGGCTGTTCATGGGAAAGGCTCCACCAGTGATGGAGCTTGGAGGTCCCGTTGTCCCCGGGCACACATGCAGACTCCAGTCTGGAGCTGCAGTAAAATATTCTGCTTCTCCTTATGTCCCTCTGAGTTTGCATTTTGAGGGTTACACCTAGTTATGTCGGCAAGGACACCAGCAGGATCCCAAAGGATCTGCCTGGCACAGCTAATCCTATCCCAGATACTTGGGCAGGGTTCATCCAGCGACCCTGGACCTTATCCCCAGAGGAATGAGAAGCACAAGCTGTAAGCTCAGGACCTGCAAAGCATCTCACAGGGGAGCAGGAGATCCCACTGCTCCCCCTGCAAAAGCCTTGGTGTCCTCCACAAGTCCAGCTAAAGACCCACTCAGCTTTCCAGCCTCGCTGCTTGTTCAAAATCGATTACTGTGGGTTTTTTTCTGATTTCCAGGCAAAACAGGAAAGAGTTATTTTGACTGAGCGTCCTTGCTTTGAATACCAGGGAAGTGTGAGCCCGTGCACGTGAGGGAAACAAGGTGCATCTCTCAAGGGCATTGAAGCCAAATAGGAGTTTCCCACAACCAAAGCCCAGGTAAAATGCAAGTTCTTGCCCAGAGATGAGAGGACCTTGGAGACCTCACGTGTGCCATGAGCCGGAGCAGAGTTACCCCAGCACCAGGTCCTCAGCACAGGTCTGTAGAAGACACCAGCAGTATCTCAAGGTAGGGAATCAGAGGCGATCGGGTTGTTGCAGCTCTGAGTTACCGAGGTTTAGTGCGTTACCAGCAGGAAGGTGGCTCCAGCAAATACGTTTAATCCTGCATTTGCATCCCACCTCTGCGATAGAAGGGCACATGGCCAGGGTCTGCGTTGCAGCCCACCGATGGTAATTTTCCCCATCGCTGGTGCTTGGAGCTCGCCTGCACCTCAGGGCAGACCCAGCTCAAATGAATTCACTTTATTCAGACACAGCAAAGTACAGCAATTCATACCAGGGAGACCAGAACCTGGCCTCCATGCACCATGGGCTAAAAATTCAATAACTCAAACCCCTGACATTATTGCAATAGGTTTTTTTTTTCCTCCTGAGGCTCCTAAGTATTTTTGCTGTTATTATTTTAATTGACCTCTGAGAAAAGAGCAGTATCAAAACAGGAGCTCAGGTTACCTAAGTTATTATCCTGTTGTGTACAATGACTGATTATTTTATATATATAGATTTGGATATGTATAAACTCTTTTTTTTTTCTTTCTGCAAAGGCAGCAGTTCAATAAATAATTAATGTTTCTTAATCCTGTAGCTATTTCTCTTGCTGTAAAAAATTAATTGGTTTTCCATCATCTGTTTCCCTCTGACCCGGAGGTATCTGGCACGGCGTCCGTGCCCCTGCTTAAACACGCTCCTTGTAATCTTTGTCATGCCCATGGTACAGAATCTGGGGGATAAACAAACTAATCAGAGATATTAGAGGCACCTCCAGGAAGGTTTAGTCATCGTAACACTTTGCGCTTATGCAGCATCCATCCGTCTGGGAATAATTAAGCCTCTCAACCCCTGATGAGGTAAATGCCGTGCTCGTTGGTGTGTAGACTGGTAAACAGAGTCACAGAGAGGTTACACGGTTTGCCCCGGACCACACAGTAAGTCAGTGGCACCGCTGAAAAGGGAAAATTTCCCCATTTTCTCTGTCCCTGTGAGGCCCTGTTGCCTCTGAGACGAGCTAAAAATTCAGCGATGAATCCGAAAGGGGCTGTAGTTCCTCCACCGGCTCCGAGGAAGCTCCGGGTGAGTATTAAATAGAAAATTTAGGTGAAATGGTTCTTTGATTGAAAATGCTTTTACACCACCAGCTTACAAAAAGTACCTGAATTGCGGAGGGGGATAAAGTGAAATAGCTGGGAGGTCCTAGACAAGCCTGCAGTGAGTTCAGGACCTGCTTCTGCTCTCTTGGGCTGGTCGCACACCAATGGCCTGACCCACAACCTGCCTCTCCTTCAATGGGGACACAACTAGGGACACAAGGCTCAGATGGGAATATGGGACCAGACCCCCCCCTTTCCAGGGCTTATCAGGGACAGACTGCTCTTGTCACATAACCCAATGCCCCTCACAAGCCCCAGCTTGAACCCGGGGCCTATTTGGGCTTCACACCTGCAGCCCGTTGCTGCTTAATCCTCCCACTCCCAGCCCTGCTCCTGCATCACAGCAACCCTGTGCATGCCCTGGTGCTTCCAGAACCATCACCAGTGAGGAACATTGGCAGGAAGGTAAAATTTACTGCAGGTATTTATTTATTAAGATAAACGTTTAGAGAAGGAGGTATTTCACAGGAGGAACAAGGACTTGCCCTCACTGCCTGTCAACTTCTTTCAATGCTCCAAGGCTTCCCTGGTCCCAGCCTGTTCCCCAAAGCATCTCTGGTCTCTGCTCTTCTGTTGTAAATGCTACCAGCCTTTTGATCTTCTGTACCCTCCAACTTTCACCTTTTTTCACCCCAAACTTTTCAGGTTGGTGAGGGAAATGGCAAGTCCTTAAAGCTTCTCAGCAGTATCTCCAGCAGCCCTGAAGTGTTTGGTGCGGGGTGACTTAGAGATGTTGTGTTTTCTCCAAGCTTACTTTTCCTCCCAGCCGTCTGCAGATGCTGAGCATCCCCTTCACCAGGAGAGCGCGTGACATTCATAAATCATCCCTGAGCGCTCCTGCCTCTCTCACAACAGCAAGGCTCTGCCTGAAGCTTCTGCCTTCCCCTTGAGTGCCTGGTTGAGGAGAAGAGCTTGCTGGAGCAAGGAGCTACTGCCCCCATTTAATGGGGAAGAAACATGGAACTGCAGGGAGAAACTGTAATAGCCACTAAGCTGGAAAATGTGACTTTGGCACCCAATAATTCATGTGTGGCTGCTCTCCGTGGACTGCAGAGAGGTAGGGTTTGGGGTCTAGTGTCTCCTGTGGTCTTAGCCACTGGTGGTGGCCGAAATGGCCATCGCTGCTATTGCTTTGCCGGTGTCATGGAGCTGAAAAGTGGCACGAAAGCTGCTAGTTCAGGCTTCTGAGGTCTTGCATTACCTGCTCCTGTTCTGCGTGGGAGAGAGGAGGGACGAGCTCCCTGCCCTGCCTGGGCGGAGGACAGCAGCTCGTTTGGCTTTGCTGGGAGGGATTCAATGGTTGTCTGCGTACAGGTTGTGCCCGAAAGAGTTAACTGATGGGGAAACAAGAGCCAGTTCCGCCTAGGGGAGCTAGCATGTACAAGCATTTTCCTAATATGAAGCTTTGTTTAATTACGTCTGATGAAGGCTTCAGTGGGAGCCATCACTGCCATTGCATTTTTCTGGAGCAAATTCCTTCCCTTTGATTCGTAATCTGCTAACATCCCTACTGGCCAATCTTGTACAAACAGCCCTCCGGGCTGTCAAATCAAATGGAAAATGTGGGCTCACATGGCACCGTCAGAGTCTGAGCCCAAAGGGTGTGACGGGGGAGGCCGGGAGGTTACAAGGTAAAGATTCCTGCTCCAAACCATCTCCGCACATGTCTGGACCGAGCTCTCCCAGATGTCTAGAGATCAGGTCCCAGAAGCCCTGAGAGAGAGCTTCAGCTGGATGGTCCCACAGCCCCCTGGGAATGGCAGCAAAACCCCGGCACCCGGCGTTAAAGATGCTTTGTGTCCGCCCCCCAGCACCAAACCCACGTCAGCCTCATTATGCCCCTAACCCTAAAGCAGAGTTTCCTCTTGAGAGACCTCTGTAAAGCTAAATGAGGAGGGGCAGAGCACAGATGTGACAGGAGAAGTGTCTGTCACATGGGATGAATCCAAGCACAGTCTTCATCCTAGAGCAGGAATGTGTCCGGGAGCTGCACACCCCCTTTTTCAGGGCAAAGAGGATGAGAGTGGTCACAGCGACCAGGCACCTGGGATGGGTCACTGCCCCCCTACAAGCAGGGTACTCTGGCAGTGTAGAAGCAGGCATTTGGACCTGTAGGTTATAAACAAGGTAGTTTCTTGGACCACCAGTTTATAGATCTTTCTTGGCCTAAAGAAGTCAGACAAGCTTAAAGTTTTAAAAGCAAAAGTGGCCAGATGATGTTTTTCTAAGAGCACCAACCTCCCCAAATTTCAAATGGCAAGTGGTTAATACAGTCACATTGATTTAACAGCCAGAAAAAATTGGACTCGTCATCTAGACCGGGTTCTTGCTAAGCCCAGCCCAGCAAGAACACATATTAATTCCCGCATTAAGCCAATAACTTAGGGTTCATTTATAATGCCACATTTGAAGAGAAGACTCGGCTGGAAAACTGGCAAAAAATACCTTGTGCTACATGAACTCTTGATCCAGTGGTTAATTACTTTGTCTCCTGCTGCTTACATCTTACTGCTAATCCTGCTTCATTTTGCATCCTCAAGAGACTGGGATCACGATCCTGCACCACACACCGCACCGAGACGGCAGCGTTTCCCGGTAGGAGCCGAGAGATCACAGCATCATTCCCCACGGGAAAACAGGTCTAGGAAACCTCACTGAGACACAGCCTTCACAGAATCGTCCCAGATATATTTATATACTAAAACGTAGCAGAAATGACATATGCTAGCATAAATAACTGCGTTTACTCATTACTCATACTTTGCCTTTGGAATTTTTCTTCTTTTATTGCTGCTTTGCAGTAGCTGCAATAGCAGAGTAGTGGCAGCAAAACTGCAGAGCATCCACCTAATTACATTTCAATTTAATTATCCCCCCCTCTTCATGGCTCCACTCTAATGAGGTCTTCAGGTTGATGCCGTTGATGATGAACTGGCTGTAGAGGTGTTATCTGCTCTTCCCCTGAATAAGAGCCATTCAGAGCTCTTATTCAGAGCCATAAGAGACCAGAGAGGGCCCTCGAAAGGGCGCAGCCTCACACTTTCTGCCTCGCACACAAAACAATCCGGATTGTGAAATGCCTGTTGGAAAGCCAGATAAAAAAATTAAACAGCCACAGGGCACCCAGGTTGGTGGATGGGTTCCAGAAACATTAGGTCATAGATTAAATTTTTTTTTTTTTTTTCCTTCTCTCTCCCAAAATACACTCTGGCATTTTCCCAGCAATTATCAAAAGTCACTTTTTATAGCGAGGGTGTCTTCTACATCCCAGCTCTCCAGATTCTCTTCCATTGGCTTCGTTCTCATCCGATTTCAAAACTTTTCTTTATTTATTTTGCATTAAGGTGGAATGGCTCAAGAGACGGGAACTCAATATTTCCCTCCGGATCACCCCGGCGTCAACGAAAATGAACACCCCTAAGGTCAGTACATTTCTACCAGAACAAATTGTCCTCCTTGGAAGAGGGGCAGAGACCTTGCTACATTTGCTCCGCTTGTGCTTTGGCCTCTGCCATGTGGGGCTTGTTTTCTGTTTACATCCTACAGGCTCAACAGCGACTGGGGAGGAACCTGCTCCTTCTCATTTAAATAATTATTCCCGTGGAAAAGCGCGGACCCGATTAACAGTCATTGCAACAAAATTGTGGAATTTACCCATGGTGCATTACCCCACTGGGCAAAAATCTCTTGCAAACACAGATCAATGACGTTGCTTTCAATCCCAATAGTGTTGCTAAAGTGTTGACTGGCCCAGGAGCTGGTCGTGCTGTGCTTTATAATGCACCTTCAACCTGGAAAGCGGAGCAGATTAACAAGGACCACAGCACTAAGAGGCAGAATTTGGGGGAAACCCACCAATAACAGAGTCGCTGATGATCTCAGAGAGCAGAGTCTGCCCTTGGGTAGCACCGCAGACTCAACGATCTTGTCTTGGTGTGTGGGAGTGGCCACCTCATCTTCTGTCTGCTCGTAAAGCATCCCGTCCCTACCGGGTGCCATGCAAATGGCAGGGTAACCTCATTCATCTCCAGTCAGGAATGAAGCTTACAGACCAAACACATCGCTCCGTGTCTGTTATGTAGGTCATTTGGATTCAGAACTTCCTCTAGTGTCAAGTAAAGATCTGGGGGCAGAGTCAATGTAACCTGCCTCACCCCGTGCTCTCACTTCTGGCATCACTCCTACCCTGTTGTACTTTAATGACTGATAAAAAGAAATAAAAGGGCTGCTCTTACAGTACCTGCCTTTAACTTCAGCAGTGCAGGATCTGCAGACCAGTTAAGTACATGTCTAGCTATATCCATAGGGAACAGAGGCTCTTTCACTACCTCAATTAAATATTTTTGCATGGATTTAATTACTCCTCCCTCTCTGATCCCCCTATTCTCAGCTGAGCAGCTCGGTCTCACTTAGGCTTCCTTCAGATGTCATGTTTTCTAGACTGCTCATCAATGCTGCTGCTTACTCTGTTGCATAAAACAGATGGATGATTGTCCTCAACCCACAAACCGAAATTCATTTAAATCTAAGCAGATAATTGAAGCTTGTTGGATCAATATCAGGCAATGATCTAATATATTGACTAGAGATCTCTATCTGAGTAGCAACGGGTTCATCATCGATACGTGCATAAATGACAGGGCACCTGTGGCCAGATTCAACCTGGGCTTACAACATCTGCATCCAGGTCATCTCCGTAGGTAATTTGGGCTCCGTCTGAGTCTGCAAGCAGTTGCCTAATGATGGGGGCTGAACCAAAACCTGACAAATCCCCACGACTCTCCATGGCTTGAACTAGAGATCCAGTCATGGAGCAACTACGCACTCGGGCCATCCATCATGGGAGATTGTCACAGGAGGCTGAGCCATAAAAGCTGTGGGTTCTCCCATGTTTTATATAGGGCTCAGCCTTTAAAAGCTTTTTTTGCCCCTCCACGCAGCCACTGAAGAAAGACTGCTGTTGCCAAAGATGATCAAGGTAGTTTGAGTTACCTTCTCTCTGTCTGATGTCTACAAAGAGAGACCAAACCCTGAGGTTAAGCAGGTTGGGATGAACCTGGATACCAGTGTGTGCCCCAGGATTTGGGCTTCCTTTTGTACCCAGTGAAAATCTTCTCCAAAAGTCCCTGCAACTTCCATCCTTAATCCAGGCTGGGTTAAGTTCATTAAGCGCCTTTCCAGAACAGTTGTGTTGCATGCTTGAAACATCAAATCCAGGAGCTCACAAGCCAGAGGGTATCTTCTGCCACCTTAAGTAGATGGTGAGACATGGGAATCTGAACACGACCCAAATAGCCTGAGATATATCTTATACAGTGACGTGGATTAAAAAGGAGAAAGGAAAAAAAAAAAAGAAAGATATTAGCACACAAAATATTAAGTCATTCATATTTTCTGCAATTAATTTATCTGTCATCAATAGACTCATAAACTATTTGACTCCATGACAGCTTGGAAAGAGAAGATGCCAACTTTTCCTGCAGGTGTGCATCTGGTTGGGAAGACATCAGCAATTGTACGTGCAGGGAGGGAGGATGATAGGAGGGAGACGGAGGGGTTGTGAAATAAGATGGGAGGGAAAGGGTTGGCAAAAATGCTGGCTAGCTGCATTTGTCCTCCTTAGAGATGGGAAGAAAGGTTTGCAAAGCCCTGGCTTCAAGCAGCGTTCCCAAAAGTAGGTCAAGAGCCCCTCTCTGCACAATTTTATTGATCAGGCTTCAGGTGATGAACCCCTAAAAAGAGCCCAGGGCACCATAGAGATGGTTCGGCACATTTCCTGTATTCCATGTGATACTTAAAATATGTATTCGGGGCCAGATGTCAGGTGCTCACATGCCGGGGAGATCGTAAATTCTACTGATTTCACCAGGATGTAGTTTCCTTTATGTTTTTTGCATATTTGCTCCCCAGAGCTGCTCCTTTGGCACTCCTGAGGGTACCTCCACGCCGAGCCTGTTTAATGGCCATGAACTGCAAGGCTTTGGGGCTCAGGAGGTTTGGAAAACAACCCGAGTGAAGACAGATCTGATGGGTTCTGGTAAAGTTCAAGCAGGGGTGGGCGAGGGGAGGTGTTATAAAAACTAGACTGTGTCAAGACTGAACCCCCTGCCTCCTATCAGGATGGAAACGTAGGAAATAACCCCAGGATGAGCTGTTTTTGCAGATCTCAAGGATTTTCTCTGAGCCAGGCACTGTGGCTCGGAGGGGATGGGAGATGTAAGACTGGAGAAGACCTGAGCATGGCCAATGAGCCTTGGTGTTTCCAAGCACCTTCAGGTGAGACCTCTCTGTGGCAGCACCTAGTAAAATGTGAGTCAGCCACAGTCTGCCTTTCCCACTAACAAGGTCAACCCTACTGCCAGGGCGAGCTGAACTGTGGAGCTGGTAGAGAGTTCATTGTGTCCCTGCCCTGGGTGAAAACTGCCCGATGAGGTGATGGAGAAGACATCTGAGGAACCAGGGGCTGGAAGGGGGATCTCAGTTTGCAGGGGTGCAACTCTTTTTCTCCATCTCTGTGACTGCATTTGCTCCTTGGAGTTTATTTTTGTCCAGATCTCAGTAAGCTTGAAAGTCCTTGGAAAGGTAATTCAGTGTCTCTGAACTGCTTTTGTGGGATCTCTTGCGGCAAATGTTTCCCAACCTCCTTTTTTCCTTAACTTGAAGCTAATTAATTAGTTTTAATAATCAGAAAAGTTATGGTTCCCACCCCTGGGTTCCTATAGCCCCCTCATCCCCAGTAGGGAAATGGTGGAGTTGTGGCAATTTTTCTTGTCTGGTAATTTTGGGAGCATAAAGTTCCAGATAAGCACCTGCTGATTTCTATTATTTTTTTTTCTTTTTAATGAAACTGTTGCTTTGATGAAGCTGGTGCCCAAAATATTGAGATGTTTTTGGAATTCAAATGGTAAAAAGCTGTTCTCTGCTCACTTTGTGCAAAAATGGAAAAAGCAAAGCCGTTACAGCCACAGAAACTAATAACCCATGTGAAAATGTGGAAAAGTCCTAATGTGAAAGCTCTGTCAAGAAGAAAAGCAGGTAATGAGTCTCAAGGGCTAAGGAAAAACTAGTGGTGAACAGAGTCCTGGCTACGTTTTTGCCTGCCTTTTGGCAGAAAATGAAGGGGGAAGGTAAAAGCAAGGGACGCTACTGTGTTTTGGGCACCAGAATGGGAAGGCAGGAAAAATCTGCAGTGAGAAACCTAGAAATTAAGATTTGGAGTCGTTAAATAACGAGGATGCTTAATTTCTGCTGAAGCTCGAGCAAAGCTGGGGATGCTTTAAACTGAAGCCTTTAAAGAATATCAGTCTGCTCAAAGAGCTGGCACTACCATGCACATATATATTATATGTTCTATGCATTGCAGACTTCTTACTCCCTACCCCATGAAGCTTTAATGTTATGCATTAAGCGAGTTTATGTCCTTCTGGACCAGAAGAGGGTCGGGGATGCATCCGGCCGAACTTCTGCTGGGCTCCAGTCCCAGCTTTGTCTCTGGATGTTACCAGGTACGATGCCACCCCAGCTCCTGTGGCAGCACATGGAGACATCTAACGGCCCTGTAACATACTGCAGAGGATAACATTGCAGTGCATAACGTCATGCCAGCATGCCTGAGCAGTGACCTGGAGCAGCCACCTTTGCAGAGGAGCCCCGGCCACTGCACCTTACAGCCAGCCCGTCCTGGGGAATGCAAACAAGGTCTGTGCCTCCTTGCCAGGCATAGTGATAGGCTTCAGGAGTGATAACGTGTTTGTCACCGACATACCCGCCTCGAAACTCAAGGGACAAACACCTCCGGGGTTGCAGAAGCTCTGGATCAAAGCCCTGGTTCATGTTACCTCTCCATCGTGATCTTAATGCTTGTCTAAATCCAGCTCATGCAGTGGGTGGTGGGTTAGAGGGGAGATGTAGTTATGCCCATGGTGGATCTGAAGGGTGGTGGGTTGAGAGGAGACGTAGCGATACCCATGGTGGATCTGGAGGGTCGTGGGTTAGAGGGGAGACATAGTGATGCCTGTGGTGGGTTAGAGGGGAGACATAGCGATGCCCATGGTGGATCTGGAGGGTGGTGGGTTGAGGGGAGATGTAGCGATGCCCATGATGGATCTGAAGGGTGTTGGTTTAGAGGGGAGATGGAGAGATGCCCATGGTGGATCTGGAGGGTGGTGGGTTGAGGGGAGATGTAGTGATGCCCGTGGTGGGTCTGAAGGGTTGTGGGTTGAGGGGAGATGTAGCGATGCCCGTGGTGGATCTGAAGGGTGATGGGTTAGAGGGGGAGATGTAGCGATGCCTGTGGTGGGCTAGAGGGGAGACATAGTGATGCCTGTGGTGGATCTGAAGGTGAATCTTTGATGCTGTGGGCAAAACCCAGGTGGGACATGCAAGCCCTTCTCATTGACCACAGAAATCTGCAGTGAACCCCAGCTTCATTTGATCTGCTCAGCTCCAGTGGCGCATCCCACCCTCGGAAAGGAATTAAATAAAAACAGGGGGAAAGGGGAAAAGCGAAGAACCAACACAAGGAATTTTGCTCCGCAAATAGGGAAACGTCTCGAACGTGCCACTGGCGTGTTGCTGCAGACAGCTTAAGCCGAGAGAAAATTCTTTGGCAGTGACATCAATTCAGCAGTAAGTAATGCATTTTCTAGGGCTGAGAATCAATTTAAGGTCTCGCCAGTGAGTGGAATGATTGAATGGTACTTAAAAAAACCCACAAAAACAAACCCACAAAAAAAAAACACCCAACCAAACCCCACAAAAACCAAAAAAACAACAAATGAGACTCCTTTTGTTAAGCTCTCATCAGCCCATAATTTAAAAGGTTTTTTTCTCCCCCTTTTTTCCACTTGAACTGTGGCTTATGTATTGAAGTCTGCTAGAACTGCCTTGAACTTGGCTTTCTCTAGAAATAACCCCCCCTTGCACCAAATCTAGAAGCTGACAATAATGTTTTTAGATGCTGAGTGACTCATCCAAGGCTTTGAGCATCTTTAGCCCCTCCACGCTCATCCCTTTTACCTACGAGCTGAGATCCAGCAGAAACCATGGATTCCCTGGATGGCCAGGAAGGAGAGCAAGAAAAGGGTGATTTTGCGCTCTGCATCCTTGAGAAATACAGCACAGAAAAAATCTTTTTTTTTTTTTTCCTGGTAAATCATGCAGCTTTCAGCAGTCAGTGCTTTATAACCTCCCTAAACCAAAACCTGCCACCAGACCAGCAGGTTTAATAACCCCCGGCAAATCTGTCCTCTGGAAAGCGTCATATTTTTTCACTCCACAATAAAAAAAGATTAGAAATTGCCATAATTTTACAGAGAGCTCTCACTGTCTATGAATTTAAGACCAGCCTGGATAATGCTCGGGTGAAAAGGCAGTAAAGAATAGTTTTGTACCAGCAAGGGAAGGGCTTAAAAGTTTATTTTCTCGCTGAGTGACTAGAGTTAGGCAAAACCCATCCCCAAAGGTTTCGTTGCTGGTGATGCAGCTGCAGGGATTGCCAAATACATGCTCAACAGAGGACTAGTATTCTAAAAATAGTGATTAGATTGTTAACTCTGTCTCTCTCTTGATCCAAATTAAGTCTGAGGATGAATCTGGAGCTGGTGTGAAGGGAAGGGAGGTGCCACTGAGCTTAGCGCTTTCCACCAGCTCTGTCCTCTCGTCTCCTGCAGACCAGGGCTAGGAGGAAAGTTGGGGTGACCACCAGATCTCCACCTTTAAATATGGTGTGGTTTAGGCTAAGGCACTGTTTCACGCTGGGGGGAAAGTGGGGAGAACCTCAAACTTGGGCTGTTTTGGAGTCAATACTTGTATATGATCTTGGTGTTGGGTTTGCCCCTGTGCCTGACCACATGGGCAACCAGAGTCTGCCTCTGGCTGGCAAAAGGGGTTTTATCTCATGTGGCTGTTTGAAAATGAGATGTTTAATCAAAGCTGGTTGTCTTGACTCTGCAGCGAAGGGAGCGAGGAGGAGGTGAAGCCAGCAGCTCCTCCTAGCTCTTGTAGACATGTTTTTCTGGCCAGGGTGGGCTCATCCCTGGTGATGCTCACTGGGTTTGACTCCTGTGCGGGTGTCTGTAGGTGGATTGAGATGGTTTTGAGGTGGTCTGCAGGTCAACTGAGATGGTTTTGAGGTGGTCTGCAGGTGTTTTGAGAGGGGATACAGCAGGTACTGGAGGATTTCCCTGAACATCTCCAACTCCATTACCATCTCCACGTCGCTTGACTTTTGAGTGACATGAGCCCTGGCTACTGGAGGTTCCTGACCTTGCAAACAATGCCAGAAAAAGCTGTAATCTGTGTCCGAGTGAGAGCCAATGGTTTTGCAGAAAGGTTTTAGGAGGGACTGGTTCTGATGAGGTGCAGCATCCATCTTTGGGGAGGGGTGGTGCAGCGCACAGCTGGGACGATCTCTGCCAGACATGATCCTTCAGGTCGAGGTTGGAGCACTCTGGGGGACAAGACGTGGAAGCAGCTTCCATCGCTGAGCTGCAACGCACTCTAGAGGCACCTTATCTCCATCTCTACTTGTGTCTATTCACATGCAATCAAAACCCTGGGGGTTTGGGATTAGATCTGCTCTGACGTTTCTTTCCTGGGGTGAAACAGCAGCTGGGTGTAGAGTGTTTCTTTTGGGTGTTTGTGCCGCGGCTGAGGAAGAGGAGGCTGAGATGTGAAGAGGCTGCGATGAAGCCCATCTCAGCTTCACGCTGTGGCTCAGCTTTGCTCCTCAAGTCATCTCTCTTGCTTCCTTGCCTTGCTGGGGACTGCTGTGAAGTGAAAACCCAATAAATGGAAATGGAGGGGGGAAAAAAAGGTTAAAATAATACTTCCACCAGGATTAGATTAAAATAAAATAGGATAATCCCATTTAGAAATCAACTGCCACTAAATAATTCATCTCTCTCTTCCATGGACCCTGTTTTCCTTCCCTGTGCTTCAACAACTAAAACTTTTTGGTTTGTGGAGTGGTTTGGAAAAAAAGGAGGTGAGGGGAGAAAAAGTAAGTCAAAGGCTCCAACATGTGTTCTTGGCTGGTTGAATTCAAGATGAGGGTTTTAGGCTTCCCGTGGGAGCTCCCTTTCACAGCTCTCCCCTAATCCTCTGGAAATCGCCTGTTCCCTACAGCTGTTGGTTCACCAGATAAACTATTTGTCCAATTATTCTTGGCCGAGATGGCGCGGGCTGCCTCAAAGGCTGCCGGCTCCATCCCTCGGCCCACTTCAATCGCCTCCGGAGGAGCCCCAGCCCGTTTGAAGCCCACCATCCTCCTCGCAAGACCGTCTCCGCTCCCACCCCCATGTCCTTTTTTATCTCCCCATGGCATCCCCAAGCGCGGCCGGCGATGCTCCCGCCCGGCTGCAGGGGCGGGTTGGGAGGGCGGCTCCGGTGTCGGAGCGCCTGGGCGAGAAAATAATTACAAATGAAAGCGAGATTAGCAGAAGCTGTTGCGACAAATGCTGCCGAAATGGTTTCTGGAGCGCCGGCGGTCCCTTCTAACGGGAGCAGTCAGCTGCAGCTGCCATCCCTATGGCGATGTGGAGAAACACGGGTCCCGCTGGGACCCCGGCATGAAAGCCCAAGACCCGACAAACCGCGGCTCGGGGGGATGAGATGACGGACCGGGGCAGCTTCACGTCGTACAAATGGACCGGTAATTAACACAAATTTTTTTCTTTTTTGTTTTTTTTCCACATTTGTCTGCCCTCGCCGCCTCCGTCCCCCAGGCCCCAGCTTTTGCAGAAGAGTTCAAACCCGTCTAATAAATGGCTCGCAGCTGCTGAGAGACGGCTCTTGCCTGGTGCTGGGAATGGCTCTGGGTTCACCTTGCCGTGGAGGGGCGAGCCTTCGGCCTCTCCAAGATGGTTTGTCCTCACTTCAGGGAAAGCCACCTTTCAGTTTGCCAAACCTCTCCCCATTTAACCAAAAGGTGAGGATAACACGTCATGGTTACCTGGGTATGTCCGGACATGAGGGAAAAACCTTGATGGTCTTTACAGGAGATGGTGAATGGCTGATTATTCATGGAAGGAGGAGAGATGGCTTTGAGGGAAGACGTTCCTACTGGGTACGAGGCTGAAAGCATCCCACACGTCTGCCTGTGCCTGGCTTGGTCCAGCCGGGTTGGTAGAGCTGATGGATCCGAGGTGTGGGATGGATGGACACCTGCACCCCAAGAGGAGGTGCGACAAAATACCGTTTTCCTTCATTCACGTGGTGGTAGAAGAGCTAACTCAGTCTGCATGGGCATGTGAGCCCTGCATCGTGCAGGCTTGAGGTGAGCAATGAATGAAAGCTGTGAAAAGTGGAAATGTCCAACTAATCAGCATGCTAATAATGGAACGTTTCCCCCAAAAAATCAAAGTTCAGGGCTAACTAGTACCCAGTATTTCTGGGAAAGGGAGGGGAGGGTTATTTGGAGGAATAAGAAGCGAAGAGACAAGAGGGTCTATCATTTTTTAGGCTATTCATCTCCCAGAGTCGTTGACTTGGGGGGTAATTTCACCTTGATGGCCAAGGCAGTGGGACCGTGTAGGTGACAGGAAGGTCACTGGGATGGATGAACAACCCCTGGAAATCTAAACATGGGAAGCGTGCAGGTAGCATGCTTTAGTGGTTTGTGGAGAAATGACGCAAAATAAAGCAAAGAATCTAGAAGAGTTACCCCAGCTGAGCAATAGGTGACCATCAGGAGGCCGAGATGAAGATGCATCCTTGTCTTCTCCCAAACATCCAGCCTCACACTAACCAAAGGGAATGGGAGGTTGGGGTTTCCTTCACCAATAACGCTTTAATCACCAGATCTTATGCTATAGGCAGGATAAAAAGTGTTGTGTTTTGGCCTGGAGCTACGGGGAAGCTTTGCCTTGATGACCAAGGCATGGTCAAAGTTTTGTAGTCCGGTGGGATTAGGAGATGTGTTTCCCTTTTCCTCCAGACACTGAGTTTTGCCCCAGCAAGAGGAGATACCGGTTGCATTGCTGTCAGAAGAGGTGTGGGACAAGAAGAAAAGCCACGATGAGATGTGCTTGCCCCCGGGCTCCTGTCTCTGTGCCCGCAGCCACCCAGCAGAGGCACTACATCCTTCTCCTTCGGGCTTTTTTCCTCCCAATTTCTAAAGTCAAATGGGATGTGCAACCTCTCCATGCCCGCGTCCCTCTCCCAACCTCCCTCTTACCCCCTCCCACCCTTCACCCATCCTCCCTCCATCACCCCCCCCTGGGGGTTTCCTTCCAGCTGCTCCCCCTCGCATCTCCTGAGCCCCACCGATTGCTCTTGAAAGGGACACGTCAAAACACCATTAGCGGGTCCCCGGCCAGCCTGGCTCCCTTCGACGAGGACAGGCTGGCGCTGAGGGCATCTCGCCCGGGGACTTTGAAGCGCCCGCCCGCCCTCGGCGGGGACAGCTGGGCCGTGCCACAATCCCCTCGGCCCTTTGGGCTAAGCCGGGGCGTTTTAAAATAAGTCCCCCTGCCCAAGGGTGACAACTGCGCAATTATTTTAGACGCTGTTTACGGACCCGCGGCGTAACAGGAGCCCGGCGGGGAGGGATGGGAGGTGGTGGGCGAAGGGGGGCTGGAGGAGAAGCAAAGGGGGGCCTGGGGCAGCCCTGGGTGGGTTTCACCCTAATTAGCAGCCCCTTCGTTTCTCAGAGGGGTGCTGGGAAACTCCTGCTGGCCTGCGAAAAAGCCTCCAGCGCCAAAGCAGGAGCTTCGCTGCAATCCTGATTTTTCTTTAAGGATGGTTTGGACCCCTCGGCGTCTGTTTCAGGGCTCACCCAAAGGCAGGGCTGCCTCCTCGCTGGAAAAGGGATGCTGCTGGGTGGGATGGGACAGTGGGAAGGATGGAAACCGCCCCTGGGTAATGCCTCGGCTTGTGCCTCAGTTTCCCCATCAGTAAAACAGAGATATGACAGAGGACACAGCCCTGGAAAAGGAGGTGAAGGGATCAGGGTCACGGAATCACGGAATTGTCAGAGTTGGAAGGGACGTCTAGAGATCCTCTAGTCCAACTCCCCTGCCAAAGCAGGGTTGCCCAGAGCACATCACTCAGGAGCATCCAGGTGGGGCTTGAAGATC
>JAOXJK010000010.1:1868231-1895010 GCA_025774025.1 Xenus cinereus
GGACCTGCTCTGGGTGACCCTGCTCTGGCAGGGGGTTGGACTGGATGATCTCCAGAGGTCCCTTCCAACCCCATATCATTCTATGAAAATGGTACAGAGAGCGTATCTGGTAACATGCAACACGCATACAGAACAGAGATCGCTGCACAAGGATGAGAAGTTGCTATAGTACCCAGCAAATTAGCATGAGGACTTGACGCATGGCTTCCAAAGCCTCCGACAGCCAGGGCTGGGTAACAATGCCTCCCTTGATAGAAATGTTCTTATACCTGAGATTTCATCTGTGCAGCCTTTTCTGGGTCAACTGCCAGGACGTGCTGGTAGTGGCGGATGGTGTGCAGCCGGTCCTTGTTCTCGGCACGAACGTAGCGCTTCAGAGCCTGCAGGATGCGGTGGGGCTGCGGGATTTGAGGAGGGGAAGAGTTCAAACCCATTCGATTCAAATAAAATTCACAGCTGAAACACAGCACTTCAGCTGTGAGCCTGCTTTGTTACTGGACAGATCAATCACCTGCGTTAACCTCAGATATTTTCTTTCTGAATTAAGTCTGACTCAGAACACTATGCCTCATGAACACTAAATAAAGCCGAGGATTTTTTAACCAGGCAGAAAGGAGAGGGAGTCAATTAGGAGACCCAATGGAGGTCTTCAGCACAAATCGCCACGGTGGAGAAAGCTTTACTGGGAACCCAGCTTCTGCCCCGGCAAGTCACAGGCAGTTTTCTCACCAAACCATTCCCACCTTCCACGCTACCCTGTCGTAAAAATTCCTCGCAAAGGAACTCACCCGTGGCGGGTCAGCCTGCAGGGCAGCCAGGTAGTTCTCCAGAGCAATGCGACGGCGATCGTTCAGCATGGCTTCCACACGAGCCAGGTGAGTTTCCACCAGCTGCTGCTTCTCGCTCGCTGCCTCTTTCTCCAGAGATTTAACCATCGCCTGGAAGTGCTGGAAGAGCAAAAGGAGTGTTTCTAAAACGTGCTGTACATGTCAGGGTCACCTACTGTCTCTCACATAACTCCTCGGAACAAATGGAGCCTGTCACACCACGTGTCCTAGGCTTTTACGGCAGGAGAGAAGGGCACTGGCAGATGCTGATGCAGTTTGATCTCTACAAATCCAACAGTGACACTCTGCCTTCCAAACATCCTTCACAACCCACCTCAAAGGTCTGAGGAGGGCACTTGCAGGTAAAGGTCATGCTGAAGTGGATGGATACCCAGACTGTGCTGAACAAATGACACGGTGCTAATTCTTTCCCTCAACCCTGCAATATGGAAACAGGATTGAACCCTTCAAGCCCAGAGCCATTAATCTGAATTTGCAAAAGTTTACAAAGGTATCACACAGAGGTTTTTTCATCAGCAGACCTTCAGATCAACTCTTTACGTATTCTATTAGAAAGGTCATAACCCGCATCTGTAAATGAGCCAGAAAAGCCCATTAAGTGTTGTTATGTTTCAATGGAGATGATGGAAAACTCTTTTGGACTTCCAATGGCTCACATTAAAAAATGTAGAGAGAAAACTCTGTTCCAGGATAAAATCCAAAGTGGGCTTAAAAGCCAGAGTCAGTCACTTAGTTGTATATTGGTTCGAGAGAACTTCATAGAGTTGTCACTGCCAGAAGAACCTGCTCCTGAACAATCCCATACTGAGCACATCCCTGATTAACTTCACAGTCTGACTGAACTCTCCTCGGAAGGCAGAAGATTGGCATTCTGGCAACAAACCAGCTTTATCTGCTGCCTAAGTGATTTTTACTAAGTCTGCCCGAACAGGAAATGTGTGTCCAGAGAGGCAGGGCCAATCTGAACTGGGCCGTGAGGCCACTGGTTAGTGCAAAACTGGCCAAAGGTCTGAAGTTACAATTTGGCTCTGCTGTCGCTACGCTCGAGGGGTGAGACAGCTTCCTTCTGCTGGGCTCAGGAAAGGAGCTGGCACGGTATCGCATCATCTCCAGCTTTAAGAACAAAGCACGCAATTGAATCAAATCTCCTCTAAAAGGCAGCTGTTGAGAGAACAGGAAAGCTGTTCTTCCCCCTCAGTCATCTTTTGGCTTTGAATATTACAATCTCTCATTTAGCACATCGAGAAGGCGAAGGCCAAGCACCAGTAACTTTCCTCTTTAAAAGGTCCTTCAACTCTTACCTGAATGAGAGTCTGCCTCTCTGCCTTGGGGAGATTTACAGCTTGGTGTTCTGCTTCCTCCCATTCCTTTTTCACCTGGGCATGGAAAGGACAGTATAGATCAACAAGACACAAATTTATGTGTGATCTCTGCAAGCTCATTTCCCTTCACAGACAGATCCTTGCACAGCCTGGCCAGGTTTTGAAGGCACAACAGAGCTGCTGTAGGGTTTAAACTTAGCACTTTAGCCAAGTGTCCCCACCAATATCCTCTCTCCCAACACTCTGAAGAAATGAAAATCTAACTGCCATGGTGTGGTCATATCATGAGAAACACAGGGAAGGCTGGTAACCAGAGAGTAAGTCAATTCACCATCAATTTGTCCAAAAAAATCCACGGGCAGCGCTAAAGACTAAAGCTTAGATGCTCACCCGGTCCATGCGGTTGTGGTGCCTGACCTCCAGCTGCTCCTTGGCCTTCTGGAAGCGAGCATGTTCATTGTCATCAGCTGGGGTTTCAAAGTAGACATCCACGTCATCCGTTGGCACTGCCAAGAGAGGGTGAGGATAAGCGGAGGCTCAGAAAACGGCGATTCTGGATTGCAAAGGACAGGTAGGGAGAGGAATCTCCACGCCTGCATAATTAACAATCTGGCAGGCTGAGTTTACTGAACCGCCACCTACCAGGAGTCCATTTTGGTATTTTTAAGCTGCCAATTTACTGCACAACATCAGTTAGTTACATCATCCCGAAAACACAGCAATGCACTGCGGCAACCGGCACCTGCTCGGTCCTTATTACTTCTCAGATGAGCATTATTCAGCTCCAGCAACAGAATGACTTGGATTGCAGAATAAAGAACTTGTTTTCTCTTCCCTTTCACATTGGCTTTGGATAGCTTAAATGACATTTTGTGCATTAGCTGTTCGCTGACAAGCTGGCTCCAGACATCATTAATATGATTAGGGAGCCTGACAATAAATCTGCGCAAGACACTACCCGATATTTTACACTTCAGACCTACCTTCCCTACCAGATGCACCATGCAGGACTAACAGGCAATGATATCAGACAAGACAGCAACAGAAGGAGGCTCAGTGTGACAAACTGACTCGTCCAATAAACCCGAGGGTTTGTATCTTTAAGACACTCAAATCCGACAAGTGGAGAAATAAAATCTCAGAACTGACAATTTCAAGCAGCTGTAAAACCCCCTGCAGGGGCTCCGTGCTCTATATACTGCGGTTCAGGAAACGCTGAGCAAAGTTTCTGTGCTGCAGTGTTAGAAACTACACATCCCAGAGCCCTTTCTGAAAGGATTTACAGACCACGTCAGATCCACACAGTATTCCCAGCCCGCTCATGGAATTTCTGAACCAAGCCTGGACACACAGAACTCTCTTTCCAGTCCCAAATCCCTCTGTAACAGGACAAACTTTTGTCCAAAAAAGCTCCTGACATCCGCATCTTTTATTTCACCACTTCAGTTAGATCAGCCCAATCTAAAGCACTTGCATGAAGCCCATTTTGTAAATAGGATTATGGCTGTATAGTCAGACTGCCAAGCCCCAGATAACACAAAAAGCCTTTCAAAAGGCTTTAATGGTAGCTGAAGTGGAAGTGCTGGAGTTCAACAATAAGATTAATAAGGAGGTTAAAATGTTTTTGGTAGTTTTATCATCTGACATAAAAGCCAGTTGAAATTGGTGCCAAAAACCTCAAGCTCTCAAAAATGCAGGGATTGAGTCATGATTCATATTTCAGACCGAGCTGAAAGTGGGAATCTGAATTCTGCAAGACTTCTCTGATTTTTTCCCAAAATACAATAGCAAGAAAACGCCCGCTACCAGAACAGCGAGTAGCTGCCTGCTCTTCAGGACAAACATTTGCATAGGAAAAGCTAGTGCTTCCTTTCATATATTTGGAAAAAAAAGCCAGTTAGGCAAACAGGCAAGCTATGGATTTTCACCAGAGGAGAGAGACAGCCCCTGGTCCCGGCTACAGGTCTGGAAGGTGACAACTAAGCCCTTAGCAAGAGCCGCAAGCCAACGGTGAGCACAGACAACGTACGCCAAGAGCCACTTTCTCCAGGAAAGTTCACCCTAAAGACCTCGAGAAGCAGACACGAGAGGAGAACTGCTGCGAAAGGACAGACAGAAGTGCTGCAGACACCAGAACCAAAAGGATGAGCTACACACGTATCCTCTCTTGACCCGGGCAAGGAGGAGGAGACACCAAACGCCAGACAGACAGAGCCCAGCTGCAAAAAAGGGCCAGTGGGAGGCAGGACTTACTCATATTTTTACACACAGCCATACAATACTCCTCTGACTCAAAATTGTTCCTGTTGCCTCCGCAGCCTCCATATATAAAGCGAATGCATTTTCTCTTGTTAGGGTCGAAGTACCAACGAGGCATCACAGCCCGGCAGGGCCCTGTCATCGCCTCCTGGGAGCAGACAGCTGTGTGGAGACGGGTTAGAACGTGAGCTGGTGAGGAGCACAGGCCTTGCCGAGAGACTTACACAAAGCAGTGGTGGCTCTAGTTCTACCACCTTCATCTGGGGCACTCGTGCTGGCTTCAGCATCGCTACTTCACCAACCAAAGGGCTTTTTGTCAGTTTTTTTGGGGGATTTTTAATATTTCAAGGTGCCTACACGTGGTATTTTGGAGCAAAGGCACAGCAGTAGGCTACCCCAGCAGTTGTCTCAACATGGAGCTCTCAGCTGCAAAAGCAATTTCTCCTTAGCTAGAGGCTGAAAGAGCAAGGATCTATTTTGCTGATGCCACAGCGTTATGCCTCGGGTGTCCCAGTGGTAGAGCCTCCACCGTATAAAACCAACATGATGGAATGAAAACCCATTAGGGCTGCTTAAAGCATTCAAAGATGTCCTGTTCCGCTGCACTCTGCCTGGAGAGACGCTTCACATCTTTAAGGTGAGGTATTAGAGCAAGCTAAAAGGCACGCTAAGCAAAAGGAACACGATCACCACGGCAATCTCAGCCGCTGGGATTTTAAGTTTTGAAACATCGATACACTAAATATTAAAATTCCAGGTAGTCACGACATGTAGAGTGCTTCACAATAAGCTGGCAGTGTAAGCAGCTGGGTTATTTTGAGGCAAGAGCACAGACACGGTGTGTAAGTCAGCAACCCTTTGTGAAAAAAAGCCTGCATACCCCCCAAAACGGACACCCCAATCCCGTTGTTTCACTCCTGTTTCAACACCTGCAGGTCTCTAACAGCCCTGTACATATATGAGCTAAGCCTCATCTCGTCAAGTAAAATTATCTGCAGCATGCTGGCATTTTACCAAAAAGATGCAAGAACTGCTGGCAATGATTCAGTGATCTGTAGCTAATTGAATTTCATTCCCTCTCTCCCCTCCTCCTTCCTCTGCAGACTCTTCTCCACACAAAGTACAGGACATCGTATAACGCTGAGGCACCGCACACTCAGCAGATGCCCTCTGCAGTGGCACCTACCACTTAACAAAAGCTACCGCAAGTATAGTATATGTTACCACTGCAGTAAGGATATACTACCCTTATAATAAAAGTGGGCCAATTGTGTTGGCTGATTTTCTTTCACGACAGAGAAGGGTTTACGTAAAGGCTATTAAGGGAGCACCAACTATCTTCCTCACCCTCAAATGGCCACCTTTATGCCACCTCTGCAGAGTATGGCCACCACTTCCAGCTTCCTTTTCACACCGAATCCAACGTAATCACTCAAAATTAGGATTCTGAATTCTCAGTGTGCCCCAAACACCTCCAAGATTTTTCAAAATTAGCCTATGGAGATACGTTTTCTGACTCAACACTGCACCTTCCTGGAGGTGCTCGTTCAACGTGCCAAACTCTGGGCTCTCTGCCAGCAGAACTGCTGTTTATCTGGAAACATATGGCCCATGCTCTAGAGAGTTAATTTCAACACTTGAAACATAAGCATCATCAGCTTTCCTCTGTTTGCTAACTTATCTGGCAAATAAGACTTCCAAGTGGTGTTTATTGACTTGATCGAAAACCCATCACCAACTGACAGCCAACACGGATACTCTCAAGGAAGGAAGAGGCCCGTGGGCTCCAACGCGTCTTACATTTCATATCGCTGCTGACTTCTTTTTCGGCAGCAGCCTTGTCGTTGCTAGGCTCTGTGGGGGTCTCTTCGTTGTAATCGTCAACTTTGTAGCTATCGTAATAGTAATCACGATCTTCCACCACATCCTCCTCCTCCTCTTCGCCTTCATCTTCTTCGTCCTCCTCTTCCTCCACGGCTGTTCCCGTGAAGTCTTCTACACCTGCCTCTGTAGGGAACTCACTGAAGGGATACAGTTCAGTTAGGGAGGGAAGCCAAGGCTAATCACTTTGCAGCCAACCTTTGATGTACCAGAATAACGATTTTCTTTTCATCTCTTCCAGAAACACAAGAGATGGGAAAAATAAATGTGCCAACTATTGCTCAGCTCATCAATGGGACTTCCCTCATTACGGACACACTCGCTGTTACAGGCAGAGCTTCTCCGTGTCTCTGCCTTCCTGGGGTTTCCTTACATTTTCTCATTAGCTTCTTTTCAGTAAATGAATGCTACTGTATTTGGGGGGAGGGTACCTACTGTAGCAATCAGACTCTTTTGACTGTCTAAGGATGAAGGAAGCGGGACTTTATAGCTCCTCCAGTAATTGCAAAGGCATTTGTCCTTCTGCAAGGCTTTTTCAGGCTCAGGACGCTCATTTGGGAAATTCAAATGCACAGGAACTCCTCTCAACCCTCACCAAAAAGCAGTCACTGTGAACTACTCACACGCAGAGCCGTTAACACCTACGCCAGTGAGAACCCCTACCTTTTATAAACATCATAGTCTTCATCCTCATCTTCATCCTCTTCCTCTTTGGACAGAGCCTCATCCACCACCTTTGTCTGAGGACAACACACATACTCTGTTCCGTGGAACTGGTCCACTCCGCAGGGCAGGAGCATTCCGTAACTGTGCAGGATCATCCCTTCCGTCAGACAGGCCTGAAAGAGGAGCCCAGTTGTGTCACTTGAGCACCACGCTTTTGCTTTGGATAAAGCTAAATTTGCCCATCCTAGATCCCAAGAATGCTACCAATGGGCTAATTTTACACCAAAAAGATTACAGCAACATACGACCCAAGTCTGAACTTCAAAGGAAAACGGATTTGAAACCCGTAGCTTAAAAAAGTCCCAGATTCAGAGCCATGCAGTGCTTCCTGGTGTTACCGTGTCAAACATCCCCCAGCCCCTAAAACCCACCGATTCCTCAGCCTGGCTCACTTCAGGAAAAATAATGAGACATTTTGTGCCAACCCGAGGGAGAGAACACATGAAAGGAACGGAACCGCTGTTTGCTTTTCTGGGCTGGCCATTTCATTAAACTTTATCTATTAAACTTTACATTGGAGTAAGTGAATAATCGCTCAAATGGACTTTGTGTCAAGATTATTTTAACATGCTGCAGATGAAAATCAATCAGATAATTCAGGAAAAAGCCAAATGCAAACTGTGATTAGACATTATGTCTATATGCTTCTCTTAAGCTAAGGAAATACATGGCTTTTGTGGAGCCCCAGAAAAGAATGAAGTAAGAAAAGCTTTATTATGTACATCAGAACCCTTTTGTGCTTTGCTTTGTTACAGCACGGATGTAAAACGAGCCAAATATTTCTGGAAAAGTTCTCCAACTCTGCTGAAAGCAAATGATTTTTAAATTTCCTAGACATTAACAGCTTTATCCTCAATTAAAATGGGATTCTTCTAGCACAGCTTTATTTAGATGGGTTTTTGCTCCCAGGATTTTAAATAAATAGGAAGTTTAACTGGTGCATCCTTAACCTCATCTTTACTAGCACTATCACAACCAATCACTGTGTTGCTGTTTCTACAATTGCTGTTCCTACCAAATGGAAAACATGTACATTTCCTCACGATTTTGTTTTTATTACCCACAGTTCAAATGGTTGCACAGAGAATTTGCAACATTTTTGCTAGTCAGATAAAAAAAACCCACAAACACAAAAACCCCCACGGGCTAGATTTATTCTGAGAAGATAATCCATCTCTTATGTAAAACCTCCACTAATCAGTCACCACGAAACTCAGATTGTCCCCGAGCAAGCACTCCCCAACCAAATCCCCAGCAGCAGCAGGTACATTAATGCAAAATGGGCGAGGAAAATAGGAAACATTCTACGACTGCTCTGTACCCTGGAAAAAAGGATGAGCCATTGGTTAAAGGAACATTCTGGAGACTTTCACAATTCCTAGCTCCAGCCTAGAGTATGATCTTGGGCAAGCTACTTAGGACAGATTTTCATGAGTGAGAAATAACTCAGATTTTTTAAGTCACTTGAGTACTTTTAAACTGGTTTTCATTGCTCTCTGCCTCAGTCCATAGACTGCAACATGGGATATAGCACTCCTCCGAGATAAACGCTGTTATGCTCCAATACTACAGGCATCCAAGCGGATCCAGAATAAATATTCCTGCCCCGGCCGCTCAATTTACCTCTTTTGCCACAGTGTGCCAGTGCTGATGGCTCTCACACACATCCATCCGCTCCTTGTGGAAGAACCGACACTTCTCTGGGACCAGCAGGACATCGCTGACGAACTCACCCACTGAAAAACAAGAGACATCCACAGGTCACACACGTCCAACTTCCAACACGAAACAAAACCAATATCAGAACTCCCCCAACGCACATTTCGTTGCCTTAAAGGTTTGGTATATTCTTTATAGGTCAGATCAGCAGCTATCTCTGCAAATTCACTGAAAAAGAGAGTTTCCAAGGTAACAAAAGGACTATTTTGGGCTATTGAAGGACTACTAAATGTCATGGAACAGACAGGATTGACTGAAGAGATTCCACACAAATCTCTGAAAAGATTCCATCTGCATACGGAAGTTTTCAAACCACTTTATCACCAATTTCTAACCAAGCTGCACGATACCAGAGCTCGTTCATGCTGTCTGGTGCTGGACATTTCTCTGTGCCACGAGTGTTATCTATGTTTTCAGTATCTGGATATCTGACAAAGCCTTGTTTGGTTTTGTTTTGTTTTAAACAGTTTCCAGCTGGTTTAATTCAAGATCAACTGCAGCACATGCCCTGACTGGGACAGTCCTAACCAAAACACAGAGGGCTGGAAAAATAAAAACTATATAGCCCCAAAACCAGAGTAGAACCAGAGTCAGCAAATATGCTGCATTCCAGCATGTAGATAATCACCACCTCACCAGCATGTTGAAGGTTTGGCACAATTTTAAAACCAGGCTTTTGCTTTTGAGGAAGGCAGGAGGCAGAGTGAGACACAGTCTGCTCTACAGACTCTGTAATTGTTGGACTTAAAAGCTATTTAGCCTTAATTTCCACCACAGCTCAGTTTGGTACCGACACCCACCAAATAAATATCAGAACTACATGAGCATTTCTCTCTGTTCTTAGCCCAAAAGTCCTAACAAACTGCTGCTGGAATCCAAAACGTGGAATTTTCTCAAAGTTGAGATTTTTCTGTCTTTCCTGCAGGTTTAAATGCCACACCGAGTCATTTAAAAATAAGGAGATATCTAGATATTCTGAGAAGACCAGGAAAAGATCTTCAGGTCAAGTGTTTCGAAGCAACATACCTTGCACGCTTGACTGACAGCATTAGGAATCCTTCATTAAAACTGGAGAAAAGTTCTTTAAGTCAAATGCTTTTTCCCACAGAGTCTCCAGGGAGCAGAATTATTTGTCCAACCAACCATCAACATTGTGATTTCAACATAAATGTTAGTATTTTGCATGACTACTTCTTTTGCAGCCCCTCAGTACTGATACTAAAGGCTCCTATGCACTATACACCAATCAAGCACAGTCTAGGGACAGATTATCTGATGACAACTGCAAGATAATGATATTACCTAGCATCCGTCATCTCTTTTAGTTAGATTTTAGACTAATAGATGTAACAGAGAAATGGTATTTTCTCCATCTTCCTCACTCCAAACAGGCCAGTTACAATTAGGGTACAATTAGAGTTAATAATCCTCCCTCCTTCCCTCTCACCAGAGGTTAGTTAAAAAGTTTCTGATAAGAAAGCTAAAACTACACAAACTACAAAATCAAGAGGCTGTAGTTCTTGCAGAAGACTCGAATTGAGCAAATACAATAATCAGCAACAAAAAATGAAGGTGAAACATGGATAACAATATCCCACCTGAAGACATTAACGCATTAACGTGCATTAATGTAGCAAGGCAGGCACAAGCAGGAACGGGAACAAAAAAACCATAGTTTGACTATAATAAAGAAGTCATCATACCCCAGAGAAACACAGCACCCATTTACAACAATTTGTGGACTCTAAAGACAGCAAAAAGCTATTTTATACACACACATGGATTACTGACTTGCAACTCAGACCCGAAAACCAAAGCTGCCTTGAAGGACGGGCCCAACAAATCAAAAACGCTGTGAAAAACACTAATTAAAAACTTTAACAGATAGTTTAATGCTTATCAAATTTTAGGGCAGTGGCACTAAAATCAGCTTATTTTTCAGCTGGAGAATAGGCTTGGGGGAGGATTATTTCTGAAAGAGATGACTCCTTATAAATCCAGAGATCTTGCTTTCATCCTTCTTTCCCTTAGAAGCTCTCAGTATAATCAGCTGGGTTTGGTTGCTGCTCAAACCTGAATTTCCACATCCATAGGGAAATGCATCCTTCTCCCGGGATGTATCTGCACCAAATTTCGCTTCTTATGAAGTGTTTTATGGTCGTCTAGTGGAGGGTATCACATACAAAAGAACACTACCCATTCAGTTCTGCAGATTTGCTTACGTTCTCCTACGTCCAACCACATGCTAACCTGAGATATGGATATAAACGATGAAAACTGGTCACCACTGAATGCTCCCAGCAATCAAGACTCTCCAAAATGGCACAAGACTTCTTGAAAAACCAGTCTTTTCCAGTGGATAACTGCAAAGAGGTTCAGCCAGCTGAGACTAAGCTGACTACTAAGAACACACGCGGTGCAGCACAGCGTCAACACAACCCACAGGTCAAAAGCCACAAGGTAAACAAGCCAAACACGCTGCCCGACTCAAGTGGGCGGATAGATTCTGGAAAGCACCACGAAATCCAGCACGTTTTATCTCCTATTCTTTCCCAGTTCAAAGTGGGGACATGGGATACAGCTGCAAGAAGCAGGGCCTCTTTGAAACAGCAAAGTTTAAATATAGTCATTGAAACAGAATAGAGATCTCTTGCCAAGACCAAAGCAGGAAGCCTGAACACACTGAGCATTTAAGTCTCCAAGGCAACAAAATATTAAAGCTCCACAAAAATAGGATCAGAGTATTAAAACCCAATGTCTTTGTGATACTCAGATACAATAGCCTTCAGGTTTTTATGGCAGTTGCAGAGAGAATGGGGATTTCTTTTTCACGCCAGGCCCCATTATTCCACCACAGCTGTTATCAAGCTGTCGATCTGCTCGAGGAAGGCAGAGTTCCATCTTGTGGAAATAAAAATGTTTCTGTGGAAGCTGGATGTGGAAATGGCAACCTGATACCAGAGAAGCCTCATAAGCCCACGTCGTTCTCCCTGCATGAAGCCAGGAGGAGATTCTTTGCTCCTCCCACACGAATGCACAAATACTCACCCAGGCACTTGTAGGGCACGACGATATGAGTGTGGTCCTTGCACTGTTTCTTCCCTTTCTTGCACCAGCCATCGATGCTGACAGGTTGATTGGCTTCCACAACGTTTGTGATCTGAAGGTCTGGATACATCTGTTTAACGAGACACAGAGATAGGTTTTCTCTCCAGAAAGGACAAAGAATGTGCGAGGTGGCTCTGAACCAGGATTAGCAAAGCTGATTCTCTACACAACGAGATCAAATTTGCACATGGACACACATTCTCTCCTGGATCAAGCTTACAGCAGCTGAAGACATAAAAAAGGCCCCAGCTGTTTGTCACAGGGCTTGAGAAATGGAACGTGTCATCACTGCTTTGTGGCAGGACAAAACCAGGTCAGGGGCAAGAGCCCTCATTGGCACTAAGCCGAGGTGTGTTTGGCTTTGCATTTATCTGTTCCATTCTGTCTGGTGTGGCATGATACCCTCCGGAAGAGGGCAATCACCAACAATTAGGGTTTAGTAACACCTACAGACTCTCTCTTCACTTGCCAAGCCAATATGCACCTACCTCCTCAGGTTTCCTTGTGCCCCCTTTATGATGGATTGATATGACCCCTCCCTCCTGAGTTCTCAAGTCCAGACACTGATTTATATTTAGGCTTCCGCTACGTGAACCAAATGTAGCCCCAGTTACATCAGCCTTGTAAAACAGTTTTAAACATTTTCCAGTCCAGACATGGCGTGCTCTATCATTTTCCCATTAAAAAAAGAAAACATTCCTTGCGGTATTTTACATGCCGGTCACCTCAAAGGAGCAATTAAAGACACTTATCAAGGCCAATATGCTACAGCGTATGTGGAACACGCTGAAAGGAGATTAAGTTTTTTTTACAATGAAGCATGAGGAGCCTAAAAACACCCTCAACCTTTTGATGAAAATACTTTTCTAATATTCTGGCTGATTTGAACACGTTACCAAGAACAACAGAGACACGTTCTAATGAGAAGAGGTGTCAGGTTCCATTTTGAACGGACATGGAGTAGATGCTGGTTAAATAGCTCAGAAGCAGAACATTTGAACAAAGCCCTTCAAAGACAGAGATACCTCTCTGACTTACAGACCAAGGACCTTCTGATCTAAATCAGAGGTAGGTCCTCAATCCCACTGCATCCTTCCTGCTCTTCCTGGGCAGTAACACAGCAAGACAGTTCAGGGAACTAACTCGCCGTCAGTCTCCTGCAGGGTTCATTTGCTACAGACTGACTAAATTGGAACCCAATTCCTTAGCAGCAGCGAAAATTAAGGATCGCACAGAAAAACTCACCTCCTGGCAGTACTGCAGGATCTGTTCCTTTCTTCCAAAGCAGCTCTTGGTCCCAGAAGTGTCAGGTTCCCATTTCCCAGTCTGGATATTCACATGCATATTTAGCTTCCCACAGAACATGGCAATTTGAGGCTCTGCCACCGCAAACCCTGTCCCAGCATTGGCTGCGAGTGCCTGCGAAGACAAAGAAAAACAAAAGATGTTGATTGCATTATCTGATGGAAAGCAGAACAGCTCAAAGAATCAGAAACCCTCTGGCATCTTCTCAGAGAGCTCCTGCTTAATCCAGGATATCGGTGCAGCCTTGCAAACTGTTTCATAACAATATTCCTTAAAGCTGGTGAGCCCACACCAGGTTTTCACCAAAAAGGTGCTTGTTTTTCCAAACTCTGGTATTATTATTGCAACAACAGTTCACCGACAGCAATTCACACTTACAGGCTGCGCCCACAAAGTTTAAAATAGATTCTGAAAAACTTAAAACTGGCATTTGAAGATAAATAATTAATGCTAATAATTTTGGGGAGAAACACCTCTGTGAGGTTACACACAGAGCAGGTATTGCTACTGCTAATGCTACTAATAAAATAACTGCTTCCCACTGCGAGAATCCTGCTGAGAGTGTCAAGCCATGTGCTTCTCCCAAAATCTTTAAATATTTAGGATAGAAACATCCAAGCTTCTTGTCCAAACATACAAATAAAGATGATTTCTGCTGAATCAGAAAAACATAGCTGTTGCTACCCACTCCTCAAAGCCTGTTGTCTCTCATTCAGCGCACTCCTGATGCCTATTCCGTGCGCTTCCCACCCTGCACCAGCAGACAAAAACCTGACAACCCAGGCCCACATGTGGGTCAAACTCCAGACTGATCAATGAAAACAAGGTCAGGATCCCTTTCTGAAATCTTGCTGGCTGACTAAAAGAAGAAAAAAAGGGATTAAATGAAATTGCAGAGTTGGGGGTTTTGCTGAAAAGACTGAGTGGATGCCGGGAGCTTGAACGTCCTCTCCCCACGTAACTACAAGCTGTTGTGAAAGAAAAAAGTAAAAGAAAAGAAGAGGTATGAAGCAAAAACCAGACGAACTCCTAAATGGAAAGCTCTTTAAGGTGTTTAGGGGGATGAAATCCATTTCAACTGCTTCAGACAAGGCAGATTAGAAACAGCAATACACAGAGGCTTCAGGGCACCCCTGCCCTTAAGCTGCTTTTTTTCCCAGGCGGGCAGCGCTGCCCAGGCCACCAGTCCTGCCTCGTATTTAACTTTCCCTGCACTCAAAAATACATCCATTACTGGGGGCACCATTCATCCCCTACTCCCCGTCAACTTAGATCAATACGTGTATGCTTAAAGCGAATAAAGGAGCCAAGAGAAGAATTCAACTGGACAACCCCAGCATACAGCTCCTAGTTGCTGGATATTAGGGAAAAAATTAACTCCATTATAATTAGCTCATTTCTCCCCCTCCCCGTTTACACACAGAATCACTGCCTGGAGATAAGACATTTCAACACTGAGAGAGCCAAGGACTGGTACGTGCTGAACACACGCCTAGTGCTTGGGGGCTGAGGCCAACTTGAGACGCAAAAGCATAAATTCACTTCTTACACTTCAGAAAATCTACCCCTTGAGTTTTCAGAATCACTCAACTGCACATGACTTCGGGGAAACAGTTTTACACAAGTGGCTTCAATTTAAGCTAACCCTTTCACCCAACAGACGGTCATACGAGAGCAAGTTTTAGCACAGATCACAAAGTAATGAAATATTGAAATATATAACATGTATTGAAATACGTAACAGACACCGGCATGGATGTCCCTGTCACAAAATGCTTCCAAGTTCATATATACTTTCCAGTTTAGGGTAGGTACAGTTGTTGTACCCTCTGTCCTAATGGAGAGAAGACAGTTTCAGACTTCAGGTATAGGAAGAGTTCGGCTGAATACACCGAGGCTGGGTAATGGGTGCAATAACTTTGTTCTCTCATAAATCAAACCATTTATAAACGCGTACTTCTACCAAGTGCTGACTGATACCACTCAGGAAAAGCCAGGCTCTTGCACCACCTTCTTCCCTGCCATAGTGAAGGAAAACACAAATGTAGAATAATCCTTCCTAACTTGATAAACACACACCTACAAACTTTGCAAGAGGGTCTTTTTACCTCTCGCTCTCCAAACAAACACCACTTCGGTACCAACAACTGCTTTCCAGAGAGCACAAGGCTCGACCTATTAAAGGAAACAACCCACAGCACAAATCTGGTTTATGACAACGCTACAGATACATCCAAGGTTCAAGCTTGTTCTGAAAAGAACAAAAAGAAATGCAAGATCCAAGTATGCACAAGGCATTAACCCTTGTAGGAAGAATTTAGTGCATCAAAAGAGGATGAAATGTACGTGTTCTGAGCGGTTTGGAGATCGTTAGCACCGCCCCTGCTGGAAATCTGTTTCCTTCAAAGCAAACTTGACAAGAATGCAGGAAAATAAGGTAAGTGCATGAGCAGGAGAGGTGCAGGCTCCATCCCGAGAGGCAGAAACATCCCTAAGTAATCCATTCATAGCAGCTCTTGCATGAGCAAAACTCCTGTTCAAACACATACCAACCTCCTGAAGTCATCACCGCCCCCTATTTACATCCTGATGCGAGCTCCTGTTTATTTTTGCCATCTCCCCGGCCTGACACCTCGTCTCTGTGGCCAAGGTATCCCTTCCTCCTCCATGGATTGCTCAAATAGTTTGCATATCAGTCGAGAGCCGTTGCCGTAGCTACCAGAACATGCTAAACCCCAATTCACAGCTGAACAAACGAGACTAATTACTTGCTTGATTTCATCACTTTTAATCAAATGGAAAAAAAAAAATTTTAAAAAAAAAATCTTTTCTTGAATTGCACTGTTGAGTGAGTTAATGAACTTTGATATACACAAGTTGAATCTTTAACCCCATGGCCCGCAAGATAAGGGGTTTGAGTAATGGGCTTCCATTTTTCACCACTGACAATCAGTTATTTAATTTAGCTTTTTAATGTCATTCTCACCTACAGTGAGAGAATACAGCCCAGTGAACCTCACCTGTACCAGAGGAGGCCACATTAACTGCTATTTGAGCAGTGAAGAAAGTCACCCACAAGAGCTTTTTGGGACAAAGTTGCTCCCCACAATTACCTTTAGTGTACCAAAAATAAAAGATCACTCAGGTGGGTGATACCTGAGGTTATCGAGTCTACAGTCAAGCATCATCCTCCAAAAGGAGGGTTGGGGAACACGTAAACCAGCACAAAGCTTGGATAAAGCCACGTCCTTCGTTAAGCTCTTCGTTACTTCAGAGAATTCCCCCATTCCGCATGGCAGAGGGATGAACAAACAGCGCATTTTTCTTTGGGAATTTCCCAGCCATAAATGGAAGCAGCCGCCTCTTTTAGTGCTGAGGAACAACTATTCAATCTCTTAAATAAGCAGACTGAGAGCTGGGGAGGGGCGACACGCACAAACAGGAGAGAGTTCATCCAGTTGTGTACATCCTCGATGACCATTATTTTAAAAGCTATTATCCTATTAATATATATCCATAATACAAGAGCAAGATGAATGTTATTTGGGAAAAGACTGTTACATAAACCGTTAATTTCCTCACCGGCACTTGCATTTACAAGATGTTTCATGATAAATTCCCCTCTGCCTTTTGGTATAATTCTGTACCAGTTTGCTTTCCAAGACCAAAGAAGTATTTGATTCCATAAACACATAAATCTCTGGCCAGTTAATGTCAGTTGCATTCCTCACCCTGTCACGCTGTGCCTGATTTATGGTCCCAAAACACTGGAATTCAAACCTCTAAATCTTCTTCTTTGCTGATGGAAGTGTCTCTCCTCAAGTATCCAGTTTTTTATTAACTACTGTCCTCTTCAGTGGGTTTGATCCATGAGCTTTACCCATCCAGAGGCCTGGGCTCTATGCTCTGAAAAAGAGTATTCTGTATATCCCTGCAAGTACCTACCATCTGAAAGGAGGGATGCAAGGTTAGAGAGATTAGGGACGACGTTCTTCAGGGAGGATTTTTTGTAATTTTAAGTCGTTTCTGCTCTCTAGTGTTCCTCTACTTCAATGCTGGGAATAACAATGTACAGGAATTCCCATCAACTTCTGTAAAATAAGGAATGTTTCACATCTACTCCTGGAATGTAGGCATCACATTGCAGGTCAGGTTCAAAAAGGCATAAACATGGAAAACACACCCATTTTCCTTGCCCTATATTTCTAGGATCTGTTAAACCTCATCACAACAGAGCTTATTGAGCATTTAGCTCCCTATCGAAAGCTGTTCAGGAAAGTCTGGCGCGCTGCTGGGGACGTCAGGATAGAAGGGTGATTTCTCTTTTGTGAGTTGTTGTTGTTCATTATATTTCCTAGAAATGAATTCCCCAGAGCTTTCCTTTATAGCACAAAGCAAAACGTCAAATTTAACTACATTCTGAATTTTCCATGAGGTCAAACATTGCGGTAACCTTGCCCATCTGATCAGATTAGCTGGAATAGGAGTCTTTATTCCGGCAAAACCAGAGCAGACGAGAGCTAAGAAGGAAAGCTTAGATTCCCTTTTCATTTCTGCTAAAGAAAATCTAGAAAATCACAGTCTCCCAGCTAATACCTTCTGGACACATGCAGTGCCTGTTGCACCAAGCCTGACAAGAGATGCTGGTCCTGGTTCCAGGGCAGAAGGGCTGCAAGGCTTGAGAAATATCAAGAACCTGGTAGGAAAACTCAATACGTGAGACCCGGCTGGATAAAACCACAGAAGATTAAGTTGCTTTGAAACTTCAGAACTCCAGCCTCTAGAATTTATAAGCTGCTGGGAAAAAAAAAAATAAATAAAGCTCGAATTGCGAATCGCATTGACTTGGTGGCCAGAGGACACAGATTTATAGCTGCTGAGGGCATTCGCTGCCTCAAAAGAAAATCCTTTTGCAGGATTTGTCTGCAGGTCGGGTCAGATTCCCTGCTCGGAAGAGTTACAAGTATTCCACAACT
Organism: Xenus cinereus; assembly: GCA_025774025.1. Taxonomy (NCBI): domain Eukaryota; kingdom Metazoa; phylum Chordata; class Aves; order Charadriiformes; family Scolopacidae; genus Xenus; species Xenus cinereus. Next base: position 1,886,376 of record JAOXJK010000010.1, read on the forward strand.
ATTTGCTGCTACACTGACAAAAAATGCCAGGCAGTACTTTGAAAGATTACTTGTGCTGTTTGTTTTTAATTAAGTGAAGCCCCATGAAAGTAATACTGCTTATTAAATCAGAACGCACATGAACCACAACCTGAGGGACTCCAGAACATGCTGTTCAGCACAGTCCCTATCCAGATAAATTACACTTCCCACCTTTACTTAATTAAAGAAAAAAAAAAGGTGAGGGGGAAACAAAAAAAGGAAGTAGCTTTTCTGGACTTTTTATAAAAAAATATAAATTTCCTATTCTATCTGGAGCGCAACACTGAAACTCTTCCTTTGTCAGTGTAATACCCACAGATATGGAGGATATAAATGGAAGTCTTTCAAGACCACTGAGGAATTCTAACAGTTCTTTTGATACAAAAATGAGCCCTGTTGCCTTATCAGCCTTCCTGCGAGCATAACTCTCGACGGCTGCCGCTTTTAAATGTGTGAATATTGTAACTTTTCACCCTTTTCTTGGCTGAGAAATTGGTAGGCACATTTGTGCAGGGATTTGACTGCTTCAAGCCCAGCTGCAGACCCTGCGTTACTGCTGCCCACGCAGCTGAAGTTCACGGACATTTCTCCTTGCATAAGGAGAGGCCAGCCCTTGGCAAAATTAAAATAAAAAAATCAGGAAGAGATGTTGCAGTCACAAACTCTACTGTTAAGCTTTTGGAAGGAGAACAGCTGGGGTTGGTGTTGTAAAGCTGGGTCTCGACGTGCAGCACAGCCCTTAAATCTAACGTTTGTCGCCATGAATCTCACCTGTGAATTAATGGTTTATGGCAAGTTAGTATTCAGGAAACCACCGCTTCAATTAAAAAGTGAGGGAAGCTGGCAGAGGGACTTTACGCACCAGAACTTCTGAGCAGAACACTTAAAATTCCCCTGGTTTTGGATTTATAACTTATAAACACGAGCAGAGCTTTCAATTCGTGCTTCAATTTGTGTTTCACGCTTTGTTTTCCTTCGCTTCTCTTCCTGCTTTTATTCAGCAGATAGGTGGCTTGAACCCAGGAAGGCTAATGAATGCCTGACACAGCAGGCAGTAAATCTACAGACTAGCAGCTCATCCTAGCTTTATTGCTTTATTTTTTTTTAAATTGCTGATAATTACAATAATGCACATGGGCAGAGGTCCAAGACAGGAAGAATTATTGTCTGCAGGCAGATCTGGTGTGAGCTGATAATACCAGCCTGTGTTTGCTTTTGAATTTAAATGGCAGAAATCTCAGTAAAGCAGTCTTTGGCTTACTTTAACTTGCTGGAAGGGGTGGAGTTCTCATCTGCTCGTCCTTTATTGACTTTTGTGGTAGAGGCTTCTGCACCAGCAGAAAACTGGAAACCAAATGCAGGAGCTGCAGCCCCAGCCCGGGTGCAGTTTATATTTAGATGGCTGCTGTTTATGGCTAACATGCAGCCTCCGACGCTCGGGAAGTTCAGCGACAATAATCCATGCACTTTCAGAACAAAGAGCAAAACATCGCTGAAGCCTGAAGCGTTTTTTTTTACTGGTTTTCCACCTTCCTCTGCCTTTTTACAGAGAAAAGGGGAGATTTCCAACTACCTGTGACTCACGGGCGGCCTTTTTGCCCTTGGAATTTGCACTAACGAGGTAGTAGATTATTTCCCCCTCCTCCTCTGGTTTATCGTGCTCCATAAACCAAGCCTCCGTGAGTCATTGGGCAGATAATCTGCCTGTCAGACGTTTGCACTGGGGAACTGCCACATTCAGAGAGGGGAAAGCAACGCTGCAGGCAGCCCCGGTGCGTGGCTGGTCTCGGGGAGCAGCCATCGAATTCAGAAAAGCCACGATTCAGCATAGCCTTGGCTTCCTGAAGTTGTTTGTGTAAGGAGGTTGCCTTTGGCATCCCCTTCCCTACCCCCGGAGAGACAAAGTTCAGAACAACTCAGTTGGAACATTCCCTGAACAAATGTTACCGTACCCAGAATGGCGTCCTCTAAATAAGATTAATTAATAGGCCTCGAGCTTTCAAAACTAAACTTTGTGTGCAATGGGGCTGGAACAGCTTACCACAACAGCTACCTTAAAAATATAAGGGCAAGAGAAGAAGTAGGCAGTGCTATGATGCCATTAATAAGCCCTACAGAGCGGACAGGTAGTTCTAAATATGCTTTATCAGTCCTCCACTGTCACAAGGACACCAGGAACAATTCTCAAACGGCTCCACTTATGGCCACTTCCTTCCCCTTTTCAGCAAAACCCAGCAATGGAGCTACTTACATTCCCCCTTTTTTTTTTTATAGAGCCATTCCAAGTCATATTACACCACACGGAGACTAGACCTATTAATTACTGGGCTAAACGAAGGCACAAAGTCAAGTGACTTGCCTAAGGTCACCCGTCCGTGGGCTCAGCCCCGTTTAATCCTCAACCCCTCATGGCTCCAATCTGTGTCATCGTTCTGTCTTGCACAGCAAGGCTAATTACTGCTTTCCCACATGAATTATTTGGGCATCTGAACCACGGAGGCTCAAGGTGTCTCGTTAGCCAGCCAGCGAGTGAAAACTTCAGTGCGAATTAACGGATTCACATACACTAAAAATCTGCTGAAGAAAAAAAGCCACGGGGAGATTTTGCCTTCCCGGACAATTGGAATGGAGATCCAACAACGTAGGAAAAGAAGATATGATTTGATAGTGTTTCACTCCGCTTCGGAAAAATTATGACTCTCCTTTCAGATCTAACTAACTTTCATTACTGAGCTGACCATTAATATGAACTATCGATGTTCCCGGTACAAAAGCTTTAACAGCAGCAGCACAGGGACAGAGGAGTGCTGAGATAAGGTATTTTGGAAGTAACTTCTCCCCGTGGTTCAACAGCGACTCCTTTCCATCTTAAGACACTTCAGCTACATAAGAGTTAGCGAATATAATCCCTGTGGTTACCAGGATACTGAGATTCCATAATACACAGGAAAGTACATTTACAAAACCTTTCATCACTTCAAAGCAATGTGTTGAAGCAAAAATAACTTCTGGACTAAAACTCATCACTACACACACACACTGGTCCACACGCTTTCCCACTGGACAAAACTGGTAGGGAGGAGACCGAGAGAACAATGTATTAACACCAGGCAGGCAAAAAACCAAACCTTTACAATTGATTCAAAGTGAGTTAGCACGCCGGGGGGGGGTGGGATGGAACAAAACCAAACCACACCAAAAAAACCTCCCCCAAACCAGCACGAGTATCTGTTTTAGAGATCTCCCTGGGAGCGACGCAAAAAGCCTGCGGCGGAGAGCCCACTGCAGAACCTGTGGTTGCTCGGTCTAACCACGCATCTAACCACTCCAAGGACTGGAGATCAAAACGCCGCCCAGATTGTGTTTTTTATCTAACACAAAACAAGCAGGAAATTGAAGGGGGTATTTTAACAGAGCATCAAGAATTTGAAGTGGCAAGGAAAAATACCTGGGGGGAAAAAAAAAAAAAAAAGCAAGATAAAGGAAAGATAACAAGCGGGAATGCAGTTTGCTATGCGGTTTGGGTTTGGTTTCAACCATTCGTGAGCTCAAGCATCCCTCCCTTTATAGATGTTGTATCACAGAGCAGGTATTTATTTGTGTGCACAGACTGCAGTTGGTTTGGAACATGATAAAACACTCGTTTGGTATCTGCAGTCCTGCAATTAGGCTACACGCAAACTTGCCTGCAGCACGCAGGAATAATTCAACAGGCATTGCTCTAACCCCGCTGATGGCTTTCCACTCCCAAATTCACAATCTTCTGGGGAAAAAAACAACCACCCGAACCCAAATTAATTGGCAATTCTGCCCTCCAAACAGCCCAGGTGAAACTTCAAATCTGGAAGAGGAAACCTTGAGGTTTTTGAAGTCCTGGCTTTCCAAACCAGGCTAATGAGCATCCTTTGAAAATAGGAAACCCACAGCAAAAATACAGGGCTGCTTTTATCTTTGCTGCTGCTCCCAGAGCTTTGGATCAGACCAAAATTAACACATTACCAAAAAAATCATTCAACAGCCTTGCTATTTTCAGCGTCCAAACCGAGGAGATGTTTATCCTTAAAACTTTTAAAGTTCTGTCAAAAGCAGAACTTTAAGGTTCTTCTATAAATTACAGGTCTGTGAAAACAGTCAGCAGTTAGTAGTTATTACTGAGAAGGGGTAACTTAACTCTAGCTCTTATTAAATATATTTAGGAAATAATGCAAATTAGGATTTCAAAGCAAAAACATCTCCCCACGCACCTTCCCACACACCACCTCCTGTTATTTATTCTGAGAACTGCTTATGGCTTGTTGTGGAGCATCTTTCAGGCAGCACCTTACATCATGGCTCGTGTACAAAACAAAATCTTTCAGGAACCTTTAAAGTTTAGAGGCGCAGAAATCAGTGCTTTAAAGAAATCTTTGCCGTTTAAAGATTCACATACTGATACTGTGAGTTTATTCAGCTACAGTAAATTATAGTTTTTCTCTTAAATAGAAAGAACATCACCCTAAGAAAGTTTAGTTTTCAGTTAGCTGCTCATTAGGAAAAGTTCCCAGCCTTTATGGCTAAAAAAAATGAATGCAAAAGAATTAACTTAGCAAAACCATCTCAAATTCTCACCCAAAAAAAGGGTCTTTCATTTTCCTGACTGCAGCTATTTTGGATCCTGGTAATGAGCAGTAAAACTGAAGAAAGGCTGCCAGTCTCCTTCCACTAACGCTGAGAACCTGGAGGTAAGCGCACAAGCGAGAGCAGGACAAATAACGACAAGCATTTCTTGTTTAAGTAGCAAAGAGGCTGAAGATGGCTCGGAGCAACATTTCATACTTCCAAGAACCAGATGACGAAAGCCTTGTTTATTTTTAAGCTTGTCACCCAAGAGCCAAACATCTCCTAGAAGGATCCCGGTACCATTAGCAGCTCAAATCTCACAACTTCTGTCCTTCTTCCAAGACAGAGGATAAAAGGTGACTTCTCTCCATCCCTACGGCTCAAACACCCCAAGTGACACAAAAGACACGTCAAATGACAAAGAGCCTTTTAAAGTACCCCCAAAGTTTTGACAGCAGCAGGGTCATAGAAAGGGAAGAAAGGACCTCAGTAATAGCTTAATGGATTTCAATTTTTTACTCTTTAAAAGCAATCCTGACTAATTTAGTATCATTTTATTTCTGAAGCATTAATTTATCAGCTGGGGTTTAATAGTCACGGCGTCATATCGTAGTTAGGCTGGCACACCAAAACTCTAATGGATGTATTAAACAGTTCCTTTAAGAGAAGCAACAGATCTCTACTTAGAATAACTGCTTAATGCTATTAGAAAATTAAGTGGTAATTTATAGCACAGACTAAAGCTGGCTGGGTTGAGATCCCCTTTACTGATTTTGCTGATCCAGAAAGTAAAACTAGTTCAACAGAAGGGAGTCTAGAACCTCAAATATTTCATCACATTTAACTGGCTTGGTATGTTGTACAATCACACCTGATTTTCTTTAAGTTGAATCTTCCAGCTCTTCAGTTCTATAGAGCTGTATCAGATTGTGCAGCATCGCATGGAAAGAAAATAATTTTATTTCTCAGTATAAAATCATTTATTTATTTTATCAGTTCAGGGAAAACTGATTTTTATCTTTGACAAAATTAAATTTCAACTCATTAGCAATTTCTTCTGTGTTTCAGTGGGAAGAATGAACTCTTTGTACACTGATACCTATTTCCTTGCTTCCTTAATCATTTTCTGGAATATTTTAAGGTAGGTGACAGAAACCAGTGCTTTCTTCTTTTCTGTCTACTTAGCTGAACTACAATTGAACATTAGATTGGCGGAAGAAGTTCTACACTGCAGCCACCCAATGGTCAGGTCCTGGACGAGTTTTCAGAAATATGACACTTCTGTAAGGGCTTTGAAACACAAAACCATCACGAGTTGAAAGCTTCATTATAAACCTGGAAGCAAAACCTGCAACAGCGAGGGAAAATGCTCTTTGAAAAAGAACAGGTAGAACAGTTTTAAACAAGGTAGTTATGTCTGAAAGAGGCAGCATACACCAAGAACTTTCATCACCTCAACAGAAACTCCTCTTCGAGGTCTCTGAAAAGTGCTCCTATTTTATTTTCTTTTTAAAACCCTTTCTCCAGGCTGGCCATCTTAGCCGCAAACTATTTTTGTTAATGTTTGCCTAAAGACTTGGTATCCTTGAGCTGGAGGAACACTAAAGAAAACCTTCATGACATGTTGTTCTGAACACAAGGATTCCAAAGCAATTCTTTATTTTCCTGCTTGGAAAAGGCTATCAGACAGGAGAAGGGGAAGACTCTTTACCTCTTCTTGGATAAGCTTTTTTTTGCCTGCTCAGATGCTCTCGTCCAATGTGATACAGGCTTGAGTGAGAAAGAAATAAATGGAGAGCCTTCACAAGCAAGTTTTACTTTCCTTGACCCAGACAGCAACGGAACTGCTGACTTAACATGTAAATCCCATCACTGGGACAGCGATTGGGGGGCAGATCGATGTGCGTATTGATGCAATAAGGCCACTCACCATTTTCCTAGCCATGGGCTGAGTAGTTTCAATAGAGCTTTTGCAAAGTCAAAGGATGAAAACGGTGCGTAAAGTTCTAACCCCAGGGAGCGGTGGTTTTGTGTTTCACTAGTTGACTTCAGACATGGCCCACAAACGTGCATTTTTTTTAATTCAGAAACACGGCTGTGGACACAGCTCAGCTGCAAATATTAACCTCGCCAGAATCTGCCAAATCCCTGCTGTGGATTAGCCCTATGGAATAGATGCAGATGTCTCTCATTGCAACAGATCAGCACCCGAAAAAGCCATGTCGAAACTACAGCTTGATGATGCAAAAGCACGAGACAGCTAGAAACTTATCTCATTCTCATATCCTTATTTCGGACAGCTAAAAAAATCCCCACAATCATTGAGAGCCCAAACGAGCTCCTTCACAGACTACGTCTTAATTATCTTTGAGGCTGCCTCTCCTTGCGTGATCCCCAGCAGGGAGACCAGTACTGGTTTAATTTGCGTAAGGAGGATAGGAATACTTAGAAAACTCTGAGAATACGGCACTGAGACTTTATGTATCTGATTGTTACACCAGTTTGAGGAGGAAAACAGGTTAGGTAAGGGGCACAAAGAGAATTCATGTGGATCAAGGCTGTGTGGCAATTCTAAAGCAAAGACAAATGGACTGTCCGGTCACAGGATTCCATTGGAGGTGGTCTGTATTTTTAGAGTTATACCTATCCATAAAATGGATGGGAATATTAGCCCAAAGACAGGATTAATCAGAACAATCCTCTGCTTTGAGGCCACTATTTGTTCCCCAAGTTAGCCCTCACCACTACAGGAATTATCCCAACAAATACTGCGAAGCACACGGTTTTAAATCAGAAGCCAAGGTGTTGCAGCGGGGACCAGCCATCCATTCACACACAGGAGAGGAAAAGAATGTTTCCACGTGTTCCCAGCCCCAGTTCCATCTTTCAGCAGTAAGAGCAGTTGAAATTTGGCACGAGTTGAAGATGTTCACATCCTGCTGCCTCCCAACAGCTTGTACCACTCCAGCACATTCAGCCTGCCTCTATCTTTATTTTGGACTTTACATGACATGTGGTGTATTTTGCAGCTTAATGACTATTTTAATCCTCTTCATCACTGAAGAACATCATCTGAGATGTGATGTAGATACATGTTATTAGATGGAAGCTGCTCAGAGATGTATTTGAAGAGATGTTCTAAAGCACAGAACTCATTCCAAGGCAAATAATACAAAACAAAAGCCTTGATCTGGAGTATTTAAAGCTAGTAAAAATCTACCAGCCTCCTGTTAGGGCATGAGAAGCAGATTAGAGGCAGGTCAGTAGCACCCTCATAAAGAAAAATAAATAAATGAATAACTATGTAAGTGGCAGTGCATCTCAAAGTCAACACCAGGGGAATAGCTGCTGAAAGTTTAGCTACAAACAGCTGTGCACATTAAACTCGTTTTAGACAGTCAATTTCACTGCCAGCTGTAGCGAAATGTTTGGTATGCTCTCAGTTATATGATCAAAATAAATTTAATAATCTCAGACTATTAAATAAAATAGCAGAAGAGCCTGAGTAAAGCTATCAGCCACTTACATAATGGCGAATAACGATTTAACTTTTTGCAAAAATCTTTAAAGACAGCGACAGGAACCGTGAAAAGCCAAATTGAAACCAAGGACAGAGAGGCAAATGAAGTGAAGTCATCTTTGCTTTCGCCTCAAGCAAAAGGCCATTTAGATTTAGAAAACACTGCTCCTCACTTCTCTTCTACAGTATCGACGGAGCTTACAGCCCAAAATTTTGTGGGTATCTTCACAATATGGGATGTGGACCTGCATCTTCACAATATCAGACATGGAGCTGTTGGAGCGGGGCCAGAGGAAGCCACAGAGATGCTGGGAGGGCTGGAGCCCCTCTGCTGGGAGGACAGGCTCAGACAGTTGGGGGGTTCAGCCTGGAGAAGAGAAGGCTCTGGGGAGACTTTGGAGCCCCTTCCAGTCCCTCAGGGGGCTCCAGGAGAGATGGGGAGGGACTCTGGATCAGGGAGGGGAGCCATAGGAGGAGGGGGAAGGGTTTGACACT
>JAOXJK010000010.1:1908150-1921134 GCA_025774025.1 Xenus cinereus
CACGTTCCTGTGGGACCTGCTCTGGGTGGACCTGCTTTGGCAGGGGGTTGGACTGGATGATCTCCAGAGGTCCCTTCTAACCCCGTATCATTCTGTGATTCTGTGTGTCTGGTACCATTAAAGTCACTGGGAGCTCCAACTTTAGCAAACTGGTGCGTTGAGAACCTGCCAATACCTGGAGGATGCATTCACAGAAGTGAGAAAGTCTTTGAATATTCTCGATATTCTCTTACACTCCAGAAATTAAAGCATAAAATTTATTTAGCCTGTGAATAGCAATGCTATATAGCTCTTTTAATTAAAAATTTTGATTGAAGATGTAAATGGTGGATCACATCCTTCAGACCAGCTCTGCATGACAGATATGTGCAGGTCCATGGTTGCAGAAGTAGGGCCAAGTCAGACTCAGGTTTAGCAAGTAGAAGACAAACTGAATTTAGAAAATGACTACAGCGTCTGGTGGGCTTGAGTAAAGACAAATCCTCATTCAGGCACAATTTAGCAAAGAAGAAACACTAAACAGTGCTTCTCGAAAAATATACCGCCCAACTTGCATGAGTGATAGACAATTGATGGCCACAGCTCATCGTGACCAATACTGTGCTTCGGAGAAGACCTCTATCTGTTGATAAGGCTGTATGAGGGGCATAAAGCCATGCAAAACTTCTATTAGTCAACTAAATCTTGAGCCAACGTCCAGCTCTACAAGTGCCTTTGTGAAAACAGACTTCTCCAAACCCCATAAATAACATCAGAAAGTTGCCAACCTGCTGTGGAATTGGACATCCATATTTGGCTGCAGAATTTCCTTATGGAAATCTAGGGTTCCTGCAGTTTTGCAGCTCAGCTGTCCACCTGTAACTCCAAAGGACGTCGTGTTGTGGAGGAGGTGTAGAAAGCCCAGCAGCGAAGAGATGAAGGACACCGCTGGAGAAACTGACCTTAGGATATAAGGTAAACATAGAGGGTGGAGAGGTTCCCTAGAAAGAGAAAAAAAAATGCCGAGACCTTCCAAGGCAGATGGGAGTTTAAAAACAGAAATGTCATTTCCGTGGGAATACAGTGAAGTTTAGAAAAGTTAAAGGATAGAGAATAAGTAAGGAACAGATGCATCAGGAATGGAGTCGTACCTTAAAAACAGGGCTACGAGGAATAATTGCAGGCGTGAGGAAAACCAGCACAAGAATCTGTGAAAAAGAAGCGACGCCGTAAATAGTGGGGGACAACAAGCCTTTCTGTTTCTACTCAAAGACATCTTTAAAAGGGCTTGGCAGGGAAGAGGGGAAAAGTCTACCCTTTATTGTATCAATGAATCCTTAACTCTTGATGGTCATTTTCCTACCGCTCTGTTCCGGGCCCGAAACATTAATCTGGCTCTCCTGAAGGTGATCTGAGATTTTTCTAAGGGAAGATTTAAACAAACAGCATTATCCCTCCCTACAGGATGTAACAGACTGTTAAGGCGACAATCGTAACATTAATACTCCCTCTCCCATAATTGCAAACTTCAAAACGACCCCTTCTTTTAAGGTTGAGAGATGGTACTGCTTTGCTGAAGCACATCAGCACAGAAAAGGTGGCAACGCATTGGAAAATGGAAAATACATCAATCCAAGATGCTTAAGGCCAGGAAAACAACAGCGCGGCTGCTAACGGAAGCTCCTGCTCCTTCCATACTCTGCAGATGGATCTTAGCATTTGGAAAATGCACTCAGTCTATGATCTCTCATTTTCTAGATGGAGGGCAAAGCCAATGATCACGGTGAATTTAACTGGACAATCTGTTTGTCTGAAGAGGAAGACGGCCCGAGACAGTGTCTGGAAGACACAAGGTTTTTGGAATAGATCAGCACATCTGTAGGATTCGCTATCCAGGAAAAGAAATTACCTCTGATACATAATTAGGTCAAGTAATGACCCCACACTCAGATTATATCCCAAATGCAAGACTAGAAGAGAGCCTGACCACCTTTTTAGCTAACCATCAGTTTTCAGAATATACAGACTGGGTATTTGTATATTCTGCTGGTGCTGCTGATTTCCTCTCTCCAGAGGGTTGCGAGGCTTTGGGCACTGGCCGGATATCGAGGCAGAACGATGATGGACGCTTCTTCAAAGAGCAGTGGCAAACACCTTACCTGACCCAGGGAACTCAAGAGGTCTAGAGGTCTACCAACAAAGGCATAGTCAAGACTCTGGGGGAGGACACAGAGGAAGGAGAAGCTGGATTGCAGAAAATATTTACTAAATTCTCACCCTCTTGCATCCTAATATCTTCCTATAACAGGCTGGAGGCATCCTGTCCTCTTTATGAAGATGGCATCACCTATGAAGATGGAAGTGTCCTTCAGCCTCTGAAGATGGCAGGATCAAGGCAACCAAACCATTCCAACTTAAATGTGCAGTATGTGGTAGAGAAGCTGTATGATAGCTTAAAGAGGAAAAAAAAAAAACCATAATTTAACAAAAAGTCACCAAAGCTGAGCGTATTTTTTACAAATATAGGCTCATTACGATGCTAAGACTTCTCCTGTTGTCCTTGGACAACATTTCTTTCCTCTCCTCTGCTTGCCGGTCTCGCTCAGACAGTCTCATTTCAGCGGTGCGAAAGGTTGTTCATTTTATAGTGGTCTTTCATGAAAGATGAAAATTCAAATATGTTATAATTAGCTGCAGTTCCACATAAGTCAGTATTATTGCAGCCTTCGTATTAGATCTGAATTTGTCCCACAACTGCGTGCGTCAAATATTAGAGTAGAATGATTAATGATATCACACATAATGGAAGGATTAAGCATTGATGCAGGAGAGTTGCTCGAGAGGAACAATTTTAACTTCTTTCTGCTCCTAATTTATTTTTGTCCTGTAAAAGAAACCTGAAATTGAATATAAAAATGGCTCGTGTTACTGGCAAGAGAAACGAGAGTTCTGATTCACGACTGAATTCTTCGTTCAGTAATCATCGGTGGATTAAAAGCCAAATCATCTTAACAAACGGCACGGCAACGAGCAACACCGAATATAAAAAAAAAACCCTCAGGACTTGTCCTGCTGAATAAACGCAGACTCATTTCCAGCGGCTTTGAAGGTAAGTGCAATTCAACAACAAAAAATCTACCCCTCCCTCCGCAATCAGGAATGATTCAATGCCTACACCAGGCACCGTGGGACAACCTGGGTGGACAAGCTCTTCTGTGGCACGTTGAAGTCACCTTTTATTCCCCCCCCCCCCCCCCTTGCTTGTTTGTGCAGTTACTCAGTCTGCAAGCAACGGGGTGTGTTGGGAAGTAACTTATGACACAGGAACAGACAAAAAGGAATTTTAAAACGTCTGGGAGACCTTGTCATGTCTGATCCCGCAAAGCTTTATTACTGGGAACTGTTGTTTTCCATCAGCCAGGTGATATTTTTAAATGCTTATTTTTCTGGTGCACTTGAAGGCAAAGTAACTCCACCCGAAACTCCCTCCTTTAATTTGATATCGGCGTAGACGGTTGCAGTTTGCATTATTCTATTTAAACAAAGATTAAGGTACATTTCCTGTTACAATCATCATTAGAAGCCTGGTGGCTCCCAACCACCCTGTCATTCTTCTTATATCAACTCAGGAATATTTATTTTAGTGTCTTGAAAACACACACCCTGGAGAGCAGGGAGTTGGGCACCAGACCACATGCTGGGAAGGAGCTGAAGGGTCTCATGCTGAGGAGCAGCCTAATCTTCAACCCAGAGTTAGGGACAGGGGTGAAAATCGGTGGGATTTGGGAATTTCCAGGCACAGGAATTCATATTTGCAGACCTGGCTCTACAGCTTTTAATTTAAATGCCCCAAATACAGACTACTCTCTAGTACTATTTATTTATAAACTCATATTCTGAGTTTATGAAGTTTATAAACTTCATATTCTACACTGGATTATTTTTTTATAACCTTTGAAACTTGCAGTTCTTCAGAGGGCCACAAGAAGAGGAGAAGTAGCAGCGCTTTCCCAGCTTCCAAACTCCTAAGGCAGCAAGAAGTTAGAATATAGGTTCTCCTGGCGATGAGAAATAAAGAAATCCATGTATTTGAAGTCTGGCTCAGTTGAGTAAAGGCACTCGGCACGACACAGCCGAAGGGAACGGGGACATGTGAGTAGAAGATGAATCCCAGTGTCTCCCAGGGAAGGAGTGTGCCGCCTACAGCTTCCACTGCAAACCCGTGGCCCTGGGGGCAGAACAGCCCCCTGATGCCTCTCCTGAATCACATTTCCTCAGAAGATGAGTCAGCCCCCGAGAGATCTTTGTCTTAAGAAACCCCGTGCCGCTTCTCCTGTAACTTTCCGATTGTCTTGTCCCATGCCCTGCAAAGGGCTGAATTAAAAATGGCTCTCTTTATTTTGCTACTTTTTTAAACTATGATTTTTCCCTCGCGCACAGGAAAAGAGTAACCTGTGCTCTAGCATCCCAGTTTACCAAAGCTTGAAGGTCCTTTTTCCCTCTCCCCCAAAATAAAGGCATTTTGCCCCACAATAACAAACCCACCAGTTTGCAGGAGCTTCACACCGACACCAGGGTATTCTGCATTTTCTGGAGCAAATTACAAGGCTTCTTCCAATTCTAGGTTTTCCTGCCTTGTCTCAGTCATTTGGTTGACTCCCCAAGGTCCCCACCGAGATGTAGCTCATTGGCTAAGTTATATAAAAGGAGTCTTAAGTAGAGCACTCTATTGAGGTTTGAGTTTTCCCTTTAAAATGCAAATGGCTGGTAGTTAATTCCCTTTTGGGATTTAAGAGCTGAATTTGAAATGGGAAATGATGATACAAAAATATACTTCAGAAAGCATTGCAGTGTGAGTAATGAAACATTCGCCACATGAATACAGATTCTTCTGGTCAGACAGACATCTTCATTTATCTGCATTTTAATAGTTGCTCTCAAAACTGCTTTTGGCTAAATTTTTCCTCCCCGCGTTACCTGATGCGGTCTCAGCAGAACTACAATGAGGGCAAAATTTGACCACCTTTTCAATTTTTAAAAATCTCGCATATCAGCACATTTAAATATATCAATATTCTATCAGGCATTATAAATATCTCCCTCTTTTCTCTTAAAACAAGTCTAATGAGACCTTTTCTATACTTCCTGAAAATATATCTGGCTGGCAGACCTGTTTGCCCGCTCCTTTGTGGACTGGAAGGGCTAAAGAGCCATCCAAAGCTCAGCAAAGTTTTTAAACCAATATTTACTCACCGATTTCGAAAGGAACGTCTTCCATGTCACTTTCTTTTCCATAATTACCAGTTTACTTCTAAGAGAGGGGAAAAATAAGCATGTATAGTTATGTCCTTAGATCAATTTATGCTTAAACACAGACATGTGGGCACAGAGACACACCCTGACACAGACCCAGGGGATGCGATGGGCTCTTGTCTGCGCTTAAAATTCAGGAGTTCTCCACTTCTTGCGTGATCAACCTGACTCACTCAACTGGATCCCTTGAATTTGTTCTGTCTTCTGGAAAATATACCTTTACATAACCCTTCAAAAGAATTCATTTCGATGCGCATGGACGCCGGCACAAACACATACACCCGTTCGAATAAACCTCGTACCAGCAGAGGAGGGAACTGTGTCATCACGATACAAAACCCACCCATCACACGTCTCAAGTGGAACTGCAGACTTTCTAAGTTTAGAAGGGCCTAATCCTGTGATTTAATTGAAGAAGTAGAATTTATTTCTATTTGGACACGCTCACTTTGGCACGTGGGCATGAAACGGGAGCAGACCCCAGCCCGGGTTCCAGCCCCCGCCTCCTGATCCAGCATCCACAGGCAGATCCCTCGGCAGGGTCAGCAAATAAATGCCCACACCATCCCAAAACCTGAAAAACCACAAATTACACGAGCCTTATTCCAAGTTATTCCTCCAAGAAGAGGCAGAATATATCAAATATTTGAACTTTTCCTTTTTGCCCTTCTTTTATTTCCATGTTTTTCTACAAACGCCATACTGTCCCAAGTTCTCCGGGCTCTGTTCTCTCTTTTTTGTTACAGACTGACTTCAATCAAACCCTAGATCTAAAAGTCCCCAAACAACCAACAAAGAATGTATTTCAGCGTGTTAAATTTGAGAAGTCACAACAAGGGCTGTGCTATAATACTGTGATATCACTCACAAAAGACTATTACTTCATTGTGTATGAAAACAGCATCTGGCACAGGGCAGGAGATCATTTACCGAAAAAGCATCTAAGAAAAATAGCAATTAAAAGTAAGAATCCAATGAGTTCATGGCTACGGTATCTTCGCTAAAGGTTCCTGCAATGTAAAAAGGTTTCTTTAAAGTAAGGGAAGGAAAAACATCGCGCGCGTTAAGTCTTTATTCCGCCTTCGACTCAAACGCTTGCCAACGGCTTTTCAACAATTGCGTGATTCACTATTGAGCGTCCCATGGTGAAAGAAGCCTGCCTTCTGCGCGGCAGAGGGCTCTTTCATTCACTTCCATTTTGGATTTGTGTTATCAACCAACGTGTCGGCTGTTGAAGAGAACCTGGTGAAAGACGATGGAAGGAGACAAACCCCCAGCAGGTGTTACAGAAATATTGAATTGCCTTTTAGTCTTAATTACACCTTTAATGTGTTTTTGCTGTGTTGCAGTTGCTCAATGTAAATATAACGGCACTTCCTAAAGTATTTTTTTTCTAGGTTTTCTGCAACAACTATAAGAGAAAGTGAACGGAGCAAAATAAAACTATGTAAGGGCAACACTTGGGAAGGAAAAAAATTAAAAGGGGCATCACCAGTAGATTTCCTAGAAGTTGTTCAGGGAATTAGGGATGCAAGGGCAGAGAAAGGGAGCCAGCTCTGGAATTCATCACAAAGATTAACACAGAAGGAGACGTTTCACTACAATTTTTGGCATTTGAGGAGGACCTCAAGGATGTGAAGTGGCTCATTCAACTTCTCAGGGTATTCTCGGGTGAAACAGAACTCACCAAGGAGATGAATTCAGCTTTATCAGACCGATCTGGGAAGTATAAAATCTAGTCATCTTAGGTGTGTTCCTGTTGGCCTTCCTAAATACCTCAGCAACTGAAAGATTAACTTTCCAGACAATCTTACCACGGTGGCAAAAAAAGACATTTCAGTGTGAAAATTGGCTACTGATTGGATGGGCCAGCAGCTGGCAAGTCTCTTCATCAAAATGCCTCCAAATTTACTTTAAGAAATGCCCTTGCTAGTACAGTGGCCCTCTATTACTCAAGCAAATTCACTAAAAAGGAAATTTCAGAGCATTTTGAAAATCAGGGGTAAAATTCTAGGAATTAAATTCTGCCTTCCCAAGCAAATGGATTTTAGAGCGGTGGGGAATACCAATTCTGCTCTGACAGCAAAACTCTCCTTAACACATCTCCAGAAGAATCCCTGCAAAATTAAGGCAGAGCAAACCTAACACAACGCAGGACACACGAGCCCTCTCAGCTGGAACCGCAGCAAATATGTGATTGTGAACCACAGCCTCACGCTCAGGCGAGCAAATCCTGAATTTTTCCACTGTGTGCAGGCTGAGGTTACAAGAGTTCAAAGCAACAGTTGAACAATTCTGTAATAACAAAGAAATGGAACGTGCTGTCATAACTAGGGTTGAAAGAACGCTCTCACCTTGCTGCGTAAATCCACCGCTTTGAAGAAAACACCTAAAACACCTCTGTTTTGGGTTGAGCTGGCCAGGTGCCTGGGCACACCTGGGATCCATAACGTGTGGGTGCACCTGAATAACATCACAGGAGCTTGGGATTACATCCTGCAAGGGAAAAAAAGAAAAGAAAAATAAGAATAATTGGGTTATGCTGAGTTCACTAAAAGATTGTGGGGAAGCGGATTGATGTGTTATTTCTCCTCAGCCAACAGTATCTGCATCCCTCCTCCGGTGTCATTTGTCTGCAGCACAGCGCAGGATGTGCCAGAATTCCCTGCTCTAGGCAGCAAATTGTCATGTTTTTCCAGTCTGGCTGGCAACAAGACTTGCCCATTTGTAACCACCTACACCAGGGCAGAGACTGAGGCTTCAGTCTTAGCGGCTGTCTCAGGCAATACTATTTTCTTATGGTTGGCTTTAAAGATAAGGCAGCATCAAACCCCCAGATAAACCTTAGCTCTTGCTATATGTGCACTCTGTTTGACACCCGCTGTTTTCCTAAAATACCTGTTTTTAAAGGTGTTCTGATTATCTATAGCATAGGTGGAATACCCTTACCTTCCAAACTCTGTTTGGTTGCAAAACATCCCCCTCCTTTCGACTAATCAGTCACTAAAGCAAACACTTCTCTACTGAGACAACCCTCCTCTTGAAGGACACATCCATCTGCACAGAACTGCTGGGCAAAAGTATTTGGAACACAATCCAAAGCAATATCTAAATCAATAGAGCCCCTGAGTGCTGCAGGGGCAGGTACTTGACCAGAGGCTCCTATACCAAAGATGTTGATAGCTGTATAACACCATTGATACTGCAAAAATTGTTTTTTGTTCCACTTAAACCACCAAATCCCTATAATAACTTTTCAGCAATATTTTTTCCTTTATAAAGGGCTAATTTAATAATTATTGTGATAAAAAAAATGAGAAAAAACTTGGGAACATGATAAATAAAAGGAGTAAAGCACATAACCACCTCCAAAATTACCAGGGTTTTCTTTGAACCAGAACCACAAGGTTTTAATAAAAAGGACAACAGACGTTACAGATAGGACAAACTATAAAGCAAAACTCCAGGAAAGGAAAAAAAAAAAACCACCAAAAATCCTACTTTATTAAAAGGCAGGGCTCATGTAAGGACACAGCTCTCCCTACAGTACCCAAGCAGCAAAATAGCACTCCAGTATGGACCTGAGGCCACTAATAAGTCTTACTGGCCCTGAGCAGCTTCACCTGGGGCTTCCACCCACGGGCTGAGGAGCTCTATTTAAGCCGAGCCCAGGGACCTCATTCCAAGCTTGAATAATCCCAGAAGAGTGTTAGGCTTCAGTTTGTGGCTAGTTGGACCTTGGTATGGGTCACAAACTTCACTTCTCAGCTTGATGTTTGACCTTTTTGGTATGGACTCGGGAAGTGAGTACTGAGTTTTTGTCTTTACTAGGCTGTATCGTAATCTGCAGGTTTAATTCTTATCTGATCCTCAGAATTGCCTCATTCTGTTGAATTTGCCTAGATTCTCCAATGACCCTGATGGCAATCTCCAGGTAAGCCTTGCTCATCTTGTTTAGGTGTTGAAGGGTGAGACTGTACCTGGTGAGCTCTTTCTCAAGCCTGAAGATCCAGAATAAGGGCTAAAAACTTCCCAGGGATGGTTTTTTTTCATCTTTAGGAATCAACAAAGGTTTTTTAATCTGCCTTAGAAAATGTATTGTGTAAGATAAAAGCTTCTTTTTTAAGAGCCCTCTTGCCCTACTCCAGCAGAGGGGCTGGTAAGAGAGATAGGGAATGAGGAATGTGTTCTACAGGGGAAGATGAAAGAAATGCAGCTTAGTCTAACAAAACAAACTTCAGGAGAGGCTATGACTGCTGTCTATAAATACATCAGGAGAGTAAACACTGGGGAGAGAAAAAAGTTCCCTATTTAAACTACATGAAAATGTTGGCACAAGAACAAATAAGTAGAAATGGGCCTTGAAAAAAAAACCACAGTTGTTTTCAGTGATGTTTTTTATTTCTTGTTCAAGGCTACAAGAACAAAAGACTCAGTTTCTCCTATGAGAAAGCCTGCTCAAGTTAAATATATATGGTGGTGTATGTGATAGAGGAGGACTCAGTGGTTTAGAAACCCCCCTGCCAACTCCTACCCCCATGAGAATATCAGATTTCTTAATTTTTTGGGAAGGATGAAGACTGACTACCTGAGAGATAATTATTTTTATACATATTGAAAAACAATATTGAGGCTTCTCAGCTAGGGGATTTATTTTTTGCTATTCCATAAAAAGCCCAGAAAACCAGCGTTTAATGGCTGGCTCATATACTGAATTTGACCTTAAAGTATGACTTGTGGCTGTTGTCTAAATGTCTATCATAAGTTATCACTAAATTTTTTCCCTACTGCCTCTCTTTATTTATTATGTGTATCCAGAAGCAGGAGGACTATTTCTCAGGATCCCTTCCTTCCTCATGGAGACTGGGTAAGACTGACTCTATTATCACATCATTGCTTTTTCAAAAATAACTACCAAAAAGCTATTTATTAACAAGTCCTTTCCCAGAGCTGGAGATGGGGAAGCCTTCTAGAAAATGTAAAAATCCTTTAAATCCCATACATCTTTATGATGTTTTTTTAAAAGACTTCATTAGAATCCCTAGGTACAGGGCTAAATTTAAGAGAATATTCAACCTTGTAGCAAACAGAAATATCAAAAAGCATTGTTAATAGTTTTCTGAGTCATCCCAGCCTGCTTAATGGAGAGTAAACCCAAATAGCCCCAGTATTTACTTTGCAGTTGATGCACAAGTTATTTCCTACTAATGACAATGCTTCTACATAACCAGAATGGATAGTGGTGACACCTGGATATGAGTGAAGAATTAGCCAATAAAGTTAATTATTGTAAGGCTAATCATGGTTGAACATCTTTCCCAGGGAAGAAATGCAGGTATTAAATAAACAGCCATCCCAGATGAAGGAGGAGTTGTCCTGGATTTGCAGTTGAACTTCATCTGTCCAGTGCAGATTTCTGGGAAATTCCCCAATAATTATGAAGTCTTGCAATCCAAAAATTACTTTGCTGCATTGGTGTTCCTGTATTTGCCATAAACAGTAAACAGCTGGGGCATGTACTGGTACTGTGACCACCTGGCTACCTTGATTATGGGCCAGGGCTCCCTAGTAGCTGCTGTGCCCAAGAAGAATGAAAAACATGTTTTCTTACCCTGGAAAAGCTGGCAAACAGGCAGTTTACATCAAAACTTGAAAGGCACTGAGTTCTCTGGGTTGATTTCTATCTTCCCCTAAACCATAGATCTCAAGACACCACCAGAAGCAGTAACTTTAAATATTGTTCTACAGGAGTTGGGGCTATTGGGGTGGAAGTAGTATTTTCCCTGCATGCATATTGTTGGGGTTTTTTTTGCAGCCAGAACTCCCTTTTCCCCTTTCTGTCCCACAGCAGGGCTCTGCAAAGGGGTTTTCACAGTGAACTGAAAAGCTCCCTTTTCCCAAGACTTGATGTTCCTTTTACCAAATGCACAGTAAAGGTTATGGGGGTGTGTGTATACATAAACTGCTTCCTCATTTATTACTGGGCTTGCTGCCTGTATTTCCCATTAAATATTGGGGGATTAATGCCATTTGGGTGGGTTACAGAGCAAAAGGGTGGCCAATAGTGAGTGCATGTGATGAAATGCTTTCTCTAGTAGTATGTTTCTCCATTTGGTTTTAAGTAAAATCACTTATAAAATGTGGAGATTATTATTATAGGGTATTAGAACATACTAACCCCCAAACTTAGTCAAACCTTTCCTTGTGATATAAGAGGATTAATTCAGCTTGTTTAAAACAAAAAAATAGTTAATTTTTTTGGCAGGGGGAGGAAATGACCCTGAGAACTAAAATAGGAAGACTGTGTTCTATTTGTCTGTGTTTTACATGAGGCCACCTTAATTAAATTTACTCTGGCTTGCTCTAAACCAGTTAACTCATATTGCTACCTTCACCATGTTTTGTATTCTCTGTGCAGGATGTAAAGTAATTACATTTCAGTTGCATTATAATTTAGCGGGTTCTAACAGAAACGGGGAGAGAGCTGAAGTTTTTCCATCTTCTAGATTGGTGTTTTAAATCACAGCCAGCTGCTGACTTGCAGGAGGGGAGTTAGATGGGTACAGCCTAATTCTGTGCACAGTTTAATTTCGAAATCTAAGTAAGTACCTACTTGTCATGCACAGATGTAGTCCAGGAGGTCAACAAGGCCAGCGAGGCATCATCTGCTTCTATAACTCCAATGGCTTTATGGCACTTGAGCATTTTTCTCGGTCATGTTTTAATCTACATCCTTCTCAAAATGGGATAATGTCAAGAAGAAAAAGCAAACAACCTCAACAAAACCAGCCACAAAGTGACAAAAAGCTTTCTAGGAGGTCGGAAAGGAGAAGGAGGGTTGGTGGAGGAGCTGTAGGGGGCAGTGGTCTGGGTGTGGAAGACTTTAAGGCAAGGACTTGTGACTGTGGTTTTACTGGGTGAAGGGAATGGATGAAGAAGCTAAAAAGATAATCACAAGTAAACGAGATGTGGTGGGGTTGCAGTATGCTTTTCCGCCTGAAATGAGGGAGAAAATGGCACTTCTGGGGAGGATGCTGATATGAATTCCTCAGTGGGGGAGACGGTGCTGCTGCCTGGAAAAATGAGCCATGGAGTGGGCAGAGGGAAGAGACAAACCAGGGAAGAGGGGACATGTGCGGTGGAGGAGGGCTGAAACAGCAGTGTATGAACGAGGTGATGCAGAGAGGGAGATACAGATCCGGTGACCCAGGAGATGAAGGGGAAAAAGAGGATTTTACAAAGGGTTACAGCGCTGTTCCAGACCATAGAGGCAAAAGGCAAGTTATTTTATGTAGCTTACACAGAATCGCAGAATGATATGGGGATGGAAGTGACCTCTGAAGATCATCCAGTTTAACTCCCTGCCAGAGCAGGTTGCACAGGAATTCGTTCAGGTGAGTTTGGAATGTCTCCAGAGAAGGAGACTCCACCACCTCTCTGGACAGCCTCTGCCAGGGCTCTGCCACCCTCACAGGAAAGAAGTTCCTCCTCATGTTTAGATGGAACTTCTTGTATTCAAGTTTGTGCCCATTTCCTCTTGTCCTGTCCCTGGGCACCACTGAAAAAAGACCAGCCTCGTCCTCTTGACACCCACCCTTGGAGTATTTATAAGCACTGATCAGATCCCCCCTCAGCCTTCTCTTCTCCAGACTAAAAAGACCCAAGTCCCTCAGCCTCTCCTCGTAAGGGAGA
>JAOXJK010000010.1:1938894-1963226 GCA_025774025.1 Xenus cinereus
GAGAGAGCGAGAAGGTCTCCCCTCAGCCTCCTTTTCTCCAGGCTGAACACCCCCAGCTCCCTCAGCCTCTCCTCATAGTAAAGGTGTTAACTGTTCTCTTCCAGTTCTCTGGAGGTATTTGGAATGTCATTATGGAATTCTTTGTCACATCAGTTTCCTTGCATTAAGAAGCCAAAAAAATCCTTTTTAGTTGTCTTAAAGCTCATTTAACAAATGCGATCTAATTAAAAGTAGGTATTACTTGGATGCAAACGCCGCTCTGACAGCAGAGGTGCTGTGGTGTTTCTATCCCGTGTTGAGTCTCAAGGGCACGAGCGCTTTTATGTCCTCAGCCCATCCTCCCTTCCAGTGCTATGACAGCACCTCCTCTTGTCTTTCAAAAGATACTTCAGTTTAAAAAGAAATGGAAAGAATTGGAGCACTGTGTCCAGCTTTGGAGCTCTCAACACAGGGAGGACATGGACGTGTTGGAACGGGTCCAGCTGAGGGCCACGAAGATGATGGCCCTCAGCTGGACTTGGCATCATGAATGTCAATACCAGACAGCTTGGTTCAGCTGGCGGTTTGGCCGTTTCCTGCTCGCTGTCACACCATTCCCTTTTTGCTGTAGTTTTTAAGCACTTTCATAAATTACTCCTGATACCTCTTGAAACAAAGCAACTAGATTGGAAGTTTTAAGACTCTCTGCTTTTGTGCCAGATTTTCGTGTCTGCTCCTTCACTGTTGGCACAATTCGCTCTTCTCTGATTTATCAGATATTTATTAAGCACTCTGTAGAGGGGCAGGGGATTTAATTTTAGCATAAAAGCTGTTTAACAGTCAGAGGCACAAACTGGAAGCCACATGATGCCAACTGCAGAGAAGGATGAAAAATCATGCGGGGTAACGGTGCAAATTCCTGTGTAGATAAGCAGGAGACAAAAGACAGGAAAGGTGATCCTTGAGATCTTAATTCTGCTTTGTTTTATCGCTGAATGGATGAGAGCAGTATGGTAATAGGCATTAATTTTCTTGTTGCTAGACAAAAAATGAGTATGAAAATGTGTAGTGTGACCAAATAATGTAAAGAAAAAACAGTTGTTGGAATCCTGTCATTGGAGTGCTTGATCTTCCAACGAGGTTGATGCACCATCTAGGTTTTATAATGGATTTTGGTTTGCTTGAGAAAAAGAAAGATGGGCAAAA
The DNA here is from genome assembly GCA_025774025.1 of Xenus cinereus. Classification (NCBI taxonomy): domain Eukaryota; kingdom Metazoa; phylum Chordata; class Aves; order Charadriiformes; family Scolopacidae; genus Xenus; species Xenus cinereus. Next base: position 1,940,080 of record JAOXJK010000010.1, read on the forward strand.
AGAGGAGATGCTTCTTTTTCCTTCTTTATCTTTTCCCTTAAAATAAAAAAAGTAAATTAGGAGATAGAAAAGACCCCAAATCACTGGTTTTGCCAAAAGTTGCAGTTTTGAGTGCAGTGTGAATCCAGGCTGGACAGAACCTTAATTTAAAGCCAGGAGTGGGAGATAAGAAATTCGAAAGTTGCAAAATCTAGGCTGAGTCTTGAAGCCTTTCCCTTTGTCCCCAGATGTGCAGGCTTTGTCCGTCACCCCTAACAGGAAAAATTTTTAAAAAATTATTATTGAAATGCTGCAGTTTTTGACCTAGTGTAGGACTCCGGGGAGCTTTGCATGCAGGGCACTGCCCACGTGTAAGTGACTGATGGAAATGCCGCAGTGCTAAACTGAGTGCCTATAATTTTAGGTAACTGTGCTCTTGCCTGCTGCTGCTCAGAGCATGAATCCCACCAACCTCTCCGTGCTCGGCAACGTTGCCGAATCCCCCCAGCAAATGGCTCTGGAGCAGGGTCCACAAGCAGATAGAGTAAGTCGCCAGGCACCCTTTTCTTTTAAATGTACGAATACACCCATTTCGTTGCTCCATTGTCTCGGGGGATGAACCGTGTCAGAGAGATACGGAGGGAGATGCGGGAAAACTGGAGCACAGATTCGTACCGTCTTTCGTAGTCTCACCGTGGAACGTGTGGGGTGTTTGTAGGCGAGATGGTGTATTTAATACACAGAGAAACCTGGTCTACAGATTGTTCTGTCTTGAGCAGCCACCTCAAAATACTCTTCTCGGCTTTGAAGAGCAGGGTTAGCAGAAGGTGCAACGCTGGCTGTCACCAGGACCAGCAGCCACCGGGTCTCTCTGCCGGTCTTTTACGACAGCTTCACTCTGTGTAGTATTTCGTGTTCTCCACCTGAGAAACCTGAGCGGGTGATGGAACGTTCTGTGCTTCAAGTCTTTTTTTGCCTTTATTTTCTTGTGGGGAAAGAAAGGGATAAACTTTAAAATCGGTGACAGAGTACGATGCCCTCAGCTGTCCTCCGTGTCCCATGGTTTATATCTATTCCCCGTGTGATCTCATCTCTCATTGATCTCTGTGTGTGTGCTCTGGGGTTTGTGTCTGTTTGATTGTGCGATAGGAGAGATCGTGTGCCAAAGTGCAGGATTCTCTCACTTGTAGAAAAGAAGTTAAAATGCAGCTTTAGGCTCTAGGTAATTTCTACGGAGCCTGGACTTTGTTTCAAACCTTCTGTGAGGGTCCAGAACTTACCTGATTTTAGTTTCTTCTCCTGAGAAGTCAGTCCTTGGCAGGGTAGCACTAGGTAGTGACACAGCGCTGTCCTGAGCAAGACTGACAGCAGCAGCGCTGCGAAACATCCCTCAGCAGCCATTCATCATATCTCTTCACTTTCCCTTGCCCTTCTTTGCATTACCAGAGGAATCAGAAAGGGTAGACTAGGAAGAACCTTCAATTTTTGTCTTTGTAAGAGTGTTTTTTCTCCTTGAATCGATTCCGATTGATTGTGATCTCTCTCCTCAGGCATCATTACCGGTGCATAACCAGGTGTTACCTCCTATGGAGGCAGTGGATGGTTCTGACCCTTTAGCACCTCTGCAGAACCAAATGGAAAGGATGGAAACAAAAGAGGAAGATGACGAGGACGAAGATGAGGATGAAGATGGGGAAGACACTGACATGGATGAGTGGGATCCAGATCCACCTCGACCCTTTGATCCCAATGATTTGTGTAAGCATATGAAGTTGTATGTAGCGTATTAGTTGCCCTCCCCTTTTTTTCTTTCCCCTCCTTCAGCCCTTTAGTAAATGGAGCTGAAAACCATTCAGATTTTAGCCACAGTAAGTAAATCCCTTTCTACCCGGAAATAAGAGACTCGTATTGGGCAGCTTTACTGAAAGGACAAGATTCTGTCTCAGGTGGAGGAGCCTCTGGGCTGCTTTGTTCTTCCTTTTGCAGGAGGCTGCCCTCTCTAATGTTTTAAAATGTAGACAGACTATTGGAATAAATGTTCCCGCAGCTGAGCCAGAGATGTTTAGAGAGAGATAAGGCTGTCTCCTCTGAGCTGGTGTGTGAGTGTCTGCCTGACAGTCGTGTCCTCTCTGACTTTGCGTTGTAGGGTGTGAAGAATGTAATAACGCTCATCCCTCTGTGTGCCCAAAACATGGACCTTTGCATCCAATCCCAAACCGGCCTGTGCTGACCAGGGCGAGAGCCAGCCTCCCCTTGGTGCTCTACATAGACAGGTTCTTGGGAGGTGTGTTCTCCAAACGACGTATCCCCAAACGCACGCAGTTTGGGCCTGTGGAAGGACCCCTGGTCAGACAAACTGAACTCAAAGACTGCTATATCCATTTGAAGGTAAGGGGGTGCATGTGAGAGAAGAAGAGGGATCAAATTGTGCTTAAACTTTGTTTTCTCATGACTTTGTTGCTCTGCCTTGATCAGTTACTTCACTGGAGATGCTCTTTTGTTACCTCCATCTCTGAGTGTAACGCAGAAATATCCACGTTGCTTTGGCCTTGAAATCTGCTCTGTTATTTGGGGAGACACAATAATGGTGGTGAATATTTTAGCTTTATGATATATAGGACTCCTAACGTGGAATGCTGTGAATCACTCTCACATGGGCTGAAGCAGCATCTGGACACAAAAATAGCAGCCTCGTGTGGGGATGTTTTGCAGCCATTATTTTGTGTCGTGCTGTACCTTAAGTTAAAATTGTTTTTCATCTCCTTTCCTTTCTCTCCCCCACAAGGTGTAGGGGAGAAGAGGGATTTTTCTCCCCTTCCTCATGCCAAGTCATTGGCATTGAGGTAGAATGGATTTGACTGACTTTTATCCGTGGATTTACTGGTTTCATTACTGGAATTGGTCCTTTATTTGCTGGAGGTCAGGTCCACAGTCTTTGAAGCACTGGTCTGTGATGGTCAGTGTCTGACAAGTTGTGACCACAGGTAGATTCAGTGACCTGATGGAAGTTTAGTTAAAGAAGTGCTGTTTCCAGCTTGAGGCAAGAAATGAAAGCAGAAGTGGGTCGGCCAGTTAGAAACATCTGCCAGCTGATGCTGCATAGACTACTAAAGCTTCTTGTGCCTCATTTATAGCCTGGTTCTGTGCCTGACCCTCTTAATGAATGCTTCTTGCCCTGAAAGGCTACATTATGTCTCCCTAGTTAAAACTCTTACCTGTTTTTAAGTTTTTTTTCGAAGTGCTGCCTGTTTCTGGATCCTTGTTAGCAAAGCGAGAAAATTAACTATGCCTTCTTTGTTTTCCTAATGTAAAAGTTGCGTGATTACAGTAGTTTAATGTTGGTTTTTTGAACCTGCTGCCGGGCAGTTACAGCCACATGTAATTGGATTTTACTACAGGTGTCTCTCGATAAGGGTGACAGAAAAGACAGAGATTTGCAAGAGGACCTGTGGTTTGAACTTTCTAGCGAGGCTCTTTGCAACTGGATGATGTTTGTGCGTCCAGCTCAAAACCACTTGGAGCAGAACCTGGTGGCGTATCAGTACGGTCACCATATTTATTACACAACCATTAAAAACGTGGAGCCCAAGCAGGAACTCAAGGTATGGCATTGCTCGTGTTTGTGGCTCATTTTTCTACTGTGAAATCAAATCTTAGAGTTCTTACCTAATAAGTGCATCTCGAAGTGCTAGAAATGATTGCTGTAAATAGTTTTAGGGCTTTTTTTTTTCTCTGCTAAAGCACATGATGGCCTGAATCAAATGTCACTGCAGTCAGTAAAGCACTTAGCCACCGACTTACAGATTTTAAATGAGCTTTGGCTCAGATATAAAATGAGGAAGCTTTAAAATAAGAGTATGTAAATGATTTATCTGTCACTGTCATGCTTTACACTGCATGTATTTTGCTGATGCAATCTAATTTTTATTGCAGCAGTCTTATTCTTTTTACTTCTGGATGCCCTTTCCACTTAGTCCTGTGTGCCCTTGACTTGTTTTCTGGTGCCTTAAGTGAATATGGTCTCTCACTTTCCCTGGCTTTCCTGGAACTTTTGAAACTTTGCATGTGGAAAATGATAAAGGATATTGTGGCTTCCCTGTGAGTTACTTTTTGTTCCCTCTAAAAATGTATTGATCACTTTGAGCTCAGAGCAACGTGGCTGGCTGAGACAGCCTTCCTTTTCAACATCTTTTGGGGAACTGGGGGTAACCAAAAAACTCTGATATCAGAAAATTGTTCTTTAAATCTTTTCTTGCAGGTAAAATTCAACAAAATAAAAAAGGTTAACTAAGCCAGGGCAAAAGCCGGTTTACACACACTTGGTGCTGAATTTTAAGAGTAAGATTGTTTAAGCTGAATCACCAGAACCCTTGTTAATCCATTTTAAGTGTATCCAAACATCATTTTCTCAACAGTTTTTAAATCAGTTTGAAATCAGCTTTAATTAAATCTGTACAGCCCCACCATTTTTCTTGGTTCATGTGTCTTTTGGGGTAAAACTGGTTTAATAATTGAAATCGAATTACCCAGGCTCTGTGATGTGTTTTCCTCCACAAGTGGATTTAGGGCATTCATTTAAATTTTGTCCAAAGATTGAACTAGAGAGAGTTGAAGAAGTCGAGAACTTAGGTATTGTTAAAGTCTAGAGCTCCTGTATTGCATGAGAGGTGAGTAGTCTGGGAGCTCCAGGCTTTCTTTGTCCAGCTCGTGGGATTCCTGCACAGGTACCTGCTAGTCAGTGTTGGAAGGAGTTAGAAATGCCACTCACCGCCGCTGTGAAAATGCCTGTGGCCCACTACAAGTTTAAACTTGCCCAGGTTTCTCGTGCTGAAAATGTGTTCGTGCCTTCTTTCAGAAATCTCTTTTAAAATTGAACCTTTCTAATCGAGCATAGAAGATAAAATAAGAAATGATGCAAGAATGCTCAGTGAAATGTGAGCAGCTGATTTTAGGCTTTCATAAACTTCGTCTTTGTGCCTCCTGTGGTTCTCTCTGCTGAAGGTGCCCTAAATCGCTTTGTATAACGAAAGCGGGTCTGGCACTCTGCAACCTGGAGGTTTCTTGTTTTGGGAAGGAAGACCATATTGCTGCAATCCTTCTGAAGTTCAGAAACATTTTAAATTGGTCTCTGTGGATGGTGCTGCCTGTTATCTATGTAAAGAGAGCAGGAAATAAATGGGAAGTCCCCCGAGCTAAGAACTTTTCTGTTCCTCTTGGTACAACGAGTAGCAGTACTCTGCTGACATCTATCCTTTACAATCATACAGTCATGTCCAAAGAGATTAATCTTACTTCCTTTAGAGCTACTGGTAGCCATGTGTGAGATTAACATTCATATTCGGAGGCTGTGCCTTAAAATTAAATGGATATGCTTTCTGAGCAAAGCTCTTTTATTCCTCAGTGGGGGCATATTGATCTCAACAGGCTTTATTATTCAGGATGAAAGGAGCAATAAGAGTTAGCGGTCGAGGCGAGTGAAGCAAATGTATTGCTTAAAAACCATTTTCAAATGAATTCCCCTTAGTTCCCGTTCCATCTAAGGAAGCGTTCTGTTATCTCGTCTCCCCACTGCAGGTGTGGTACGCTGCCTCGTACGCGGAGTTTGTGAACCAGAAGATCCATGACATATCCGAGGAGGAAAGGAAGGGTAACTTGGGCTCTTCTCCTCTTTTTTTGCAGTGTGGTGGTGGTGGCTGGGTGTTGTGCTTCTTAGTTTCAAATATATGGCCTGCCTAGTGCTCCCAAATTTCTCTTAGGTTAAGAAAAGTTGAACCAGGCCTAGATTGTATTTTTGGGACTTAATTTCTGCTAACTTTTCTCATGCTGATATTAAAATAACTTAACCTTCTGCCTCAGTTTCTGGGAAGCATTAGGTCGCTCCTGGAAAGAGGTGTATTTCTGTACTTGATATCTAAACTTGAGTCTGTGTCATAAACTTTAGATGGAGGAGAAATTTTCTCTTGATCTCCCCTAACTTACGCCAGAGACACAATCCTGTAGGTGCTCTTCCACACAAGGATAAAGCTCAAAATCTCCCTGAGTTTTAAGCAGCGTTTATAGATTATGTGAATTGTCCCCAGCAACCTTTTTGTCTTTCCCTGATGAGCTGTAGTCATGCCACAGTGCAGAGGGGATAAAAGCAAAGCTAAATGGAGCAGTGCTGGGTATTTTGCAGTCTGTCTAACCTTCAGGGGAGAAATATGGCCCACAGAGCACAGAAAAGCTTGGGCGAAAAAAAAAAAAATGAGGCATTTAATTGGTGGTGACTGAAATGCTGTTATTGACATTTCCAATTGAACGTAGTTCTCAGAGAGCAAGAGAAGAACTGGCCGTGCTACGAGTGCAATCGTCGCTTCATGAGCTCCGAGCAGCTCCAGCAGCACCTCAACTCCCACGATGAGAAGCTGGACTTCTTCAGCAGGTACCGAAAGCTTTAGTTTTGTCTGTGTATGGCTGTGGTGCTTCCCCAAACTCCCAGAAGGAAGGGTCTTTGCCCTACACGTCTTAGTGACCAGCTGGGGTACCCATGGGAGAAGGGCTCAGTGCCTGAAGGTAAGAATATGGCACCAGGAAGCGGGTTGGTGTAAGAGACTTTGCTAAAGAAATAGCTTGAGGGAAAAAATACCCTGTTGAAACTGGTGAATTTTTGGGGGTTTGCTTTTGGTATTTTTGCCAATGACTTCAAAAATTGCAATATTTCAGCACCACAATATTGAAAAACTGATGCATCTCAGATGTATGCAGATAGAGAGCTTGGAGAAAGAGACTCTGAGTGCTTTGGCTCCCCATTGAGCTGGTTTTCCCTGACCTAATTAAAAGCTGAACCTACAAACATCCATGAGAGCAGAAGACATTGGTGCCACCTCTTTCCTGATGGTGCCTTAATGGGAAGGGATGTTATGGCTTCAGGTTTTAAATTGGTTTTCCTTGTGCACTTGTTCCATCTAGCTGAGAATTCTTTCCAGCACGCTGTGCACTGGGGTGTTGGAAGTAGGAGAGTTGCTAGAAGCCAGTAGTCCTCTCAGTCCCACTATTAATAAAATAAATTCTAATGTCTTCTGGATTTTGATTTCTCATAGAGCACAAAATAAATAGAGACCAGCCAATACCCTATTTTTTTTTTTTGCTGCCAGAATTTCTTCAAGTTTTACTGTTTGCTGCATGGGGGGATAGTGATGCTGTGAAAGAACGCATAAAATCAGTGGAGAATCCAAATCCATCTTTTTTTATTCTCTAACCTGGAGCACTGTGTGTTCTGCAGAGCCAGAGGCCGAGGTCGTGGGCGAGGAAAGAGGAGGTTTGGACCAGGCAGACGCCCGGGACGCCCTCCCAAATTCATGCGTATGGAAGTAACCAGTGAAAATGGGGAAAAGTGTGAAGAAGGGACGCAGGTATATTTTTGGGGATGGGGAGGAGTGAAAACGAGTGTCGTGTGGGATGTAAACTCTTGTCTAAATTTGGGGCACCGCTGCAAATTGAGGGTGTGCTTTGGACTTAGACCCAAGTCATTGTTGCTTTTCTAGCTGTGATTCCCTGCCAGTGGAGCACACTCCTCCGTTTCTATAAAAATTGTAAAATCACTTGCATTTCTACAGCAACTTTCATCCCAAAGCACTTAGCAGTGAGATAGGTTATTGCGGCAGCGTCGCAGCATCGCAAAAGGAATTTAGACAGTAAAACTGTAATGGGAATTTAGGTTCGTATCTGTCCTTTCTGGAATGTGAGGTCAGAGCCTGCTCTTCTAACTTGCTGGTAGAATGAAATCAGTTTGAGCTATGATTCTTTATGATGTTTTAATATTAACAAAAGGGCCTCCTCTAGGCATTCTTATTGCAAAATATTCTCTTGCTTGGGGCTGTTGGTTATATTCTATGGGGACCTAATGCCCTGCGTTTATAGAAGTAAAATACTAAATTCTCTCTGGTGCTGACCACGCTTAGGTTGTCACCAGGTCCTTTTACGAAAGGTGTCCCAAGGGGTGAGTGGCTCTGGTTTTATGACTTGGCTGAAAGCTGCTACCCGGAGGGGTGATTTTCCTCTGGCATCTCCCTGGGTCATGGTTCAGCACTGACTCAGAAGGAGGATTGTAGATGCCCATAAATGCCTGCAGCTCGTCTTCTGAGCCTGCAGAATTGCCCTAATGGTCGCTTTAAGCTGGCTCACGTGTGTCTGCGCAGTCGGCAGGGCCACAGTGATGTCCCAGGCCTTTGGAGGTCTGCCCACCTCGCTAGCGACTGGGCGGGAGTTCGGTGATATCCTCAGTGATGTCAAATAAGAATCTATGTTTGGGTGTTTTTTTTCCTCTCGTAATACAAGAGGATTCCATCCCGGAGGAGTTATTGGAACCTTTATGGAAAGCATGTAGATTTTTAGCATGTGCTTCCTGCTCCCAACACCTTCCCGTTGCTTTTATGCTAATGCAAAAAGGAGGAAAACAGCTTTGTGTGATAAATATAAGTGCTGTACGCAGCTGGGTAGATGAGAGTATGCAGGGCTTGGAAACCGGAGAGCAAAGCAGAGAGTGCAGAGTGTAACGATCTCATTTGTCACTCTCCAGCTCTGCGCTCCAGCTAGTCTGTTAGAGAGGAGAAGACACTGCATAACAATCCGTGATAATGTTTCAAAGTGACGATAATTTCAACGGGACAGAAATTCTCTGCTTTCCCTGCTCTGTGGTCGTAAAATTTCTCAGGGGTCAGCCTGCGTCATCTTTGGCCAGAGCAGTAATAGGGTCACCAACGCAGAAGAGCTTTCTTGGTTATTAATGGCTGGGTCATTTTAATTGTCTGGGTCCAATCAGACACTGTGATGGCCAAGAGAGTCACCCACCTGCACCCTTCGTCCCTGGTGCTTGGAACATCATCGCTGTAGGTGGGGGTGATCCGAGAGCATCCGTGAGACACAGCAGGAAAGCGTTAGCGTAGACACGTTTTGTTTAGATCTTGTGATGAAATATGTAGAAAACTTATTGTCTGCTGAGTATTATCAAAGCGTTTGTCAGTGGGTGGGGGGAATAATCACTGGTTGTATGATTTGCGATTTCAGGACTTGCTGCATTTTTCCAGCAAGGGGCAGTTTGATGAGGCCGGACAAGCCGCGCTGAACGGTTTGGAGCAGCAGGAGCAGACTCCAGTGCCATCAGAGACGCAGTCGGCACTGGAGCAGCAGGCGGAAAACCACCCGCTCCAAATCCAGCCGCAGCACGAGGAGAGCACGGTGCCCACGCAGAGCACCATGACAGCAGATGACATGAGGCGAGCGAAGCGTATCAGGGTAAGCAAAGAGGAGAAGGTGGATCGCGTCTTCTCTCACCTGGAGGACGCTGGACCTGCCTGCCAGGACCAGCTGGGCTCTTCCTCCCGCTCTCCTGTCCGTTTCCAAATCCTGAATAAAAGCATCTCATTGCCAGCGATTTTTTTCTTTGCACTGAGAAGGGAGGCAAATCTCACGTAAAGAACTGGTATCTCATGAGATGCTAGTGAGAACTGGTCACCAGTTGGAGCCCGTTCAATTCCAGCACAGTAATTCTTTCATAGGAACACGGTCCCTCCGAGCTGGCAAGCGGGAGCGCTACAAACAGCCGGCTGGATGGTGGCGTCGTGGCACAGACTAATGACTCGTTCCCAGCACCATCTGTGTCTCTCACAACTCTTCTCTTGCAAATAGTTGCCAGAGAGGAGCCGGGACCCTCAGTTTAAATCCACTTAATTGATGATGATGATGCTATTTAGCGATAAAGTCCTTTCTTGGGGTAGAAAAACCTTGCCCTTCTTTGAGATTAAACCCTGTGCTAAAAGCTTTCTGTACCGACAGCAAACGCTTTGAGCCTGAGCTTTGTGTCAACTGGGTGAGCTGTTTTTTCTCTACGAGGAGTGGGAGGGAAATGATTCAAGCAAATAATCCTTCAAGCCGTGTAACCATGAGACGGGTTTATTTAGCCTAAAATCTTTTTCTTTTTCTTCCATGTGTAAAATTTTTTGATTACAGAAAGGAACAGCTGCAATTGGGGTGAGACTTCATTTTTAGGGGATTAGAAAGAAGTTGAGTAACTCTTCCGTTTAGGAAGATGTTGAGCCAAATTTTGCTGTGGGTTTGTAGCAGTATGTGTGCGAGAGCAGCGGTGGGGTTACCCCATAAATGCAGCGACATTAAGACTGCAGAATTTTTTAACCATATAAAGTGCTTGCACTCTCTGCACGGCAAATTTCTACTAGTAATTTGGTTTTCATATATTAAAAGCTTGGGGGAATTTTAATGACTCTATTGAAGGATGGATGACAGAGTGCAAAGAGATGCAGAGTTTTTGACAGTAAATAATATGGGGTTTTATTGCTTATGATACGCCACAACTTCCTCAGTAGAAGGTAGAGGTCTGGGTGTGATGGAAGGAGAAGCTGTTGCCTGTTTTCCCAAACTTTTGAACCCAAGATGCAAACTTCAGATTTTTCTTAAACAGGAAATGGGGGAAGAAAGGGACAGAAATTCTGAAGTTACTTCTTTGTCTTGTGATGTAGGTTTTGTTCCCTGGAAATCCATCACAAATGGATGACAGCTAAGAGGGGTGCAGCGGTGGTTTAGTCCTTGGTGACATGTTTGTGTCTCCAGATCTCCCTAAATTCTCATACATCTGGCAGCTCGTGTTCCTGGAGGTGTTTCGAGGTAGTGGCAGAATGGCAGGTGGATGGTTGCTTAGCACCTTTCCGTCTTGCGTCAGACTGTGAGCAACGAGAGCTCGAGAGAAGAGTGAACTAGAAGGTGTTATTTTTGTAAGCACTAAAGAATCACAGCGAGCTCTAGCACCCGACGAGCGCTCCTTCAGTTCAGCTATTCCCAGCACCTTCTCATAATAACATGCACTTAACTTTATAAGCAAACAAACATCTGGGTTGAAGGCGTGTGGTACATCGTTTGCTTCCAAAGAACAGGAAGAAAGTCTTGACTCCTGCATATGATCTGGAGACCTCTGTAGCTCTGGTTCTTCCTTATTACCCACATAGGATTTTATTGTCAAAAACAGTAGTTCTTTGTGAATTCCTTCAGGTTTTCTAAGGTTTAAGGCGGTGATGCCCTGAGTGCTTCCATTCTAGCTGGAATGACTAGACCTAGCTGGAATGAACACCTTGACCCTGGTGTTCCAGAGTCAAGGAACGATAGGAACAGTTCATATTTCAGCATCTGCTTTAGAGCCTGTGGAGTTTCCTTGGAGATCAGACCTTAGATATGGCAGTCATGTCCTTAGATTGAAAAGAGGTGCCCCAACTCTTCAAGATCCTCTGGTAACAAATTACAGGAACATTGTGCTCCGCAGCCAAAATGAATATTTGTTTTTAATTCCATTCTGGGCAGCATCCAGAGTGTCTGTGGGCTGATCCCAGAAACATCTGCATTTCCAAATTGCCTTTTTTTTTTTGTTTTTCACATACAGACCTAAAACGTCCTTTGTGTAGGTGACTGTTTTACTCAGAGGAAGCAACTGGCAGGGATAGGGACATGGTTTGGAAAGCACAGTCACTTCCTTCACGCTGAAAGAAATGGAACCGGTTGTATAATTAGGAGTATGAACAGTAAGATGAGGTTGAAAAATAAGTCCCTAATTTTTAACTTTTTCACCCTTCTAACCCGTGCCCTGTTGACATCCTGCCCCAAGTATTCCCTCCCGCTACAAGCGTTTTGTTCTCACTGGGGCTCTGCAGTAATGCATTACGTCATTAACCATCTCTGAGAAAACATGAAAGCTCACAAACCGCCTTCCGAGATTATCTGTGGGTTTTATCTGTGCCCTTTAACTCCCCTTGGGCAGTTATTAACTACAAGGTAAACCTTGAAGATCTACTTAGTGTTTCCCGAGGCAAAAACTTCCCGGCAGTTTTGCCTGAGTAAGAGTAAGCTCTAGCTGAAGAGCTGGCCCTCGTAGTGACCCCCAGAAGCGTGACTGTTGCAGAAGTCAAGGCTTCTGTTTTAAAGTCCATTGCATAACACAAGTATTTTTCTCTCCCTCAATGCTGCCTGCTCAGCTGGAGCTGCAGGTAGGTTTGGGTTTTTTTTTGTTTCCTTGGGTTTTTTGCTGTATCTAATTGAATGGTACGTAACGCCATCGCCTTCCATGTTGTTTTTGTCCAACTTCTGTTTAGTGCTTCCTGACTGACCCCGCATCATAAATTGTCACATTCGTTCTTTTTTAAGCAACCGATGTCCGAAACTGTTATCCGAACAACAATTCTTCTAGTTCTTTTCATCCTAATGAATGGCAAATTTAAGTTGAATATTATAGGAATAGTAAGCTACTCGGATGAAATACTATAATATCCATCTTAAAGCTCTGGAGGATTTGTTTACGCAATTATTTGCACAGGATCGATGTTATTCATTAATGAGACAACACTTAGTTCTCTTTTTCCTGTTTTTAGAGCTGATAGTTTAGCTAACCAAAGAGTGGTAAAAAGTTTCACCCTTCTGTAGCCTTTGAGAATGCAAAGGGACTGTGCTGATTTATGTGGTGTTGAAGCCTGGACTGCTGCCTTAGAGTCAGAGTGTCGAGGTTACAGGTAGTAACAGTGGAGTTAAGAACTTGAAGTCCCATCTCTTCAACTATTTATTAACATCTCCCTGTAGTTAAGGGGGAAAATTATATACTTCTGACTCCAAGCAACACGTTAATTTTTACATGGCATGTGTCTTATCTTTCCAACTCATGGTGTGACTTAGAGCAGATCCCTGCATTTCCCACTGTCTCCACTGGTAAAACAGAGAATGGAGATGACAGCAACCCACAGGAGGGCTCATCTGGGGCTCCTCTGTGAAACTTAGCTTTTTTTATAGCAAAACAGTTGCTGTCATGTTCCTTTTTCTAGAATGAAAGTATAGGTTTCCCTCTGCAGTTCAGACGGTGAAAAGGATGGTTCAGGTTCACTAACTTGATCTCTAGCACAGCAGTTCACAGTATTCCCAAGCTGTTCCCTCATTCCAGCAGAAAAGCTCCTAACTTTGCTTTCTCAGTTGGCACGCACTTAAGGGACATGGCAAATGTCAGCCCAGATGTTCCACCAAGAAAAGGAGAGAGGAAACCAGGGAAATCTGTTTGCAGAAGTCTCGAATGTATCTCCTGGAGAAGTATGTACTATTGAACGTGTGTTCACGTTCTCTATAACATTGATCCGAAGGGGAACGACAGGAAGGGAAGAAATAACACTGATGAATCGGTACAGAAAAGGTAGACTGAAGGAAAACACACACCAGAAGAAAGCAGGGACTGAGGAGAGAAAATGTGCACAGTAGGAGTGGAAAAAAGCAGAGAAGAGCAGCCCAGTGTATTAAATTTTAACATGAATGTTTGCACAATGCTCAATTCACAATATTCTTAAAGTTTCTTGCAATACCAAGAAAAGCAATTTCAAGTTCGGCTGCGTATAATCAAACTACCCTTTGAGCAGACAACAGAATTTATCAGAGTTCCTTTTGATTTAGCACCAGTGTGTGTTTTTTTGTCTTTCTTCATTGTCAGGCCCTTGCACACGATGTGCTAGATGGCAAAGATAACTGAATTGCTCACAAGTTCTTACCTCTTGCTTGTAAACCTGCCGTTCTGCCCCTGCTGTAGTGTTTTGAAACTCCGTTTTTCTTTCTGATAATAACAAAAATGTTGAATGAATGACTGTTCCACCCGAAGTTTTCCAGGCAATGCTAAACCACCGCTGCACATCGCTTTGGTGATCTTTGGTGCAGAAGCTGATTTTTGTAAAGGGTTGTGGAATTTCATAAGCCCCGCTCCTGTGAAAGACAGGGCATTAGCTTGTCCTTCCATTTGTGTGGTGGCTGAACTTTTGATCCAATCCCCAAAAATCAGCTGGAATTGCAGCTTTTCTCAGGCCCAGGTCTGTATTTCAGAGAGGATTTGGTTTTATTTTATAGAAAAATGCCGTGGTAGAGATAAAAGTTAACTAAATGGGCAGAAAACAGGGACTGGAGAGGAAACTCCTGCATTGTGTTCTTCTAATTCAGTGTGTAACTGCAGGTATATCCCTTAATTTCTGCCTGTCACAGCCCCTTTTGTAAAATGGAGACGGTATCTATAATATAAAAGCACATTTTTTAAGTTTAGGTTCAGTGATCATCTGGTATATTTAATTGTGGAACTATGTGGATGTGGAATCTATACATGGTCATAAAAGGTAATGTTTCAATGTTTCTTTCAGAACGCAGCTCTCCAGCACCTCTTCATTCGGAAATCCTTTCGCCCCTTCAAATGCCTCCAGTGTGGGAAGGCTTTCCGCGAAAAGGACAAGCTGGATCAGCACCTGCGGTTCCACGGACGGGAAGGGAACTGCCCTTTGACTTGTGACATCTGCAACAAGGGCTTCATCAACAGCGGTGCTCTCGAGAGCCACATGAAGTTCCACATGGACCAGAAAACCTACTCCTGCATTTTCTGTCCCGAGTCCTTCGACCGCTTGGATCTGCTTAAAGATCACGTGGCCATCCATGTCAACGATGGCTATTTCACCTGCCCTACCTGCAAAAAACGCTTTCCAGATTTTATCCAGGTGAGATGCCGCGCTGATGGGAAGCACTGCCTTCTGGGTACCTTGCAAACATTCTGTGTATGAATTTTTCGGCGCTGTTCTTACGTCCCACAGCGTTCTCATGGGATAAAGGGGTCCATGTCACTCAGAAATTAAAAAGCAAGACTGACCAAGCATTGCTAGATGTTGTCTTACGTTATTAAAGTGCTCTTTCCACTAAATTACTGGAGTAGGGAGTAAAATAACTACTTTGTGCAGCGTGCAGAGCCATTGGAGAAGATCATTAATAGAATTTAAGGGTGCTGTTTTGATGCTCAGAAATAAAAACCTGAGACGTACCATGTACATACTCATTATCCTTCATATGGACAAAGAGCTTGATACGTCTTGCTGAAACTGGGTTTCTACATCTCAATTTATGTCAAGTAACAGGAACTGACAGCCTATCTGATAGGCTAAAAGGGAAAGGATGGGGAAAAGTGATTTACTAACACAATGCCATCCTGGCAAAAAAACCCTTCATCTTCTGTAAAAGATGAACAAGAAAAAATGCCGATGATTCAGAAATGCTGTGCTGCAACCTAATTCCCCATAAACTTTCCGGTGAAACTGAGCCAGTCAGAAGAAGGTCCCATGGCTTTTTTTCCAACTGTCCACCTCTATTTTGGAATTTAGAGATAATTTTTTTCACTTGGTGCTATGTGATAATTAAGTCTAGTCACCACGGATTGCTGCCTACTTAAATACTTTTATGTGGAACAGATAAAGATACTGAGTCGTTCATGTATGATTGGTATTAGAAGATGGTAAAGAATTCATTAGAGATCCATTTCTTGAGTAGTGCTTGGATTTCAAATGTCAAACCTCATTAGTTACTTTATTGGGAGGAAAAAAATCCCACTAGATGCTTGCAGAGGTCAAGGATAGTCTCAAAGTATGTGAAAGTAATTGCCATTCAGGAATGGCGTGCAAATAAATGCTTTTCTAAGTTTTATTTGTTTGGTTTTGCCAATTAAAACTGCAAGCTCATTCTCCCTGATTGAAAGGAATTAGTCCTTGCGTTTGGATTTCTTATAAATGAAGTAAAGATAATGAAGGCGGTAACTCGAGGATGACTCAGTAAAACTGGTACGTCGTGGTCTTTTGCTGCCCATTAAGTGCTCAACTGTGCAGTAGCTGATGCCTTCAAGAATCAGTCTTGAGGAAATCAAATTGTCCCATCCAGATGGATCACAGAGATGTTATGGCTTTGTAGAAACTATTGCCAAGGTATCAACTGTTCTGATGATAAAGTACTTTTTAAGCCAAAGCAGATTAGAGAACTCTTTTTCTCTTTTTTTTTTTTTTGCTAAGTTTCCCACACACTCTTCTCTTTTGAATAACTTCTGGTTTGTTGTTTTTTTTTCTGTGAATTGCAATTCTAGGTGAAGAAGCACGTGCGCAGCTTCCACTCGGAGAAGATTTACCAGTGTACAGAATGCGACAAGGCTTTCTGCCGGCCCGACAAGCTGCGGCTCCATATGTTACGACACTCGGACCGCAAAGACTTCCTGTGCTCCACCTGTGGGAAGCAGTTCAAGGTAAGGCAACTCTTGACTGGATGGTTCCTGCTCCGGGCAGAGAATACCATTCTTTACCCTAGTTTAGTTAAGAAAACTTCTTGCTGATATCAATGGATTAATAATATCCCTGGCTGAGGTGCCTGTGGTCTGTGGGATGCGTCTTGTGACATCCAGATGCCTTTCCAGGTTCCTCCAGTACAGATGGAGCAGACTGTGAGCTGGGTAAAGTGTGGTGGCAGCAGCCTGCTCCTTGTCACTTCGTTTCTTCTGGGCTACTGAGGGACTGGATGCTTTTGGGTGAAGAAGCACATTCTAGACAGAGTGTGTCCGGAGAGGCTGGATTGCTCTAGGTTCAGCACTGTTGTAGGACTTGAGGGTCCTCCTCAGTCCAAGAGCATTATTTGATGCAAGTTTGCAGCTGACTTGAGCACTAATATTTTAGACAAATTCAATGAAAAACCAGAGTGGAGAAGATGGTTATCATCGAAGCTGCTAAACTAATGTTACTTTGGCTCCTGCTTTTGTGGCTGAGCAACCTCAGCTTGGTTTGAAGGATAAACCCAAGCCTGAAGGGTTCCTGCTGAGTTGTCCATCGCTGAGCGTGCAACTCTGTCTCACCGCAGCGCTGGAGAGGAAAAGCCAAAGAGGTTTGGGAACAATGTACACTAAGGCAATAAGTGGTGCTGATATTTTTTTTTTCCTCCCCGATTGCTCTTTTCCCTAGAGGAAAGACAAGCTGCGAGAGCACATGCAGCGGATGCACAACCCGGAGAGGGAGGCCAAGAAAGCCGATCGCATCAGCCGCTCAAAAACGTTCAAGCCTCGGATAGCTTCCACGGACTACGAGAGCTTCATGTTCAAGTGCCGGCTCTGTATGATGGGCTTCCGCCGGAGGGGGATGTTGGTGAGTGTGTGCTTCTAGTTGAACTTACAACTTCCATACTCAATTTTGATGACCGGTTAAGGAATAAGGATGGAATTCCAAGGGTTGGAATGCAAGGATGCTGTGAAAACCGGGAGAATTTTGTAGCTGAGATTATATATCTTTTTAAAAACTGTGTGTCTTGTCTCTGTATTTCATGGCGTATTTCATTCCTTGTGTTGTACGTCTGGTTGTCACCATCATCTCTCAACCCTAATGCTGATTGATGTGTAACGTATTTAGCAGAACATGAGATTAATATCTTGCCTCATTCAGCCTCACTGCCTCGGTTTTCCTGACTGTCTTTCCGATTTTGTTGTTTCTCCCCCTCAAGAGGCCTCTCCTGGCCATGCCCTGCTGCCGCCACCGTGTATAGGGTGTTATGCAGCAAGGGATCTTATTTGCAAATAGTTGGTGAGCGCTGTTATCTCTTGCAAATGCCTCCCTGAGCAGAGGTCCTTTACGTTACCTCCCTCTCAGCTGTTAGAGTTCTGGCAAGCTATTTTACCCCTTCCCATCTTATTTTGATTAGAGAAGCTGTAAATGAGATCTAGCAAGACCGTGTTTGCCTTCAGCAGCCGACTGTGAATGCACAATAACCCTTGCAGCAGCGAATGCTGGCTGCATCATTAGAGCTTTGGTTTGGCTGTTATCCATGTCTAGGGGAAGCAGCGATTTCTTGGCTTCCATCCGTAATAGGCTCTCTTGTTCTCTTTGTTTCTCTCTCCTAAGGTGAATCATTTATCAAAGAGACATCCAGACATGAAAATAGAAGAGGTGCCGGAGCTCACGTTGCCCATCATCAAACCCAACAGAGATTACTTCTGTCAGTACTGTGATAAGGTACGTAAGGAAGTCACCCCTCGGAGGGAAGCTCAGTCCTAGACCTTTACGCAACCGATTTGTCTCTGCACAGAAACACCTGCCAGGGTTTGTAGGGGTTTTTTTGAGGTGCTTGCCAGTGATGTTTCTGCAGCACTCTCCAAGAGAAATTAAGATGAAAAGCACTTGAGCCAGGGCAGCTGAATGCCGATTGAAAACTGCAGGTCTCCTTTTCTGCTGGAGTTGGTAAAACTTAAATACTGGGATGCAGTAAGCAGTCACCCACCCTTCGTCCTGTATCACTTCTTGCAACCCAGGACTTAAGTATCTTATTTATGTATAATTCCTCAAAACCAATTTATTTTGGTTTCTGTATCACTTTTGAGACTCTCTAACTCCTTTGATTTTAAGCTGTTTACTTAGTCACATGCCAGTAATTCCCAGCGTTCAGTGGACCTGAAGCTTTTTCTGCTCTTTGGGTTCCTGTTCCTACACTCTGGATTTTGCTTTTTATGCATGGGGGCCTTTATTTACCAGGGAGCGTGTTTTGCCTGACTCTTCTTATCCTCAGTACATTCTTCCGTAAGGCTTCCTTCCTTTTGTTTAACAGGGAAAAAATAGATAGTTGTAAATAATAAATAAGTTTATTTAAGGAAGTTGTGGCTGCTCCATCCCTGGAGGGGTTCAAGGGCAGGCTGGAGGGGGCTTGGAGCAACCTGGTGTGGTGGGAGGTGTCCCTGCCCAGGGCAGGGGAGGTGGAAAGAGATTATCTTTTTGGTCCATTCCAACCCAAACCATTCTATGATAATATTACACAATATTCGTATGTTGATGTGCCTAAAAGGAATTTTAAAATATGGTGATCACTAATCACTATTAAAACTGTTTGATGCTTTGGGTGAGAGTAGAGGCCTCAACCCTCATAGCAAATTAACACTGGAGAAATTACGACTTCAGCGATCAGTGGCTTCTCTGATATTTAAATTCAAGTATCAGGCAAAAAAGGTTTTCCTCTTCCCTTACTCCCTTACTGTGACACACAGCGTGTTCTCCAATGGTTCTGCCTGCTGCACAAGAAGGGGTTGCCTTCACAGGTTGATTAAATGCTGGGAGGTGTGTGTATATTCATGAATTATGTTGTAATTGGGGATTTAACTAAACATATTGACTAAAGCAACGCGTAGACCTTCCAGATAAAGATACCGGTGGCTGTTTTCTGCACAGAAACCGGGATGACACGGTTTTCATTGCAAATCTTGACCCTGCAGGTGTACAAGAGCGCCAGCAAACGCAAAGCGCACATCCTGAAGAACCATCCTGGTGCTGAGCTACCTCCCAGCATCCGAAAACTGCGCCCCGCGGGTCCGGGAGAGCCGGATCCCATGTTGAGCACCCACACCCAGCTGACGGGCACCATCGCCACCCCTCCGGTCTGCTGTCCTCACTGCTCCAAGCAGTACAGCAGTAAGGTACGGGCTCTCCCCGGGGATGTTTTCTCACCACGGGCTCTGTCATCTGTCAATCCACAAGCAGAGATCTTTTATTTCGAAGCAGAGGGCTGGTTTCCTGCTGCGTGCTGACAATACAGCCACAGCCTGCTGGTTTTAGGGCAAAAAGGTTCCCCAAATAGAGGGTGTGAACTTGAGAGAAGAAATGGAAATGTTCTCAGAGCACGGTCACAAATAGAAAAGTTTGGAAAGCGCTCACTGACAGTGACGAGGGAGTGGGAGGAGTGGGGAAACAAAATGCAGAAGAAGCAGCCTCTGGAAAAGGTCCCCAAATATTTGGCTATGTTGGGGTAAAAAAACATATGGGTTGTGACATTTGGGGCAATATTTCAGTGTCAGATAGCTCTGATCAGCAGGAACTTTGTGATCATTGTTTCCTTCATGCTGACCAGAGCATCCCAAAGTGTGAATCTCGATGCTGCCCTATTGAGGGCAACTTAAAATCTGCGGTTCCTCAGGGCTGTTTGATTTCAGTCGGCCCGAAGCAGAGCTGCTGCCTGTCTTCCTAATGCTCTGTCGCGTCTCTCTCTAGACGAAGATGGTCCAACACATTCGCAAGAAGCACCCGGAGTTTGCTCAGCTCCCAAACACGATACACGCCCCGCTGGCCACGGCTGTCATCAGTTCCACTCCTGCTGTTCTGACCACCGACAGCACCACCGGGGAGACCGTTGTGGTAAGGACTCCAGACACCCTAGGTCAGGCCAACGGGGGGGAGCAACGGAACAGGAGCCCTCTGCTGTGGTAGTCGTAGTGGTTACTTGGCAGATGTCACTTTAAAATGTGTGTTAAGACATTATTTGAGATCGCTTCTGTTGAAACTGTGTGGTTTAGTTTTGCTCGGCCAGGAATTATGTATTTCTTTCTAGAGCTCTAAGGATTTGTCTCCTTTGCCTACTTCATTCCCTTCTTTAATTCAGAACCCTATGCTACTGAGTCCACAGAATGCTTCCCCACATGCCTAATTAGCTTGGGAATACACATCTGGATTTTCACTAGGACTGTTCTCCTGAGGTGCTTGCATTCCTTGGGATCAAGAGGACGTGTTTAACGATGACTGGGGACTGGATCAAACTGTTTGGAGGAGTCAAAATCTCTCTGTAATCCTTTGGGCAGTGGAGAATGGAGTGATATGAACCTCCAGTGGCTGATCTCTCCACTGTTGATACATCGGCTGCTAAGGAAGTGAAAGCTGAGACTAGAAAATCAGTCTTGTGTCCTTTCGTGGTGCTGGGATGCTCCGTAGTTTTTAAAAATCTTCATAACCACAGTTTAAACTTCCTATTCGAAGACAATAACTGGATAAAAGACTGTTGTGCTTGAAAATGGGCAGATTCAACCAGGGCGCTGTTGGCTTAATATGCTTGATTTTTTTGGTGCTAAATGTCTTTACATTCTTTAGAAATACAATTGTCAAGAAAAGTATCACTCTGGCAGATGAGGAGGGAAGGCAGAATATGTCCCAGAAGTACTTTTTGACTTGGAAACTAAGTCAACTCTTTACAAACATGGAATTTTTGTTGTCTGATAAAATACTGTTAAGTCAGAAGATAAAAATATATTTTTTTGTTACTGTATTTTGGTAGACCTTAATGGTCCTGACTAGCATTTAGACAGAAGAGAGCAATCCTAATGGATTCCTAGGGAGGAATCCTAGTGGAAATCCCTGGTGATTGCTTATGACCCCATCCTCTGTATACATTAAGCTCTTGGAAATAAATGACTGGGCCAAATGTGTAGGTGTAGGGTGTAAGTGTAGGTGCAGTGATGAAAGAACTGCAGCCCTGCAGAACCATTCGGCCCAGTAGACAATGATGGTCTGTATCTCTCTCTCTCTTCTCAGACAACAGACTTACTGACGCAAGCGATGACGGAGATATCCCAGACCCTCACGACGGACTATCGAACTCCCCAGGGGGATTACCAGCGAATCCAGTACATCCCAGTGTCTCAGGCCACCACTGGCTTGCAGCAGCCCCAGCACATACAGCTGCAGGTCGTTCAAGTGGCCCAGGTGAGGAACCTGCTGGGGAGCTCCGTGTGCTTTTGGCCCCCTCCATATCAAGCCTGTGCTTTCTTGAGGCTGTAGCCCTTGGAAGTTTAAGGAATAATTAAAAAAAAAAATAAGTGGTGAGGACTATTTTTTACAGATTGATTGATAATGCTTAGGTTTCCTATCATAAGCATCATGTACTGGGCACAAATAGTCCCACCAGTCTTGGTGAGCCTGCTGGAGACATATCAACACCATTCTAATTTACTTCTCCCCATCCAGGCACCCTTGCTCAAGTCTGCTCTAGGAGGGTTTTCCAGCAACTGGGAAAATGGGTCAGTGGGTGACCCATTTCTGCAGCCGAGAAGATAATTTATGCTTCCTTGTTCTCAGTGAGCCAGAGCTAAAATTTGGAAGTACAGAAAGCGTTTGCTTTTTCCCCTCCATACTGTCTATTAGAATATTCATTCTCTGTGATGCTCAACAGCCTCCTTAAAATAATAACAGAGTGTAACTGAGCTGAGGAGAACAACTCTGGCAGCTGTAAGACGTTTCCGCAGCCTTTAAATCCATTATCCACTGGATGAAGCTGAAACTACTCTGTGTTTGTATTTGAATCTGAAATTCCATGTTCTCTGGTCCTTCATTACAAATCAAGTTACAAATTTGGTTAATAACGCCCTAAACAATGGCCCCAATTAATATTGACTGTGGCTTTTCTAATGACATAAGAGCATGAATACTGATTCCTGCTGCTAATGTTAATTTTATCAAGATCTGAGACTTGTAATTAAATTACTCCAATAGGTAATTAGCAGGTGTTGCTCAAAAAAAGCCTTTTATCAGTAAGACTCTGAGCACTTGTCTTGATATTGAACTATGTCAAACTATGGTATTGGATATGCAGATTTTGAGAATGTACACAATTATAAAAAGCTGATTACAAAGAAGGATGGTCCAGTGGTTGACAATAATCCTGTTTTTCAGACCCTTTGATTTGGGTCCAGCCTCTGCCACAGACAGGCTCATACTTCGTTGTCCCAGACTTTGTCACAGAAGAGGTTTATTGGCTGCTTCTGCAAATAATTAAGTATACGCCTCTGCTTTGATATTTTTTTTTCCAGGCTACCTCACCTCACCAGTCCCAGCACTCCACGGTGGACGTTGGGCAGCTTCACGACCCCCAGACGTACACGCAGCACGCTATCCAGGTGCAGCACATCCAGGTCACGGAGCCGTCCTCGGCAGCTCAGGCACCATCCCAGGTATTTCCCTTTCTCTCGCAGGAAATGTTTTCCCTTCCAGTCTGCTCGGCTGGCATTCCATGTGCTGATGCAGGAAATGGAGACTTTTATATGTCCTTTAGAGTAGCTCCCGGATGTTCCTAGGGTCTATGGGGTTTTTTGTTTGGTGTTTTTTTTTTTTTTTTCCCTAACTGTATACAAGGTAGAGAGAAATGGCTGGGAACAGGCAAATTTGTAGCTTAAAGGTAGTCAATTGAAAGATGTACATGCAAACTGGCTTCTGAAATATTTCAAGTTCAGCTTTTCATGCTCTTGGGTAGTGCTTAGCCTCTCATCTCCGTTCTCTGCCACAGACTCACTACGTAACCTTTGGCAAGAAACTATTTCACTTTCCCCATCTCTGCTTACAATCTATGGGGTAAAGCAAGTTGGAGGAGCTGGAGGAGAACTTTGCAGTTCTTGTGCTCAATATGTTATAGAATCATAGAATGGTTAGAGTTGGAAGGGACCTTAAAGATCACCCAGTCCCACCCCCCTGCCCTGGGCAGGGACACCTCCCACCACACCAGGTTGCTCCAAGCCCCCTCCAACCTGGCCT
>JAOXJK010000010.1:1990196-2009301 GCA_025774025.1 Xenus cinereus
GCCACCTGGGCACACTGCTGGCTCATGTTAAGCCGGCTGTCCACCAACACCCCCAGGTCCTTTTCTGCTGGGCAGCTCTCCAGCCACTCTGCCCCAAGCCTGTAGCGCTGCCTGGGGTTGTTGCAGGACCCAGCACTTGGCCTTGCTGAACCTCATCCCGTTGGCCTCAGCCCATCCATCCAGCCAGTCCAGATCCCTCTGTAGAGCCTTCCTACCCTCAAGCAGATCAACACTGGTAAAAGTCTGCACTTAGAGAGGATATTGACACTCTTTTTTTCCAAACCCTCCCTCAGAGCATCTGCAACATGGTCTCAGTGGCTGTCTGTTTTGCTTACCCATTTATTTTATTATGCACTGGCTCCTCAGTTCCACTATCTCTTTGGTGCAGTAACAGGGGAGGTGAATTTTGGCCCATAATAAAAATAATGTAACATTATTTACGATTTCTGAGTATTGCCGTAGTTTTCAGGGTTTTTTCTCCAATTTTCACAGGTGTATTTTTGAAGGACTGTGGATCTTTTTGCCAAAAAAGCCCAACACCCCAATTATTATTTTTTTTTCCCCTGTAGTAATATTTATGAATAGCTATAAAGAATAAAAATGTCGTATATTTTTACTCTTTATAACGAAAAATACATTTCATCCTTTGGAATTCTGGTTACTGTGTACTGCTCATGCTAAAGGTGAACGCACCAAGTAAGCTTGGTCATACTGTTAATAGACACGCGTGTCACAAATCCCTGCTTCACCCTGCAGACGCACCACCAGTGTGTCTGCTGTTTTGAATATCTAGCACAAAAGCACAGGAATTGCAAAGGCCACTGCCTGGTTTCTGAGACACTCTCTGTCTCCCTCGCGGTCCCCCTTCCAGATCATTTAATGTTGTGTGATTATTTTTAATGGATGTTTTGTCGTTTTCCAAAAAAATGTTACGTTTTTTCTGCGGTTTGTTTTCAGGAATGGTTTGTTTGTGACTTCATTTTCCTGAATTTTGGAAACAAACCGTTTGGCTAAATAATGGTATTACTTATTTCATGACTCGCTTTGTGATGCGGGGACTTAAGTTCTAGAACAGTAGCTCTGGTACAGGAAGCTGCTTCCTGAGCAGGTGAGTTGTATTGGCAGTGACAGAGGTGTTTTGAGAAGTGGTTTCTGGCTTTCTCTACTGTGATGCCAGAATCACGTTTGATGTAGGGTAATTCTAATTTTTGGGGTGGGTGAGCGTCCATGGTTGCTTTTGACTGCTGTGTACAGAATGACCCTGGCATTTCCCAAGTTTTGGAAACAAATTTATTGTCATTAGGACTCTGGTTATTGTGATGTTAGAAAAGTCCTTATGTAAGTTCTGGACAGGCATGCAATATGGAGGAGTCTCAGGGTTGACCTCATTGCTCTCTACAGCTTCCTGTAAAGTGGAGAACGAGGGGCTGATCTCTTCTTCCTGGGAACCAGTGACAGGACACGTGGGAACGGTTCAAAGCTGCATCAGGGGAGGAAGACTGGACGTTAGGAAGCTTTTCTTTACCAAGAGGGTGGTCAGATACTGGAACAGGCTTCCTAGAGAGGTGGTCAATATCCCAAGCCTGTCAGTGTTTAAGAGGCATTTGGACCATGCCCTTAACAACATGCTTCAACTTTTGGGCAGCCCTGAAGTGCTCAGGCAGTTGGCCCATGTGGTTGTGGTAGGTCCCTTCCAACTGGAACTATACCATTCCATTCCCACTCCATTCCCATTCCATATTCCATTGATAGCAACTAGTACACCCCTGCTTCTGTTGCAATGCAATACCTGTATTTCTTCCTTTTCTTCTGCTCTCGGGGAACACAGATTTAAGCTGATTCTTTCACTCTTCTTTAGAACCTTCAGTGATCAAAGTACTGAATTTATAAATTTTTGTAAAGGTATTGCATACCTTTAGGATAACTGTCATTGAGAAAGGAGTGTGGTCATGATAGAATTGTAGTAGGAAGGAAAGGGATGACTTCTGTTACATTTGTGGAATACTTTTAATATTTACACTTACATGTTTTCCTTTTTAAAAGGAAATTGTCAAGGAAGCATTAATGGAGGAGCAAAAACGAAGTGAAAAGGCAATTGAAGAAGCAGTGAAAAGGACAAGAGAGGAACTGATGGAATATATTAAAGAGCAGAAAAGGGTGAGTTACCAGTGGTTAATGGGTTTCACTGCATGCAGTGAGAAACGGGTAAAGTTTATTAATCCTGAAACTTGTCTTAAAATGCACAAGAAAACAGAATCAGGAGTTATGTCTTCGGATTTGTCAGTCCTTTTTTCAAACAATTTGATACTATGATATACTTGTTCATGTGTATTTATAGATTTTTCAGTTCATCACAAGCCAAAAAGCAGAAATGAATACGTTGGTTGAAATTTACAATATTTCTTATTACAGTAACTTAAAGATAGGGCTTAAATGCAGTCTGTCAAATCCAAATTGTGATCTGAGTTCAGCTTTCATTGAAAGCTTTTCAGTATCAATAACAGATGCTATTTTATGTTCACAAATTAACTTTACTATGCAGTTAGCACTCACACAAAGGTTATTAACTTTTCCCTTCAACCCATATTATATGACAGCCTGAAAATGTATTGGTATTCTGTTGAGCATGATTCATAGCCAGTGTACTGATCTTGTTATCAAACATTGTAGTGTTCTGAAACTTGGTTTCAGGTATTCTGTTAATATTTTATACTTGCAGTTTAATTCCTTTATATAAACAGTAAAATGTAGTTTGAAAGAACAGTTTAATTCGCTTTCAGTAGAAGGAGAAAAAATTAACACGCTTCTCCCTTTTGAGGCTCTTTATAAAAATGGAAATTGTTTGGAAATTTTTTCTGTAATCATCAATAAAGAGTTTTATGACACTTTTTGCTTAAGGAGCTTTATCAAGTACCCCTTTAAACAGTAAAAGTCCCATTTGATTTTAGTGGGAATACAAGTGCCCAAAAAATGTCAGCCTTGTCCTGGAATGTAGAACTTTAATTGAATTTTTCTAGTTATTTTACAGGAATTCTGAGTCTTTCAGTTATCTGTTTTGGGGTTTTTACTCTGGGGTCATTTGACATTTTAAATAATTTAATTACTTGGATTTTTTTTTTCTCTTGATGGTTACTTATTCATACTAGATTTTGTGCAAGAAATTTATGCACTGCTTTCTCTTTATGCTTAATTTTTTTCCATTCCTGTGGTTGACTTTTCAATATCTACAGTACTGTACATTTTGTGTTTTAAAATAATTTTTTCCAGTAGTGTCAAATAAGTAATTGAACTGGGTTCTGAAAGGGTGACTTCACATTCATTTGGAATAGATTAGATCCAGGGTGAACTGAAATAGTATCTTGCTGCAGAAATTTTTATTTCCTGTAGATTTTTTTAATTTCTTTATTGACATATTTTCTACCAACTTTTAATGTGTAAAGTTTATGAAACTTTTTTTTTAATTAACCCAAGAGGAGAAGTAGATTCTAACATATTTTTCCTACTTCCAAAACACTGGAAAACTACTGAAAAACCTATATCTAGCTTAACGTTTTCTGTTCCAGTATCTAAATTTTGTAGGAAAATTTAGTGAGAGAAATTTGACTAATTAGAATGGGTATATAGATCTACTATCTTAGAGAATAAAGATGGAAATAAGTAGAAGTAAAAGCATGAAGATGTGTTGCACTGAGGATCTGTCAATCACATGCATAGTTTCATCTCAGTTCAGTTGAGATGTAAGCACATCTTGATTGTAAAATATTTAATGTAACTGAAGCCAATTTCAAAAATAATAACAGATCCTGTCCTTCAGTGCATTTTAGTCCTCAACAATTGTTTACCCCCGTCATATAGTCCTTCAACGATTTTAGTCCCTGACTGAATGGATAAAGCTGCTTTTCAGAGAATGTTCAAATAGAAAATTCACCTTATCACGTTTTAGCATTAAGTTAACTGTGAATAATTTTTAATCTCTCACTAGCCTTCAGCATACCAATCATATATATAGGAACTTAGTACTATTTACAAATTTGCAACATATCCTTGTTTTGGATATTTTGTTCTATTTGCTCTTTTCCTAGGTTGCAAGAGGGACTTTATTTAGTTGTATTTAATATTCAATATGTTCAAATTCTCATTCGCTTTATTTTTGTACCCGTTGGATTATTTGAATCAACATGGCTGCTGCAGAGCAAAATAAACACAAACATGAGGAGTTCAGTACAAAAAAGAACTAAAATCACTGAAACTAGAATATGATTTATTTATTTTTAAGACAGATTGAAAATTAATTGCTACCATTTCTGTTTCTTAAAGTATGGAAATAGTAGGTATGTCTCAGTTTCTTTATGAAGTGTTCTTTATAAAGCGTTAATAAAGCAGTTATTGCTTGATATTTATTTTTACATTTAAAGATACACTATCAAAATTACCATTGTTGTATTGAAAACTCGTAACTCTCAGCACTTCTATGAATTTTTGTCATCTTAATTGAAAAACATTGACAGGACAAGAGGTAACGGGCACAAACTTGAACATAAGAAGTTCCACCTCAACATGAGGAGGAACTTCTTTCCTGTGAGGGTGTCAGAGCCCTGGAAGAGGCTGCCCAGGGGGGTGGTGGAGTCTCCTTCTCTGGAGACATTCAAACTCCACCTGGACACGTTCCTGTGGGACCTGCTCTGGGTGGACCTGTTTTGGCAGGGGGTTGGACTGGATGATCTCCAGAGGTTCCTTCCAACCCCATATCATTCTGTGATTCTAATGTTACCTTTTCTCACTGTCCTCCAAGATCCCTGAAGCAGAAACGTCCTGGTCCGTAAGAGCTTCCAGGATGGGGCGGTTTCGCAACGACGCTTAAAGAGGGAGCAGAAGTTGCCAACCAAATACAAGAGGAAACATCAATAAGTGGATGTTCTGACCCAGAGCAAGGCCGTCACGGTCCGGAAAAACAAAGAGCAAACCTGGGGAAGGTCACGCTGTATTACCTCTTGTCCTGCTGCTCCCTGAAGGGTTAACGAGGACCTGCAGAGATGCTGGCGTCATTTAAAACTCGGTGAGTGACATCTATCACGTTGATGTGTCACCCTGAATGAATTTTTGGCAACGGAGGGGGGGGAATTTTTCAGATTGCGCTTGGGGAAACAATGGCTGCTCGGTATTTACGAGGCATTCATACTCAAACATGCTTCCATGCCTAGAAAAATATGCTCCATTACTCAAAGTATTTGCGCTGAGACCTTTCCAGCTGCTTAAGCGAGTTGCCTTCGGTGCGAATTGTCCCTGTGCTCCCAGTTACACAGTGAAATTATGGGTCTGGGGCAGTCAGAAGCCCCTGAGTCACTGCAGCTTCATGAATTACTGATCTCCCTTTGCACCGCTTCGCTCGTGTAAGGAAATAAATCCTCTTTTGTAGCTGGAGTGGCCCGAATGGCTTAAATAAGCAATAACTTGGTAAGCTGTTGTATCGAGGTTTGCTTTTAATGGTGTTCCTGTACTGGAAGTGCCCCTCGGACCGTGGTTGGCCCCTGTAGTGGCTCTTAAAGTGGTGAAAAGCAGAGAGGGAGGTTTATTGTCACAGTGTCGCGTGTCTTCTCTGTAGGAAGCTGGTAGCTTACCAAAAAATCATAAAATAGTTAACTGAGTTGCTGTTCCAAACCTGCACTAGGACAGCTGGGAAAGTGTTAATGTGAAAAGCTGAGGATTCCTCCAAAAGCCCAAAGTGCTTCCTTGTCACAAAAATAGCACCTTATTGCTTTGAAGGGCAACACGAAAGCTTGGTCTGTGTTTTTAGATAGCTGTGACCGAGAGAGAGAGAGCCCCCAGTCAGAGGGATGACTCCTTTGCAGTTAGAAAGCTGGGTTTATGGCTGATTGATAGGATTTATTATATTTTTATTTTTCAACTGGTGGTGTGGAGGTGAGTCAAAGTGTTATCTGTTCAGTCAGCAAACCCAGAAGCTCCTTCCAGTAGCAAGAAATCTTTCATTGGCTGTGTCCACATGCCTGGATTTTAACAATATCAGCAAGAAGGACCAGAGTGTGCATTAGGGCTGGATTTAATCTCTGCTTATGTTCTTTCTGCTTTTTTTATGATGTAAGTCAAGCATCCCGGAGAGCAACAACTAATTGGCTGGGAACCATTGTTCCCAGCTCACTGATTCTTCAGGAGAAGTGCCCTTCCCTCAGTAGTTGAGAGGGGTTGCAAGTTTCCCAGCATCTCCCTGACATCTGGTGGAAGGAATCTGAGGGCTCAGCTGTGTCCCCACAAGTACTTGTGTGCCAGCAACAAACATCTGAGCTTCAGAGAGTTGGTAGAAGAGCCATAGAGTCACAGGCACCATTTTTTCATACGTTGAGGGAGATTTGGGTTGGATGTGATGAAACCTTACAGAAAGTAAGGACAATTTAATGCTGCAGTGGATTGTCTTGAGAGGAGGGGAGTTTCCAGACAAACATTGTATGTAGTGATCCTACTTTTGGGGTGGAGAAAGGACTGATGTGGCCAGCGGGGTGTTTCACCCAGCCTGCCACCTCACCCCGGAGAAGACTGGCATCATCTGGGAGGGCGGCTATGGCTTCTCACCTTTGACAGACTGAACTCTGCCGCAGAATTAGCAGCCAGTTTTCCTGCTTCTGGGTGGGCACTTCCACAGCACGTGCAGTCTCACCATCCCCTGCCAGAGGGATGGCTGGGAGAACATCAGGCAGTTAATTGTCTGAAAGACAGTGGAAGCTGGACCATAAAGCAGCAAAAAAACCCTCCATACCCACGTCCCTGTGACCTCTGCACCGACAAAGTGAGGGAAATAAGAGGAATAAGTGAAAAGTCGAAGCTGCTTCTTTTTTGTTTTGGTTGTAAACAGCTGAGGTAACGCCAACACAAAGCCTGAAATTCTATTTTCTGTGGAAAATAAGGTGGCAAAGCCAGGTGAGCGTGGGTCAGCTCTGCTCATTTGGAGTGAAGCAGAGAGAAAATGGGTAATTCCTCCGCGTTGCCTGCATCTCCCCAGCTAAGTCACGGCCTCAGCTTACGCGTTCGCAGCTTGTTCGTTAAACAGGACCTTAATTGACTCTGAATCTTTGGGTGTGCCCGGGTGCGCGGCGGCCGGGTTTCAAAATACGCTGTGCCAGAAACCCGGCCGTCAGGCCCGTCCACTCCAGTTTGGCTGGCAAACCCTGCCGGCTGCTGATTCACAGCTCGTCAAAAGAGGTTCTCTGCTTTCAGGAGCCACTGAGGAGCTCCAGAAAAAGCCCCAGAGAATAGTCTGGTCCCCGGGGGAGCAAGGTCACATCCCTGGGGGTGCTTCCTAATGCTTTGGATTCCCTTTGGATTGAGTCCCGTGACTGGCAGGTCATTAGCAAAAGAAGCCCAAAAAAACGATCTCCCTGAATTTTAAAAGGGTGTCTCAGAGCCTGGGCAGTGTTGGAGGGCTGAGGGTGGACTTTTTTCATTGCCAGCTGGTTGCACACTCATCCTTTGCTCACTCCTCATGCCCATACCTTCCAGGGGATGGAGCTGGTCACTCCTGCCCTTTGTCCTGGCCAGCTTTCATAATCTCAGGAGGGCAAAGCTACATGTGACACCTGCCTAAGTCACATTTGGGAAGCAGGACTCTCACTACAGAGCTCTTGAGAGAAGCATTTGAGATCCAAGGATAATTTCCCATCTGAATGACATGGTAATCCTTGAGCAGCCTTCTGAAAAGCAGCACCACGGCTCGGCTCTGCCTTGGAGCCTGTGGCCGGTTGAGGGCAACTCACGGTGCTTTTTTTTACAGGTCCCATTCTCCAAAGTCAGTAGTTATTCTCCTCGCCTTGCAGACGGAGAGGCTGAATCACAGAATCATTTAGGTTGGAAAAGACCCTTGGGATCGTTGAGTCCAGCCATCTGCCCTACTCTTCAAAGTTCTCCCCTACACCATATCCCCCAGCACCACATCTAAACCACTCTTAAAACACATAATCACGCCAAGACAACTCGCCTCCGTGGTCAGTGGAGAGGTACCCAGGGCTCACCTTTGCTCTCCGGGGGCTGCTGGTTCAGCTGGAAAACCACAGGGCTTCTGGGTGACGTTCTCCTCTCCTCCCACTGAATCAGCCTTTTATTTACTCTTTGGAATGCAAAGTAACAGGACACCCCGTGGGGTTTTATCTCTCTCCCAATCTTTTGTCTGGCTGCCGAAGTTGTCCGACCGGATTGAACGTTGGAGCTGGAGTGGGGAGGCTGGGGTGGTTTCGGGGTTGTTCTGGCAGGAATCTGGGGGGGGAGGGCACGCTGGGTGAAATTTGAATTTGAGAGTCACGCGGTTAAACAGAATCCTTGGGACACGCTGCAGGGAGGGAAAGCCTTTGTCGCTGGCTCTTTGAATCCGGGCTGCTGCGGGGATGGATGGTGCTCCTTGGCGGGGCTAGAATTCCTGGGAACTGCCTCCACCGGAATATTTTTCCCCTGCAGGCAGCCTGCCTTCCCTCCCTATGTAAGCAGCTCTGTTTTCCCTTCTTTCCCTTGGATGGCCTTCCCAGGGCCGGGAGCTGATGCGGAAGTATCCTGCCTGTTCAGTCAGCGTGTGTTTGCTGCTCCTGCAGCTCATCCCTGTCTCCTCTGGGATTCTCCCGGGGGTTTAGCTCTTACAACTCACCCACGGGTCTGACAAAGACGGACTTGGCTTTGGGATTTTGGCGCTGCCCGAAAGCCAGCAGCGCTCTCCTTCCTCCTAAAGGCGCGTTAGACCCCGACTTCGTTGCTCTCAGAATGCTGCTGCGGCCACGCTGACGGGAAGAGACACCGGGAGGAGGAGGAGGTGACAGCTTTTTATTGAATGAGCCGGTCTCAGTGGGGAGAAACAGAGGCTTCGTTGCTGTCCGCTGCCATCGCACGCGGGTAAGTGGCTTGATCTTTATGCTTTGGTTCCATCTTTCTTCATAGGGACTTGGCTGGGCTCGGTTGGACCAGAGGGACGTGCGGAAGGGTCTTACTGCAAAAGCACGTGGCAGACTGTTTATTGGGAATTGCTGCTTTGATGTTTTGGGGGCTGTACAGCGCCCAGAAAGAGGGGGCTCTCACCTACCGTGGTGACTTGGCAACACACCAACGAAATAAATCACTGCTTCAGCAGCAGAGAAATGGGAATCCTATCGTCTAGGGCTCTAAACCG
The DNA here is from genome assembly GCA_025774025.1 of Xenus cinereus. NCBI lineage: Eukaryota > Metazoa > Chordata > Aves > Charadriiformes > Scolopacidae > Xenus > Xenus cinereus. The sequence continues at coordinate 1,999,354 of JAOXJK010000010.1, forward strand.
GCTATAGTATTTTATATTTAGCACATATATTGCTTTCTTTTTTATTTTTTTTCATCCCCTTGTTCGAGAGCCAGTTGGACTAATGAATTAGCGTGTAAGTCGTCAGTGGATTGAATGGCAGGAAACCCTGGGTGTTAGTGTGTAATTGTTAGTGAATTGTTAGTGAACCCTGGGCGCTCGCAGCTCGGTGTGAAACCAAGAGCTGTGGATCTTTGCAGGAGACACCTTAGGCCTCCAAGAGTGGCTCTGCCTCTCGCCCTCGTCAGCCACATCCCAGAGCACGGGTTGCTTGCCCGCAGGAGGTGAATTGATATGCCAAAGAGGAGAAATTTGTGGAGACAAAGGGCCGGGACTAGCTGCTTTATACCTGAAATATGCTGTTTCACGGGGATATGAAGTCAGGCTGGAGCAGCCAGGCAGGGAGTGGCTGGAAAATCGGCAGGGCTGGGCATCAGCGGGAGAGCTGAGAGCAGCTCCTGACATCAGCCGGCTGGTTTCAACAGCCCGACTTAACAAAGCCACCTTTTGAAAGGGGAATACCTGAAATCCAGAGATAATTTCTGCCGTGGTGGGATTCTGGAAGCTGCTCGAGAGGGGGGAGCAGAGAAAGCGGTGGCACAAGCGTTTCTGTAAGAGCACAGAAATGATGTTGTGTTTTTCACCCAAAGAGAAAACAGCGGGATCAGAGACCTGACGCCGTCTCTTTTTTTCACCTGCAAAAAGGGATGGAGAACTTGTGCTCTGCAGGAGATGTTTGAGAGCAAGGGGAAACAAAAGCAAGCGTCTCCCTGCTCATGTGAATCAATGGGCAGCTCCTGTCACACCAGAAAAAGCTTTCTGGGAAATTTAAATGTTCAGATGTGGGGGAAAAAAAAAAAAAAAGCAGTTTCAGGGCTGGCTGTAATTGGTGGAAAGGAGTTGGGATCAGCGGTGGGATGATCAGCTCAGCCTTCACATAGATTCACTGTCCCACGTAAGACACAGAAGGGAAGAACCTTTCCAAGAAAGATGATGTTGACCCAGCTATCTTCAGGCTTGACTTCCTCTTTAATGTGAGAAATCTAAATACTGGAGGGGTGGGGGGGAATCATCTTTCCGAGAAGGGGAAAATGATGAATAAGACTGTGTCAGGAATGCAGATTTCACTGGCAAATGCCCTCTTTCAAACCTGCCTTAGAGCAGTCTCGGAACCCAGGGCTTTGCTGCTGGTCCCTCCTTTTCTTCTCTGGGGGCACCGTTAAATATTAGAGTCCCCGGGAGCTGTTGCTGGTGTGTGTGAGCGGCATTTTGAGTGCCGAATTTGAGTTTCTACTGGACTGCTCCGTTGCTCATCGTTTTGCCTCTGGTCTCCTCTGTTTTTATAAGAGATGGCTCATTCCTGAAGTGCTGTAGCCCAGCTGGGAGCAGGTTTCCGGGCTGGGATAAAAGAAATCTTTTGCTTTGGCAGCCCCTCGGGGTAGCAGATGTTTTGGGGAACAGCAAAAGTGCCTGTGTGTGCCGGAGAGCGTCCTCTTTGCAACGGGGTTTTCATAGGATGATGCTTTTTTGTCACCCGAGAAGGGACAAGACCTTGGGTACATAAAGCTTTGCCCTAGAAACTTGTGTACATGGGTTCCTGCTGGCTGCGGGGCGGCTCGTGTTGGTAAAAGATTTTTTTTCTGGTCGTGTTTACTAAAGTGGTGAAAGGCTCTGTTTGGACGAGGCAGAGCTCGCGCGGGGTCTTTTCGGGCACGCCGATCGCCTTGATTTTCCCCGTGGGATCCGGAGACGGGAGCGTCGAGGGAGGGGGGGAAACCACAGGGGGTGTTTCCGCCCTTCCTGCACCTTCCGAGCGGCGAGGAGAGAAGGGAGGAGCCGGGCACCTTGCCGAGCCCAGCCGTGTGCCGTGCCCAGGCCGGTAGCCACCACGCCATGGTGGCCTGAGCCGGCGCGGCAGCCGCCCTGGCCATGGATCGGGGCTCCTCGGCCACCGGGGCCGGCATGAGGTACAGCGCCCAAGCGCAGGTGAGAGCGGCGGCCGGTGATGGGGAGGGACTGGGGGGGTCTTGCCAACCAACAGCGCTCAACCCTTCACCGAGCTGCCTCCTCCGGTTCCTCTGGACCTGGAGGGTCAGGAATCAGCGGTGCGGCTCCAGATCCCTCGGGAATTTGGGGAGGGAGATTCCCACCTCCGCCATCAGGTAAGGTCGGGAGAACCTGTTCGGGGGGACGGCGCCACGGCCGGGAAAAATCAAAAGCAGCCTTAGGAAGGTGGAGATCCCCGTGGCTGGTGAGAGACCGCCCCGATGTCAGCGCTGCCGTGGCTCCGAGGGTTTTGATTTGGGCGCTGGGGATGTGAGTAGAGATCAACGAGGCGGAGGTGAACTGTTCATGGCGCCTGGGTCTCCTAGGGTTGTTTAGCAACAGCCCTAACTAAACCTGTTCGAGCCCTCAGAAGGGTCTGACTGTAGCCGAGGGCTTTGGGGCTTCGTTAATTAACCCATGCGTTATCAGTGTGCTTTGAAAGCTTTAGGGAGCTTAAGCCACGGTCACGGCTTTTCCTGTAGGTTTTGCTGGCTGAGGGTTGGGCAGGGACCGGTGGTTTTTGTGTTGAGCCTGTTCCGTGCCACAGAACTGTTTCAAAACGGGGCTTTTAGGTTAAAAAATGATGGTGGTGCTTTCCAGCTCGCCCTCTGGCTGCCTGGTGCCTGAGGCCTGGCTTTAGTGGCTGTTATCTGGCAGCAGCCAGGGAGTTGGAAGTTGTAGCACCCATCAGAAAGCTGGCCTACAGCAAGAAAAAAAGTTTCCCTGGTTTCCAGCCCCACTGTCCTGTGGCTGTCAGGGCCATGGGAAGGAGATGCTCTCCCTGATACGGCTCAGCTCGAGCTCCTTGTTCCCTGGTGGGGTCAGGGTGACATGGGTGCGTGCAGCGGGATCTTCCCTGCCCGGTTCCTTCCCTTGGCAAAAGGTAGGTTTGCGCCCCGGTGTGTCTTTGTCAGGGCTGAGCGCTCGGGCAAGTCCTTTCCCCTGGTCCTGGGTCAGTTTTCCCCCTGCATCAATCCAGGAGGAGCTGATGGGATCCAGGAGGACTTCCCCGAGGACAGTGCCTGCCTTCCCGGCAGTCAGTAGCCCGAGGAATTTGCCCCTTGTTGGACTTGGCTCCCTATAAACGCAACGGCAGAGCAAACGGGAGTTGTTTTGCAACGACCTTGTCTCCTCCTGCGACGGAGAAGGAGCTGCAATCGTCCTGGGGGGGGACACACCGAGGAGAAGCTGCTCCTCTTCCTTGGAAAGAGCCTTTCTCTGGGCTGGTGGCTGGTGGGTGAGCGGCTGCTGGGGCCAGTTTTGCTGCTGCTGGTGCCAAGGGCAAACAGGGATAAGGAAGGCACGGGGAGAAAAAAGGCTGAGGCCAATGGAGAATGCGCCAGACCTTTGCTCAGCAAACAAAAGATCGCTTTGTCAAGCCATTGAGAGCCCTTCCGAGGGCCTGGCTGGGGGGAAGGTGTCGGACCAAAGGTTCTCACCTTGCCCCGGGGTGGAAAATGCCGTTTCCATCCAAAGGCCGCCGAAGCCAGACTTTCAAATAACACCTGGCAATATCCCAGCGATGGGCTGGGGCGGAGAAAGGAGCAGTTAATAGCGATGGGTTTGCCAGACAAAGGCTTTGCCCCATCAGAGATGCTATGTTTGACCTTCTGTTGGCTCCAAACGTTCAAACGTCACGGGCCAGATCCACCTCAAAAGTACGAGGGTCGGTCAAGAGCGTGGGCGAAATGTCACGAAGAGTGTTTCATCGAGGTCTGGAGCGCAGCTGGTTTCGTTAGGCTGATGGAGGGCTTTTTATTGTTGGTTTTTTTTTCTGCTCGGACAGTACTTTCTGTACCAGGAAAGACGTGAAGAGTGTTTTAAACAAGCTATTTACATCCCTGGTGCGTTTCTTTGCTGGTCGTGGGACATCAAGAGTGTTGTAGGGAGGGATTTCGTGGCTCGTAGCTGCGTGTATCGGGCCGGTAAGGTAGCTCGGTTTCCCACTCCTCCCCAAGAATTGCTAAGTGAAAAAGAAACACAGTTAGAAGAGTGGTGGCTTTTTTTTTTTTTTCCCTGAGCTGGTGCGTTGCATGACACAGCTGCGCTGATAAGGCCGGAGCGGGGCAGCCAGCCAAGCCCGTTCTGTCCAGGACAAACATTAACTTCAGTTTCTTCTGTAATAAACCTAAAGGAATTTGGTTTCTCGGGTGACTCAGGACGGTCACAAGACGATTAGATGCTCTAGAGGATCGAGCATCGAGATCGGTGCGTGAAATAGGTGTGTGTGGCTTGTGTCTTTCACTATTGCACTTGCCCTCCGTGCCTGGAAGGCAGACAGTCTGGAGGACTCCGTGTCCTTTGTTTCCTGCTCCATATTCCCTCAGTAGTTTGGATGTCGTCATTTTATAATGCCATTGCCCTTAATAAGGAACTGAAGACAAAAAAATAATGCACTGGCACAGTTTCCTCAGTGCTTTGCTGCCCATGTTGGGGCATCACAGCAGGAATATGCCTTAGGGAAACTTAGCTGTTTCCGTGTATTTCTTATCAAGGATAAGATGAGAAGCAAGAAGATGATTCTTATCAAATCTTTTTCCCGGAGGAGTCTCAGGGTTTGCAGCAGGAGTTCATCTCAAGAGTCGTGTAGCTGTACTTGAGCAGCTTTTAGATCTTTTGGGTTTATTTTCCTTAGCTTTCAGTACCGTCTGGGAAAACTCAGGTATCGAAAATACAACTTTCTTGGCTCTTTCTGCCCTGCTCAGTCACTCCATGGATCTCCAAGGCTGGGGTGTCCCAAGCTCTGAACCCAGCTTGTGTCCCCTGAGCTGGTTGATGAGTCGGTGGGTTCCATTCCTCTCATTTCTCCTGTGCTACTTGTGTTAGTTTTTATTGAACACCACCTGAGGCAGGTGTGGCTGGCCAAGGGGAGGTGGGAATAGCCTCCTGGACACACAGGCTGGGATCCACAGGATGTAACTACCCGTCAAGAGCTTAACCGCGTCGTCTGGTGACTCTTTTTCATTTGAGACCTTTCCAGGCCATCTCCAAGTTTGTGTTTTATGGGTTCCTTTTCTTGGCCAGGTACATTAATGCCGGGCAGTGGGTTTTTTTTTTTTGCAGTGGAACTGCCTTGGTTGCACCCTTGCTCTTTCCTTCTGTCACCTGCACAGCTTTGGCCTTGAACATCAGCCAGGGCTGGGATGTGATGAAGGTCAAGGGAAGCAGCTGAATCTCATCCCTGCCTTGTGCTGGACAAACAAATGCAGGTGATAAGGAACAGGTGAAACTAATGGCCAGGAGCCCCATCCTTCTGTGGGTCAGGGTCTAGTGAGCCAGACGTAGACACTGAGTCAGAGATGGAGCGGCTATTTTGGAGGAGAGGGGAGCAGCGAGGACCTTCGGAACCTGGGACACATCACGCTGTCCTGCTGGAGCCACCAAACAAGCCAGAAATCAGCCTGGATGGGAGATGCTGATCCCAGGTGGACCCTGCTTTGTACGTATCCCAGGAATCTTCTTGTTGGAGATCCATAATGTGTGGCACATCCTATCCCTTCTGGAATCCCCCAGTGCAGGAGGATGTCTCTGCTGTCCCGTAAGCATCTCCAGTCCAGAGTCGACTGGGGCAGTTCCCACCGTGCCCATGTGCCTGCTGATGATTTCCTGCTGAGGGAATTAGTCACTTCTGCATCTGGTTTGGCCAGTCTGGCAGAGCACGGTTGACGTCTAAAAATACATCGTGCGGCTGGTTTACGGAGGAGGAGCGGGAGGGTTTGCTTATGCACTCTCTGGAGGACTTCCCTAAGCTCTGCATGGAGGAGTTGGGTGCAGGAGAAGACCTCCGAGTTCCATCTCAATCCATCCCTGCGCCCTCCTTTGCCAGGTTTCCCCATGGAGTGTGTATCCCAGGGGAAAACGAGGCGTGGAAGCAATGGGGTGATGTCTTTCATCCCCTTTCACTTGGTTGGCAGGTGGCTTTTCTGCCAGGGCTGATGCCGTGACCAGAAACCTCCAACCCAGCCCTGGGGAGCCCCACGGTGACGATGAGGGCTGAGCGAGGAGGAGCAGGAGGAAGTAACTGAACCTGTGACTAAGGCGGGGAGAATATCAAGGGAGGGTGGATTTTTTATTTTTGTCAATAACGTTTGCTGGAGTAGTTTCCTCGAGGAGGGCGAGAGAGTCAGACCTTGAGTCACTTGGGGCTAGAGATTGTTTGTCGGGGAATCATGGAGAAGGTGAGAGCAGGATGTGCTTTTGGATCTTCTGTTTTTACATCTGCTGTCGGGAGGGACAGGTTCCAGCCGTTAGCTAACGGGGAGTCAAATCGTCGTCGTCTTTTGACTCGTGGTTTCACTACCATCTTTCAAGCCCATCTTGCTTTTGATCCCATCTGGTTTCTGCCTGGCGTGGAGGGTGGTGACCAGCAGAAGGAGGTGTTTCTCCTGGCTGGGCGGGATGGTGGCCGCAGAGGGGAACATGTGGCAGAGGGAGGGAAGGAGGGGAGCGGAGGCTGCGCCGTCCTCTCTTTGGGCACGGACACGTCCGAGACGAAGGTCAAACGAGTGCTTTTCGTGCTGAGCGTGGGCAGGGGAAGATCCAGCCTCTTACTCAGAGGTCGGGGACACGAGACCTCGTCTGGGCTCACGGCCTGATTCAGCATTCCCCTGGTGCCTGGGGGATGCTTCAGATCCTCTGCCTTGTGTCGAGAAGAGAGTTTACAGGAATCGGGACGGCGCTTCAGAGCAGCTTCCCCCGGGTGTCCCAGCTGCTGGGGGACACGATGGCGGACGTAAGGTATGATGAGGGTGGGAGAGGGCGAGATCCGGGGCGCAAGACAGAGGGCAGGGAGGGAAACCTCTTTGGATCCAGCCTCACGTCTGTCTCTAGTCACCGGGGAGCTTCTGGGCAGTGACAGAGGCTGCTTAGAGTAATAACAAAAATAACCTCCCCAGGAGTCCCCACACTCCTTTAATTTCTCGTGGTGCTGTGGGTGTCCCCACCGTCTCGGCTTTGGAGCAAGAACAAACTGAGAAAGCCGTGCTGTAAACTCTCGTGGGTTTAAGTTTTCCCCCCCCCCCCTTTTTTTTTTTTTTTTTCCCCAAGAAAAGCAGAGAAATTGTCTAAAGAAAGACCAGAGGGTGAGTTTTCTTGCCTTTGCTCCTGCTGCGCTGCCAGAGTGTGTGTCGGTCTGTGTTGGAGGCGGAGGGGAGCCCTGTTCTCCTCCTGATTTAATCACACTGATTAGTTGCTCCCATCATGGAATGATGGAATCGTTTGACTTAGAAAGGACCTTCTAGAGATCCTCTAGTCCACCTCCCCTGCCAAGGCAGGATTGCCCAGAGCACGTCACTCAGGGCTGCATCCAGGCGGGTCGCGAAGACGCAACCTTTAGCTGGAAGAGGGTGTTGAGCTGCATCCACCCTGGAGCTGATGGTTGTGCATCTGGCCTTTTTTTTGGGTGACATTTTGGGAATTTTGCAGAGGGCTGAAGGTTCCCTCAGCCAAAGTGTACACTGTTTGAAAAACAGGGGTTTTCTTTAAGATAGGAAATCTGATGTCATTGCGCTCTCTTACATCTCTCGTGCCAGAAGCGCACGTTCCCTCTTCCAGAGAAGAAATGCCAGCTGGTCGAATTCAGCCTGCCCAGGGGGAGCGTGTTGTTCAGACCCAAATTTTAACGGCTTGGGCCCCAAAATTGTTAGTCAGAACACACAGAGATGCCGTCTTCCCCCTGCAAGCCAGGGGTGGGCTTCCTCGCTGACCCCCAGAAAGCTGCTGCTGAGTGAACAGATTTATCATTTAAGCCCCTGAGGTTGTTTTCTCGCCGCGGGCTCCTGCAGATGTTAGAAGAGAATTAAATACTTCTTTCTTTTCCGCTAACAGCAGCAACGTATTGGAAGTCCTGGGGAGGCTTTGGCGCTGGAAGCAGCCCCTGGGTGGGAGAAGGGAGATACTTGTGAGATTTGTGGCCTGTTTTCTTCTCGTTACCTGGTTTGGGGGTATTTCTTGCACGGTTTGGAAACTGATGGGAGCCAGATGGCCGTTTCGAAGACAGTGCATCAAACTGCGGGCAATCTTCACTTGGATTGAAGAGTTTCTCGATTTAGACCGTCTGCCTGCATTTAAGCTTTATTTTGTGTTCTGTTCTGAAGATTCCTTGGGTTTTGAAACTTGTGTTTTGAAGTTTCCTTGGGTTATGTTTTCAAGATTTTTCCCGTAGGATCGTGGCTTCCAATCTCAGGTTATTCTGAGAGCAGAGGGTGCGAAAACCTGGTAGGTTGCTCTGGTCTTGGTGACCTTCTAGAAAGTGTTTGCAGAGGATTAAACTTGGAGATTCCTTTACAAAAATGTAGGGTAAGGTGCCTGCCAGGTCCCTTTCTTTTGTAAAAGGCCTCGGGCGAATACCGCAGGGAGGAGAGGCTTTGGGGAGGCGTGGAGGGTTGGAGAAGAGAGATTGGGTGAAGAAAAGGGCAAATGGGGGAGAATGTTGCAAGTGGGAGCTGGACTTTCCCGCAGAGCGAGGCTTGGGAAAGATAAGATCGACAGGGTCCCCTTTGCTGGTTGTTTTTTCCCAGTTTTTTAGGGGCTTGTGAGATCTGCACCAAATTTGCCCGAGCCTTTAGTGTGAGTTTGTGTCAGCCCCGGGCTGAGAGAGGACGGGTGGCATCTGACCCGGGGACGAAATGCGTTTGAATGTGATTTGTGGTGGTCAGCGCTTTGTGTCGCAGCGTCCCTGCTGTCACCCGCTGCCCGGGAAGCTGCCAGGTTCCCCGGTAAGGCTCGGGAAAAGGGGAAAAACGGGGAGCGGGTGCCCGGAAAAGTGAGGCATCCTCACGGTTTGGGCAGTTCGCAGCAGTTTCCTACTTGAGGGGGGCATGAGTAGAAAGCAGAAGATGCGGTCTGCTCTCCTGGCGTGTGTTACCCAGTTCCGGGGAGGGGAGGAAGTGCTGGGCTAGTGATTGCAGATCTGGGCCCCCAAATCTGCCTGTACTGAGGATGCTCGGGGATGCGTGGCATCCTCCGAAAACATCTGGATCTGCAGCTGTTCTGATCCAGGGCTGGAGGTGCAGGTAGGGCGAGCAGGGCAAGGATGGAGGGGTGGGTGAGCCCGAGGTACAGCGGGGGTTTTGCGGTGCGGTGGAGACCTTCCTCTTCATCACCCAGCGGTGATATCGCCGAGAGCTGTGCTCCTGGGCATTCCTGGACGACCTGCTCTTCATCAGCCACCGCGTCTTGTCCCAAGAGTCTGGCTGCAGGGATGCCTCACGTGTTTCATCTTAGTATTTTTTTTGCTTTATTTCTTTTAATGGGTGTTTGCGCCGCGTGGGAGATGCCGAGCAGAGCTACCAGGGCGCTGTGCTGTTGTCTGACACACAGAGAGTCGTGCGAACGTAAAGGGAGGAAGTTAGCTGGCTTTTATTCTTTTACAGGAATGCTATTTATAGCCTGCTGTGCCCCACGGCCTGCGGGTGACACACCTACCACAGCGAGCCCTACAAAAGTAGGGGCGAATTTTTGCCTGTAGCTTCATCTGCCGGCAGGCTCGGATCCTGGAGGCTGTGGGCTCGTGACCTGCCGCGGTCACAGGGTTTGTGCGGACTCGCCTCTGGGTTTTACTTGAGCCGATCACCCTCCCTTGTGTCCGAAGAGGAATTAGGTGTGTGCGGAAAATCAAAGCAAATGCCTTCAGGCTTTGTCCTGTGGAGCCACCGAGGCTGAGGCACGGCTTGTGCTCTCGGTGATGGGGAGACAAATAGCTCTGCTCTAGAGGGCTACACGGTGGGACCTCTAGAAACCATAGAATCACAGAATGGTTTGGGTTGGAAGGGACCTTAAAGACCATCCAGTCCCACCCCCTGCCCTGGGGACACCTCCCACCAGACCAGGTTGCTCCAAGCCCCCTCCAACCTGCCCTTGAACCCCTCCAGGGATGGGGCAGCC
>JAOXJK010000010.1:2036624-2052772 GCA_025774025.1 Xenus cinereus
CTTTCCTGGAGCCCCTTGAGGGACTGGAAGGGGCTCTAAGGTCTCCCTGGAGCCTTCTCTTCTCCAGGCTGAACCTCCCAACTCTCTCAGCCTGTCCTCACAGCAGAGGGGTTCCAGCCCTTGGAGCATCTCCGTGGCCTCCTCTGGCCTCACTCCACCAGGTCCATGTTCCTTCTGGAGTGAGTCAGCTGCCCAAGGAGCTTCCTCTGTGCCAATACTGCCCCATGGGCCGGCTCTCAGGTGACCAGTTAGCCAGCCAAACCCGGGGTCACGCTACCTGTGTTTTGGCTCCTGGCTCTGTGTAAGTCACACCGTTTCCCGGGTGCCAGGATTAGGTGTCTGCTCTGTGGGGATCTTTGGGTGGCTGTGGGCCAAGAGGTGTCCCCTTCCTGTTCTAACTCTGAAGCTGATGCAGGGCAGCTTCTCAGCCGTGGCTCTGAGAAAACAGCCCGAGAGCCTACGTTTTTCCTAAGGAAGGGGTTCATCCCCCTTGAGCACCTGCTCTTCTGGCTTGTGTTCACTCCGTGCATCCCAGAGAGAAACTCCGTGCCATAAAGAGAGCCAGGACTGTTTCAGATGTCAGCGCCTACAGCTGCTGTGTTGATTTTTGAGGGAAGAAATGAGCCCGGTGAAGCAGAGAGGTTAACATAACCCTGTCACTGCGCAGCGCTCCGAACAGTGTGAAGGTTCAAGGAGTGAGCGCAGAGATCCGTGGTGAGCACACAAAAACCTTATTTGGAAATGCAGCGATTTAAACACACGGAAGGATAAAGATGGGAACAAAACACACAGAATCGCAGAACCCACGTCTTTTAATTCGACCATCTGAAAAGGCCCTTTTTAAGATGAAAAGGAGAGGGGCTTAAAGCTGTCTCCTCTCTTTAAAAGATTTTGTAAAGTAGTTCTTCCGAAGGGGAGAGGAGAGGTGCTGGGGGATGGAGTTGGGAGTCGGGGAAGATGGGTACCACCCTGCCACGGGCAAGAGAGCAGCAGAAAGAAGGCACTTCTGGCCTGGGACATCTTCTGGCTGATCCCATTCAACCCCCTTTTTTTCATGACTAAGTGCGGATCACTCGAAAAACAGCGATCGGGGAGAGCTCAGGGCAGCTTTTTGGAAAGAAGAGCCCAAAGCAGACTGGTCTTGTAGGGGCTTTCTATCTGGAGAGCAGACACGCTCATGTCGGCTGGGAAATGGGGAGGGAGAAGAGATGGCACAACTCCGTGTTGTATTTCGAGCCCGCCGCCGCGAGTTTCTCTTCCTTTACTTCCAAAATACTTCTTACCCAGCTTTGCCGGGTGCTTCGCAGCAGGGAAGAAGGTGCTTTGTGAACACAGGGTCTTAATATTGCCCGGGAGCCCGTCAGTTGTTGGGGGGAAAATATTGCAGAAAATAAAATTTTAAAGGATCTCACAAACACACACACAAAAATAATAAAAAACCAGGAGAAAACTTGCTGGACTAAACAAGGAAATGAATTCCCCTAATTACCACAAGATGCTCCCCAAGTCTGACAGTATCTCTTGGAGCAGATGTGTTGGAATAGTATTTCCTCAGCCTCCAGCCTGCGTGGGCAGATTCCAGCACCAGCCACTAATGTTAAAAAGTACCTAATGAGCATCGACGTTCAGAAACCGCCTTGGCTTTTGCTGTCTGCATTTTTTCCCATCCTCCAGGCCAAGTGGCAAACATTTTGTTGGTATTATTCACATCAGAAAGTGCTTGATTTAAAAAAAAAAAAAAACAACCCAAACCACTAAAATCTGGATCCATGAAAGCAATTGCTAGAAAGGAAGGACTGGAGCCCTTGAAGTTTTTCTTTAAGCAAAGTGAGTGCAAAGGGGCAGGTCTGAGGTTTTTCCAGCAGTGACAGCAAACGCTGCCTGCCTTGCTCAGGCGTTATTTAGGGATGAAGGATTATACACACACTCACACACGTAGATCCCAGGCAGGTTTCTCTCCCTGATTTCCCACGTGATTAGCCGTACTCGAAACGCTGCACGGCGATGGAGCTTCTTGGAGCGCTATCTTCGCCGATCCACAGGCCAGCGTGCAGCTGCAGAAATGCGGCAGAGAAAACGGTGCCAAGTTTTTCCCCCTCTGTGCTTCCCTTGCTGCCTGGGAAGGGGCTGTCCAAAGATCTCAGAGATTTTGTAGCACGAACAAATGGTCTGAATTCTGTCATCCCTTGCCCCCCCACCACCACCACCAGTGTTCTATAGCTCCTCTACAAATGTTTAAGTGGAGATCATTAAAAGATCTTTTAAAGAACGACTTCACAAGAGTCTTATTTCCATTTCCTTCTCCCCTCTCCCCCCTTCCCTCTCTCCTTCTCTTCTCACTAATCCACGTTTACGCTCCAAAAGCGACTGCTTTAATTAGACAATGATTGCTTTAAACAGGAAAAAAAATGTACTGGAAGGAGGGGGCTCTGGGAAAATCTGCCTTGGCCTGTGACAGGCACCTGACCTCTTATCAGAGCGATGCCCTGCACGTCCCTCGCAGGGCTCCGGGAGGACAGAGATGGGAGAGCTTCTTGGAAGAGCTGGGAATTCAGAAATGCTACTTGAAACCTCGCCAGTTAATCCTTCAAAGGGTGAGGGACGCGTCCCCACAGCCCTGCACCGACAGCAGGTACCTTCCCTGCTTGTTCCCAGCTCTGTTTCCGAATCCAAGATCTTGTCCTCCTCGGGGCCCCCCTCTCTACCCCCGCTCTCCATCCTCATTTCTGAACGGGCTCCAAGGTTGATTTCCTGCGTGTTTGAATAGGACCAGCTTGACACAGCCTGCCTTGGGATGAAATCACCAACTTGGCTTGCCTTCTGTCTGAAAAACAAATCCTTCTGCAGGGCTTTCATCTAGAAAAAGGACAAGGATTCTGAAACGCAGGCGAGGCCTCTGCCAAGTTCCTGTGAACTGCTGCCTGAGCGAGGCTCATGTTTGCTGTGCGTTTAGCTTAGTTTTAATAAAGGTACCCTAGCTGAGATTTTACGCTTAAAATAATCAACGAGCCTCCTCCTGTTTGCTCCCCTGGTAGCTCAAAATAAGGAAGTAGGAACACAGGTAAGTGAGATACGGAGAAATGGCAGGGACAAGCTGTTTTGGAAAAGGAAGGGGAAACCATGGTGAGCCAAGGCCGGGGCGAGCTCGGAGGAAGGGAAACCAAGACACCAGCCTCAAAGGGAGAGGACCTTCCTCCGTGATCAAATGTTCCAGGGTGTTTAGGTTGTGATGGGAATAACATCTTCTGGGATATCTGGGCTTCAGCTTTCCCATAACTCTGCAGAAAATGGGTCCTGCACTGGTTTGGGGAGAGGGCCGCTACTATGACGGTCCTCAAATTTGACAAGCAATTGGTGGACCGTTCTGGCTGAGGGACGGCAAGCAGTGTTTGCATCCTAAACGAGTGAGATGCCAAAATTATAACGTACCTATTGTACTTGGTTTGCCCCTAAACCTTGAAACTAGCCCAAGGCCTGCCTCTGCCCTTCCCCAAACCCTCTAATTTCCTTTCCCAGAATGGAAAATAGAGTTTCTGGGCTGACGCGGAAAGGAGTGGAGACGGGCATCACGCTTCCCTCTCCCCAGCGAAGCGCTGGAGCAGAGAAGTGCAATATCAGAGCTGTGGGCTCAGCGTTGAGAGTTTGTTACGCGAGGGTCCCTGTTCTCCAGGGGTTTCTCAACCAACATTAGCCCAATTCTCCTCAGCTTCGGTGAAGCTGGACTAGAAAACAAGGCACTACAACCGCACCAGGTTGTGAAGGTGTGGTGGGGACACACAAGGAGCTACAGGCAAGGCTGGGTGATGTAGCTACTCTGCAGGAGCTTGCACCGATTCCTGCTCACACTTCTCCTCGCTGGAGGGATGGGGTCTAAAAGCCACCATATGGTTATCATTGGTACCGGAGAAGCATGTGGCCAGGACATGTGGAACTCACATTTTCCTCTGGACCACACTCAGCCTGCACTTGTTTATTGTGGGGGAGGGACTGGAAAAATCATTGACTCACCATCAGGAACAAAACATTTAAAATCTTGAATTGAAAATGACTTTTTTTTTTTTAACAAAGCTTTTCTGCTGTTGCAGAGTAAGGGGAACAAGTATTGAGCGGGGAAGTTTGGGAGCTGCACAGTGGGAGGGATATACTGAAGAGACAACTCTTTGTGGCGCAGGTCTAGATATTCTCAGGTTTCTATTCCGGCCTTGCTCTAGTCTGTACCTGGTTGAACTCATACAGAAAAATAAAGAGCCCCGCTACCTCTGTTCCTCAAGTCATGTCTGGTTTAGGTTTTGTGGGACTTAGAAATGTCTCCGTCAGAAAAGAAACTCAGATGGGAACCGTGTATCTCAAACCACCCACCCCGTCAGCCAGGATATAAGGACGTGGACGGATCAAAACCGACACTCTGCAATTAGCCCACACAGCGCTAAAATGCAACATGCTGGGAGCGGAGGGGATTAAAAGGTTTAGCGTGGAAGTCAGTGCATTTCAGACACGGTACACAGCTCTGCTGAATGTCTACAGGCAACTTTGTGCACGTCGTGTTGCAGCATAGAATCATAGAATCATCCAGGTTGGAAAAGACCCTCGGGGTCATCGAGCCCAACCATCTACCCTACTCTACAAAGTTCTCCCCTACACCATATCCCCCTGCATATTGCTGTAAAGGCACTTATTTGCATATTAATGGGTCAGAGCTTGCAATGCCTGTGGAGTTCTAACAGTCTTGCCTGATCTACAACAGAAGAAGAGAATAAGCCTGTAGAAAAAACAAAGACATAAAATTGGCTGTGGGCGAAAAGTCCTCGAGTTTGGGCACCGCTACCCTCGGCCCTGTTCCACGGCTGAACTCAGCAGCTGCGCTTGCGCCTGGTTCAGCGAGGCTGCGCTGAAACGCATTCGCCTACTCACAGAGCTCCTGCAGATCTCAGGAGGCTCTGCTGGGTCTAAGATCTGAGCCAAGCTTAAGCCTGGATTCTGCCGCATCCAGCTCTGTTTGCCACCACGGATTCCGCCGAGCTCGCCTGAGCACGAGAAAGGCTTCCCGTCCTAATTCTCAGCTCCGCTCTCTTGCCTCTTTCCGTTCTTCCTCTCTCGTTCTGCTGCCGGAAAACACACGAACAATGGAGATTAGCCAGAGCTCAAAGGCCTTTCAAGTGTTTCCCAAAAAACACGAAACCTCTGCCTCTATTCCTTGCCGGCATCACACCAAGCCAGTTCTCCCCCCACCCCACACACTCTCCCGGACGTCTGAGAACAGCCAGTGTCTCACATAACTGAAGGAGGTTCCTGCCCTCAAACCTAACAAACAATGAGATGACTGAACATCTGGAAGGAACACATGCTTCTCATATCCCCGGACGGCGCGTTTCAGTGTGTACTTTATGCCACCCAGGGCTGTCTACCCACGGAGAGAGGGAATCTGGGCTCCTTGGCAGCGCGGAGCCCAGCAGCTGTGAGTCAGAGAGCTGCTGGTTCACCAACAGGGAGATGTGCAGTTGGTGTCTCACCGCCAAGAGAAGATGGAACAGCCCTGTTCACCTGCCGATGGCAACACGCACGGCGAAGACAGGGAGGTTTTCGCAGCACATGTAGGTAGGACAGAGCCTGGGAGAACTGGGAGTAAGTTGCTGTCTGAAGACACGTGCAAAATCAGCCGGCTTGGCCCAGCTGATTTTTTTCTTTAGAAAATCTTCTCTCTCAGCTCACAGCAGGGTGCGCGGAGAACTGACCCACTGGTTCAGCCTGTGGAATCTCCAAACAGAAAGACTTGGCACAGGTTTGCAGGTAAACAACAGGGATTAAACCCACAACCATCGACTGCAAAAGAGCCATCTCTGGGAAACCACCACCAGAGCAGGAGCCTCTCGTCTCCTGTTGCAGACCACGAGCAGAGAGGAACAAAATACACCTTTCCTTTAGTGTGACATCTGAGTGCCCTGCTCAGGCATCACCTTTTCTCCTCCCAAGGAAGCAGGAGCCACTCACTTCGTTTTCCTGAGACTGAGCATCATCACAGACCCACCGAGGCTGCCGAGCCAAGGTTTCATGGGAAAGGCGCTTTGATCCGGCACTATTTTCACAGCCCAGCCTTTTACGGTCTCACCTTTGGAGGTGGATGAGTAGGATCCTACCTGTCGGGTGAGAAAAGGGAGAGCTGAGCTGAGAAATCCCACCTCTACCGGCACCGGGAAAGGGAGACGAGGCCATTGCAAGCGCCGCAGCTCTAGGCTGAGCCCCAGAACTCCAAACTCGTGGAAGTTCGCAGTTCAAATCCACAAGGTATTAATCTAGTTCAGTCACTTCCAACACAGTCACTGAGCTGCCAAGCAGCAGCGTTGGGAGTTACACAGAGCTAATCCCAGCCTGAGCTTCTTGTGGCATCATAAATTGCCTGTGTCGTCAGTCAGCAGAAACCTGAGATGAAATTCTTTCCTTTGCAGTTAATTATTTCCAAGCCTCTGCAGCCTTAGCCGAACTGGTGAAAGGTGCTGAACTGACAAGCCCTGGAGAAACAGGCTTCCCCTGTGTCCACGGCAGCGAGGGCTCCAACCTGCCCTGCTGCAAACCTTGTGCTCCGGTTGGACTCCTCTTCTTTTCCTACCAGCCCAGGCCGAGCAGCTCTGCTTGCATGCCCCCGAAAAACCACAGCCTCAGACCTTCTGTCGCTTACTGGCAGGGCCAAACCCCATGTGAATTTTCGCCCGTGGATCTGGCAGCCCTCTGAGGGCGAAGCAGCCTCCTCCAGACCCGTTGCTGACGTTTCTCGTGGCCAGGTGCAAATCTTCTTGCGCTGGCCTAGCGCCACCAGACCAGCATGTTTTTCAGCGTTTCACCCTCCTACCAGACAGTGTTTTTCAATATTTTGCATTAAATCTTCTGCTGTATTTGATTAGCCCGCGGCAGCTGTTTTCCACTCTCACAACAAATCATAAATCTATAAGCTCATGGGTGAGAGACTGTCTGTGCCTGAGAACGCGGGTGTCTGAGGAACCGCGTGGCTGCCCAGCCCTGCACGAGCCTATATCTGAATATAGGCTTGAGTGAGAAAGAGAAAATCAATAAACCCTCGTAGATAATCAAGTTTGAATCTACATTGGAGGCCGCATGATTACACAGGGTGGTTTATACTTCCTTTTATACGCCTGTGTGTAAGAATTCCCACTTGGATACGCAGACAAATTTGTGTAATTTGTTAAATGAGTGTTCCATACCGAGAACATGAGAATCAATGTTCATAAACGCTTGATTGAGTGTGAGCTCATGGATGTGCTTATGCTTCTAGGAAGGGAGGCGAGTTTTAGCACAAGCATGTACAACTCACCAGCATGGGAATATCCGAGCACAGGTAAGAAAGAGTTATGGAGCCCTGATGCTCCCGTGCACGATAACACGAGTCCATGTGCACTCAGGTTTGTGATTATGTGTACTCAAGTCAAAAACTGCTTGTTGAGAGGCCAAGATCTCCTGTCCTGTGGCCAATTCAGATAAGGAGAGCAAACGGCTGGAAGAGAAGGGAGGGGAAACAGCTACATACATTTTAAAAAAAAAAAAAAAAAAGGCGTTATTCAACGACTATAAAAGGCAAAAGTTTGGATGAAGGAGAAGAGAGAGGGTTGCCAAGTCATTACAAAAAAAAAAAAAAAAAGAAGAAGAAGGAGCAAGCTGCTGCCAGGTCTTGGCACGTGTGCTTTTACTTGTATAAATCAGTCACTCTAGACCTATGGTAGTTCTTGCTGACAAGCTGTCAAGCTCCTTGGCTGGGGGAATAGGGCATGTGCTTTACATGCACTTACAGAATAGTAAACTGTTATTAAAAGTGGGAAAAAAAAAAAAAACAAAACCCAAACCCCAGTCTGATTTACTTGTGGTTTTGCCTGCTTGGCTGTATTATCACAGAACAAATTCACTCGTGCGCGGAGCAGTCTGCTCGCATGGAAAACTACAGGCTAACCCCCCCCCTCCCGGAAGCACTTGACCTCTTAAGGGGATAGGCAGAAACAAAACATCTCCAAGAACGGAAAACGTTAAATGAAGAAACAGACCAAAGACAGCAAAAAATGCTGGGGGGGGGGGAAGGTTTCAAACAGCCCAAAGCACCGAGAGACGTGGTTCTCCCGTGCTTTGAACCAGGCAGAGACCTGTGAAGGTCCCAGGGCGGTTCAGGAGATGGGGAATGGTCCTCCAGGCGGGCTTAGCTCAGGGTTGGGATCGGGCCCATCGCTACCTAAAACCCAGACAGAGAAAACTGCCCAAGCTCAGTTGGCAACCAACAGCCCCGGAGTGCAGTGAAGAAGGGGGGAAGGCCCCCGTTTTTGATGACGAGGGAAGCGGGGAGACATCTCGCAGGGACCATCGGCAAGAAAGGGCTTTAGACAGGAAAAGATAGGAAGGATGGCTGCTCAGCTTAGAGGAGGAAAGGGGAGTTAAAAGCAGAAGTGCCAAAAAAGGATTTAGAGAGCTGTTACACGAAGAGGATAAATAGATAATTGTCTGAGGAAAACCTGACCAGACTAGTTCTCTCGGTATTGACTTCGCAGCGAAGCACAGCCTCGTCGCTGCCTTCCCACGTTCCAGGGCATTCACCCCGTTTTATCACCCGGCGAGCTGCACGAACGCACGTAGGTACATAAACAGGGGCACGTATATAAACCCGGGCACCTATATAAACACGGGCACGCACCTGGCCAGAGGCTCTGCCCACCTTGCCTCGCCGAAACACCACCTGGGCACATCCCGACTCCCATCCCGACTCCCATCCCGAACCCGTCAGCCTTCCCAAGGCGGGGTTTTTCCAGTCTGTCCCGCGGAAGACGCTATCTCGTTTTGGACACGGCACTCCCGCTGTCGGTCCACGCACCAGGATTTTAGGAAACGTGCTCGTCAGGCTATTCCATCCTACAGGAATAAAAAGTGAAACCCAACAAAGATATGGAATGTTACGGTGCCGTTTGCAGCAACGCTTCCAAAACTAGCTTTGGCTGGAACGCAGAGTTGGATCGTGCTGATCCAGGACCCACAAAACACACGGAGCATCCTTATTGGAAGAGATTTGTGCTTTTCTGAGTGACTTTTACTGTATTCCTCAGTTTATGGGGTGTAACCCCATACCTCTGCTGTAACCTGGTCTGGTCACTCCCCGGGGCTGGCTTGTCCCCACCAGCATATTTATGCCACGCTCTGAGTTTTACTGCTTATTTGTTGAAGGCACGTTTGGAGGAAAATGCTTGTAAGATGAAAACAGAACTATTTTAAAAAAATAACCGTCTGCTAACAAAACAAACCCCAACAACTGCTACAACCTAAATCTCAGCCCAGTTTAAGAGGCTACTTAAGCACGCAAGCAGACAAAATTCCAGTAATAATCCCACCACTAATTCACAGGGAGCACAAGTTCTTCAGGACACGGACAGTGGATAGAATGGGGAAAAAAATGGAGAAAATAAGATGTTTGTGGGGATTTGCAAAGCGAAGCCGTAGCCAAATCAAGCACTCAGGGTTGCCAAATCACAGCTCCTGGCCCCAGCTGATGGACTCGTTGCCCTTCTAGTGAGACTTCAACACACGACCGGGACAGCGCAGGGGATGCTTTGAAATGGGTTGTGCTGCTGAGGTCTCAGGGTGGATCATGAGGAGAAGGTCAGGCTTGTGCAAGACTCGTCTGCTAAAGTAGGTCAGTGATCCAACCCCTCCATTTAGGGTTATACACCTTCCTGATGACTTCAGCATCTAACTGTCTTGACAACACCAGCGAGGAAGCGCCGCTGCCAAAACATTAATGGATCTAGGGCAAAACTCAGCCCCGAGCAGGAAGCCAGTGTAACACCCAGGCACCGTAACCACCTTCAAAACAAGGCTTAACCAGGACCTGAAGCTCATATAAGCAAAGCGAATCGTTAACAAGCACGTCATGTCGCTGGGTGGTCTCTGCAGTTGCACAAAGGTCTGAGTCCAACGCTTTCAACAACTTTTCAACGTTATTGAGGATCAACCCGCTCTGGGTGAACCTGGTCTGGCAGGGGATTGTACTAGAATCATAGAATCACAGAATCATTTAGGTTGGAAAAGACCCTTGGGATCATCAAGTCCAACCATCAACCCCACTCTACAAAGTTCTCCCCTACACCATATCCCCCAACACCACATCTGAACGACTCTTAAACACATTCAGGGATGGTGACTCAACCCCCTCCCTGGGCAGCCTATTCCAGGGTCTGACCACTCTTTCTGTGAAGAATTTTTTCCTAATGGCCACTCTAAACCTAGCCCATGTCAGCTTGAAGCCGTTCCCTCTTGTTCTAAAGCACCTGCCTTAGGACTCGTGAAGTACTGACTCTGTTGGGGCAGGGGGAACTGTTTTCCCTGGCTGTCAGGGTCACGGAGAAGAGGGCAATATCCTCCCTGACATGAGTTACTGCTGGCTGTTGGGGGGTGAGGAGGGGTGGGCATGCAAGTGCCCATCTGATAAGAATCGCAAAAGAATATCAATAAGGCGCTGAGACGACCACTGCTATTGCCAACACCCTCTGTTAGAAGAAAAATGTTTACCCCGTTGCAAGCGCAACTGATGTAAATTGAGTGTGTCAGGCTGAGGAGAAACACCGACCCCCTCCCCGGAGCTGCTCTCCCCTCGTTTTGACAAGGTACAAACAGAGAGCCCGCGCGCAGGGTACCAAACGCTGCATCAAAAAAGCAGAAGCCATCCTGTTAACAGTCTGCTGCTTGTCAGGATTTGACAGCGTTGTGAAATATAAATGATGGCTGAGATAGCAACGCCTGCCTCAGTCACCGGTAAACAGCTCCCCTCATTAAAGAGATGCTTTAGAAATGACAGCACCAAATTATGTTAATATTTTTACGAAGCGCTCTCCAGCCAGAGATCCTAAAGCAAGGTTTGCCATTCATAGGCCAGAAAAACTTTTCTTTGCGAGCAGAGGCGAAGTGGCCTCGCAGCTGAAAAACTGATGCCATTAAAGAGGCTCCAATTGGGACGAAAATGGACCTATTTGGGTGTCAGACAAGGGAACGGCGAAGGCAGAGATGGATTTTTCCTAATGCTCCTTTTTTCTTTAGAATATCATCTGTAACCTTTTCTGACCCATGGATTGTCTTCAGTTCCGAGTTTGTTCGATGCCTAATTCAATATCGTTAACCATGACAGTAACTCATAGGTTTGTCCTGCAATAGAATCTTGCTAATGATTATAAATGGCTGGATCTGAAACTTGCTTGATCTGAAACTCCATTCTACTGTTCAGTGCCCTCTGCAACCTCGTTAAGGGAAAAGATTCAGAAACAGCCCTTGGGAAAGAGTCCTGAGTCATTCTGCCTCTCCCTTTAGCGTTTGGATTTTCCTCAGAGACTTTTTGGTTAGGTTTTTGCCTTGATTTTGCTTATCTCTGAGATCCACTGAGATTAGAGTCCAAGACAGAACGGCTGCAGCGAAATCGTTACCGATTCCACCTGCATCCTGCCCTGAGTCAGAGAGAAATTAACAGGGTAATACAGGCTGTATGTATTTCTCGAGTGAGAGATCACGAAGATCAGTCTGTGTCAGAAATACCACTCGTAAGAACAGGCTATAGGCAGTGACAGATAATATTTGATAAGGTTTCCAAACTTTTTTTTTTGAGGGACGAAAATATTTGATCCTTTTCTTGTCAGCAGGCTCACTCTGAGCTTCTTTTATAGTAACGTTCATGACTGAAGGTTCAGGTTCTCTCAGGCTGTCTTCAGACCCTTCAAAAAAGACCTGGGCTCCTCTTCTGCAGAGCTCTGGCTGTCCCAGCCCCTGGCACGGGAGCTGGGGGGATCCAACGCGTGATTCTATGTCGTTAATGTGATGGTGAAAGTGATTTCTGCTATGGACATGTCCTGCCGGTCCCGGATGTCATATTTTCATTACATTGTTCAGTTGCTTATTTGGGAGAGGTTTTTCATTTTCTGAAGATTCTTAACACATCCATTCACCAGTTAGTTAGTTCTTCCGGCAGGTGATAATTCCTCCTCTTCCTCTTCTTTTTTCCTCTAATGGCCCATATAGGTGGCTGAAGCCATGTTAATGCAGGTTTAAAAAAAAAAAGAAAAAGATGATAATATCTTCTGCTGGATCTCAAAACACATGGACGTTCCTCTTTCTTGACTCTTTCAAATTAGTCATGCAAGTTTAGACTAGAACTTCAGATTAATTCTGTCACCCCGTTTTTTACACAACAGAGAAAATATGCTTGACTATTCTTACAACACAAATATCTCAAATATCCCAGATTTAATATTCACAAACATAGAATATGGATGTTAAGTGTAGGAGTAATCATGGTGTTATACAGCAAAGAAAGACCCTCTTTTGATACTGTGTCCACCAAAACCTGGTATATGGATGTAGTCACCCCCCCCCCACGGCCTTCCTTTGGGAAATGTTTGGTTATAATCCTGCCCAGGATTTTTGAAAAGGTAATGATAAATTACCCCTATTGTTTCTGTAAATGGTAGGTGTTCATTTGTGTTAAATAGTTTTCAATTTATGGGGGTTTTTTTATATTTTATTTTATATTTTTATGTTTTTATATTTTCGATTTATGAATAGTTTGGTCTCCACCAACCTGCTGATGAGACAAGATAATTTCCTTTGCAGTAGCATAGACGCTCACCCCAACAGAGAATTTTGATTTACTCCGTACAACATTTGTGTCCCTTCTGCCAGATGGTGACAACACATTGCCCTTGCTGTGTTACAACTGGTGTCTTCAGCAAGCACTGAGTGGGTGAAGCGCTTGGTTCCCGTTGGGGAGAGGCTGGAGTAGGGAGGAAATGTGTATTTAAGGACATTGTCACTCCCAGGTTGTCATTTTCAGGGTTGGTTTCCACCCGCAGGAGTTGTGCAAGTGTCCCATTTTAGACGGGACAAAGATGAGATGAGACATCTCATTTTAGATGAGACAAAGCTGTGCCTCTTGGAGGAAATAATGTTTCTGCACACCTGCAAAACCTGCATTATAGCAACGGCTTTTACTTTTAACCTTGACATTTTGTTGGCACCAGGAGAGGCTGCAGGGCATCCCCTGTGGGGGACTGGCAGCTTGTGGGCTGCCGGGGTAAGGAGCAGTGAGAGGGTGCTCTGTGAATCAGCCCCACAGCCAGAAAAGCAGGTTTGGGAGGGATTTTTTCCATCGCCTGCCTGTGCTGCCCGAGGAACCCTTAGTTTGTCACAGGCTGGGTAGGAGGGTGCCCAGATCTTCAGCATCCTCTCACAGGCTCGTAATGCATCCCCTTTGGGTTTGCATTTCTTGCAGAGCAAGCCATCTCTGTGCGTTTGGAAAACACTGAGACACCACAACAAATAAGTAACGACTTTATTTCGTTCTCTACAGCTCCCTGACAGGAGGGTGTAGAGAAGCGGGGATTGGTCTCTTCTCCCAAGTCACAGGTGATGGGACAAGAGGAAACGGCCTCAAGTTGCACCAGGGGAGGTTCAGGTTGGATATTAGGAAAAATTTTTACACTGAAAGGGTTATCAAGCATTGGAATGGGCTGCCCAGGGAAGTGGTTGAGGCACCATCCCTGGACGTGTTCAAAAGACCGGTTGACATGATGCTGGGGGACATGGTTTAGTGATTTTTTTTTTGTCAGAGTGAGGTTAATGGTTGGACTAGATGATCTAAAGATCCCTTCCAACCTAGATGATTCTGTGATTCTGTGGTTCTATGGCTCATCATGCCCAACTGCACTGTGCTTTTTTCTGCTGCTGATCTTACTATGCTGTGCAGCCAGAATTCCCTGCAAGTTACGGGAAGTTAAGGAGTCAGATCCATCATCCATTGCTGCTTTCCTAAGGGGGCACACAAACATATGCAACACTGCCTTCACAGAGGTGCAGAAGTGTAACTTTCAACCCTTTTATGATTCTCTTCTTGTCCTTGAGGCTCACATCCCTTGAATCGCTGTTTTTTTTACCTCGCCTCCATCACTGCAGTCCTATTTTTTGCTTTTGTTTGGACAGACAGATCTTCATGCCATGGGTAAAACTCAGTCTCTGCTTCTGCTGTCTGTATGGTCAGCCGCTTTCCTTCTCCCCGTCTGCCTTACACCCCTTTGCTTCCCCCCGACTCTCACACAAGCATTGTACCTCCCTCTGATTCTCTGCTGTCCTCTGTGATGTTCACAGATCAAGCCCTTGTCCCCAGCCTTGAACACCATGTGTGATCCCCACCTCTCCCCCATCCAGACCTTCCCTCCACGACACCTCTCTGCTCTTCCAGCTCAGACCTGAGGAGTCACACTGCCATGGCTGCTCACCCCTACTCTTGCTCCTGCAATCTGGGACAATATTCTTCATCTTTCCCCTGCTATCTTCATCATTTGGCAAGCCGGATATCAAATTTGTCTGTCTCAGAGTTTAAACATCCCTCAGGGAAAGAAAAAGGAAGCTGTCACCGTTCTGCATCTCTGGCTTCCCCGATAACCTCAGTGAAGGTAGGCAGATGGACAACAGCTTCAAATCTCTGCCCTGCCTTTTACAAGATCAGTTGATGACCATGCAGTTCTGCTACTATTTTAAGCTTTAATCTCCTTGCTTTGTAGCTAAATGCTGGCAACACAGAACACGGATGTGTTGCTACATCCTTGCAGGTCCACACTACCGTTCCGTTCCTGTCTCTGTGCAGGTGGGTCATTGTGTACCTACCGCTTGGTAAACCACGGGTCCCACTCCGATACAGAGTGTTACTGGACGAATTTCAATTGCACTTGGCTCTGGCTCCCCTTAATTGCACTACAAGCCGAGTGGAGAACAGAAATGCAATTCAAGTGCTTTTAAACATCTCACCCTGAAATTATTTGAATAAGGGCCCAAAGGCCTTACGTGTGGTGGTTTTCAACTTCATTCTTCAAGTAGCATTTAAGTGAAAGTGCTAGATGCAGGGTCCCTCATTGGCACGGCGCTCGGAACATGGCAACACAACCATAAATAGAAGCAGCAGTATGTTTACGTGTTATTCAGAGATAGAGCCTGCACTCAGATCTAAACAACCCTAAAGCTTTGTTTTAAAGTGTGTTTTGCCTTGGGTCTGGTTATAATTTAAATACTATAATCAATTTGAAGTGCTCCCTTTGAGAAGACAGGAGGAAGTTAGGCACTCCACACCAGCTCCGGTGCAGGTCACCCGGGGAGACTCGCGTTGATTTCTGCAGGATTTCACTGCACTTTTCAACTGAAACCCCAGAGCACCCTAGAGTGACTGGTGTTTTCAGAACCTGGCATTTTTTAATCAAAACTTCCTTTGGTTAGTGACATTAGGAGAGCACAGTGCCACGTGTTGTAACCCACCTCTCCTCTGGGACGCCACACCTGGTGGCCCCATGATCCTGGGTGCAGGATAAGTGTAAGCTCTTCTAATGGCAGGTGTGTCCCTGCAGCGGTCTCCTGGTGTCCTCTTCTGCACAGAACCTCAGCATCCCCTAGTGGGTGAGGGCTGTGGGGCACAGGGCCAGACAGGTGCCTGCAAGAGCAGGGACTGAGGGGGCCCGGGACACAGTGGGGAACAAGGAACACAGCAGTGGGTGCTGCTGGTAACCAGGTCTGGGGGTGCTTGTGCAGATGCGGTACAAGCTTTGGGATAATGCAGGCTGCCAGCAAAAGGGCTTGCGAATTCGCAGCCCCCATGCCTCTGCCTTGACTTTGATTTTCAAGTCTTCTGTGGAGTTCTTTGAATGTCCCCAACAACTTCAGTAAACTCTATTTGCCTCAGCAAAACTGCATCCACTTCAGAGGAGGACATGACCCCAGGAGGATCCAGTAAAAAAACACTTTTAACTATAAATGCCAATCAGTGATCAGCAAGCAACCCATTTGGCCAGCTGGCCAGCAAATGGCAGGGTCTTCAAGCCAGACATGTCCAAATTGCATTAGCAGCAGGCAGCTGTTTCTGTGAAGACAGGCGTGCACAATGCACAAAGGTCTCCTCGAAGACCACGACAGCCTGCTTCCTGTTGCAGGTCTCCGGCAACAGCTGCACCCTTCTAGAGGACCATGCTGTGGAGCTTCACCGTGGAGCTTCACTGATTCGGGTGGCCATGCCACCCTGTGGCAGGGAGCTGGCAGGCCATGATAGGTGTGGGATGTCTCTGACTGGGTGGGTTATCCTGGCCCAG
>JAOXJK010000010.1:2059967-2077766 GCA_025774025.1 Xenus cinereus
GGATGGGGGCACAGCCTTCTGGTGTGTCAGCCACCCCTCCCAGTTCTGTACCATCAGCCAACTTGCTGAGGGTACATTCCATCCCTTCATCCAGGTCAGTGATGAATATATTGTATCCCGTCTCAGATGCCTCCTACCCGTGCCCTAGCTCTGTGTGGATCCAGCCACCATCCCAGCTCCAACCGACGGGAGGCAAATTAATTAAATTGCAAGGCTTGCCAGAAAGAGCAGAGGTGGATTTTAAGTCCCACGACTCTCAGGCTGTTTCGTGACTATTTTGAAACTCACAGCTGCCATCGCGATGACTCTGGCTACTGTCCTTTTCTAAACATCTTCTGCTTTGACTAATGTGATTAGGCTCGCTCTTGGCTGGCTTTCCATCAATAAAACCCCGTTTTCAAGAGATGGCCCCACCGCTTTTGCAGAATACAGCCTAAAAGAGAGCATTAACAAAAGGAAATGTAATATACAATGGAAAATTAAACAGAAATGTGTACTTTGTTCTTAATACTCTTTACTCATGTAACTTGTCCAACCATTTATTAATGCTTATTTTGTTTTAAACTACCTTCCTCCCAATGACAGCTTCAGCACCAGCGAGTTCTCCTCGTACTCAACTATTTTGAGACTAATTATAAGCAAAAGTCGTAAGAGAATGGAACTCTAGCAACAGGGTCACACCTTCTTACACGAGGTCGAAGCGAGTCTTTGGTACTGAAAGAGAAACTCTGGTTTAGTTAAATAACGACACAAAGCAAAGATATACTCCATAAAACATTAATATTTTAATGAAAAATCTTAGCTTCATGTTTCTATCCAAAGACACTCAAAACTAGTTTTTCTCCCCCCTTAATTTTGACCTATAATGGGACCAGTTTGGAGATATTTTTTTTGTATTTTAGAACATTTTTTTTTAAAGATTAAACAACCAGGCTAGCAAAAAGGTACCCAATACATACTTTTCTTATATCAAACAAGCTAGTATTTCAATACAATGTAACTATACAGAATATATACATTACACATATGATCACAAAGCAAACACTACAGGCTCAGAACAGATTTGAAAAAACATGATATTCACATTGATTACAATAACTCTAAAAATGATTGTAACGTTGAAACGGCACTTAGTTTACAAAAAAAGTCACAAAAATATATATAGCCACCAAGAACTATGGTTCCTGAAAAATACTAATAGCCAGATAGTATTATATAAAATGTGAAGTGTATTTAAACATCGTATACATTAAAAAACAAAACCAAAACCAAAAAACAATTCCGTTAAGTCAATAAACATGCCAAGTAATCTAGCTGTGGCCAGCATCAACAAGAGAAGCTGTACTGTGGATGAGATGACGACTGGATATACGGCTGGTGACCGGAGACTGGCACAGTTAAGGGGGTTTCACTGGTACTAAAATGCACAAAGAAGCCCAACAATAATTTAATTCACATTATTTTTTTTTTTTCTTCCCTCCAGCTTACTCTTTTCCCTCTCCGGGGGTTTCACCATAGGGCAGCACCTGGAGTGAAGGCACTGCAGGACCAGGGCAAAGAAGCTGTCCAAGAACTTTGTTGTAGCCAGGGCTATAAGTCAGAATATCTAAAGCATGCATCAGCTAAACGAATGGTGAAACAAAAATCACTCCTCTGGGGACTTCAGCAACCCTCAGGAAGACTGTAGGTACAGACGCCACACAGGCTGGCAGCACCAACAAACTCATTCGGCTTCTGGTTTGTTTTTAGTGCAACCAGGTTTGTAATTGAGACCTGTGGGACACTGAATTACTGCGATAGCACACATCGAGTTAACAAAAACCCAGAGCAGTAACTACTGTTGCATTAAAAAAATTCACATTTGTGTCTGGTTTGTTTTTTTTTTTTAATGGTACATTTCCTCAAACGCTTTGAATCGATTATATTTACTAAGGACCTCTGATGTGGCTGAGGCACCGTCCGGTCTTGAACCCTCTTATCTGTCATCAAAATGCTATGGAATTTATTATGTCCATAATTGGAGATGAGAACCCTCAAAAACTGGGCTTCACCTTGTAAGGAAAACTCGAACGTAATCGATCTGAATGAAAATTAGCTATTTTCCATATTCTGATGGTGTGGAAGTTGTAATGGATCTAGGAGCAACGGGTGCTCCCGCATCTGCATTTTTCTCCATCCCTGCAGGGCGCAGAAAGCTCCCCTTCTATTTGCATATAAAATGCTTCATGGTTCGTCTCAGAGAGAGACCCCAAGTCTCTGACGTCCTGGGGCTGGAGGGGAACGCCAGCAACCAAGAAGCGACTGAAGCCCTCATATAAAAACTTTAAACCATAGCTTAAAAACAATAAAATTTTATCCCGTAAGGGACATATAGGGATCATAGTCTTAGAAAATATATTTTACTGCATTGGCAGCTATTACTTTTTTAAAAAGCTTAAATTCACACCTTTTAGACTCAAGATACACGTGAACCCAGAACCATTTTCAATAACCTAGTCTAGTAATCTCTCAGTATGAGAGACGTGACCATAGTGTCTGCGAGCCTGACAACTGAACTCAAACTGTAGTACGACAAGACCAACCACCGGCAACACACAGCGTTTCTGAACGCGGTGTTAAGGCCAGCGAGAAGCGGGTTCTGACAGGGGAGCTTGATTTGCGGAGCGTGTGGGCATCCCCAGGGATTCCCCGGGGGAGTTGTGCTCTGTGTCTGCAATCGAAAAAACAAAACAAACCCTTAACAACTTGGCCAAATCTCCCGCACGGTTAAAACAGCACTTCTTTTCCTCCCTCTCTTTGCAGAGAAATAGAAGGCTTCTGAATTTTTATTCCCTCTCCCAAAACACCGTGTTAAGTCAGAAAAAAATACCCTATCCCTTCCTTTCCCGTTGTTCCCATCGGACGTACTGGTGTAAACAATACGCGAGGAGTAAAGACCCTGCACGGGCTCCGGGAATCCGGGTCCCAGGCACGGGGCAGAACCTTGCTAGTTCTGTGGTCGTGAAGGCACTCTGCTTGCAAAATAAACGGGGGAGGAAAGGATTTTCCACTCAGTGCAAAGATCGGTGCCACATGGGAGAAGGGTATGGAAAAACAGGACATAAATCACTTTGCGGATGAATTTGGAGACTCCACGTCAACAGAGAAACTGCTGCCACGGGTCATACGTGTAGCTAATTTGGAAGAAATTCTAAATAAGTTATAAGGGCCCCAAAGATGATGAAGGGACAGGCTGAGAGTGATGGGACTGTTTTGGCTGGAGAAGGCTCAGGGGGATCTGATCAATGTGTAAAACTACCAGATAGAAGGGGGCAAAGACGATGGAGCTGGACCTTCCTCAGTGGGCACAAACTGGAACACAAGAAACCCCATCTAAACATTCTAAAGCCTTTTTTACAGGGAGGGTGGTCAAACACTGCAACAGGTTTTCCAGAGAAGTCAGGGAGGCTCAATCTCTGTGGATATTCAGAAGATCTGAGCAACCTGTCTCCTTTGAGCATGGGGTCACCTCCAGAGATCCCTTCCAACCTCAACTGCTCTGTGACGGTGTGATCCTTGTCAAGCAGAAACAGAAATGCACACCAAATAATGGGAAAGAAAATGCACTCCAGAATTCAAAACCCTCTGATAAAGCAGTGAAAGAAATTTATGCTTTAGGTTTAATCCCAAGTAGTTTAAGGCAAGTTTCTTCTAGCTTAGTTAGATATCTCTCTCGCACAATTTGGAATCTAAGCATATTAGCAACAGAGATTGCTTTAAGATGTCCTATGTTTTCACACCTCTCCAGTGAAGAACACCAGCATTTCAAAGTACTGAACACTTCCAACATTTAGGGAGGAGAAACAAAACACTACTTGTGTTTAATCTGTGCTCACTTCTATGGAGAAAAGAGGCATTAACAAGAAATGGTTACAAACAGGAAAATTAACAAGTAAACCCAACCCTAAACCAAACAAATGGACAAAATCCTCGAAGAACTCTATTGTTCCTGCAGTTGAATGAGATTGAAAAGTGAGAACTACACTGAGATGTTGCACAGAGATTACAGGTTTGAAAAGCTAATGTGTATCACAGTGCAATGAGCAATGAACCCCATGACTTGCCTTGGACCAAGGTATTGATGATACCCATCTCTTTTCAAGGAAGACCAGATTAGAGCTACAAAGTCTTTTTAACTTTTTTTTTTTCCTCCTCTTCTCTTTGGTATTCAGAAAGCAGTTTGCCTTCTGACACAAAACTTTTAAGCCTTCAAAATCCAATATCCAGATGTGTCTATTCTGTATTTGCACATTCCCTCACGGATAAACTGTTTAGCAAAATCTCTAATGGGTGAAAATGATCACATTCTAACAGAAGGTTATGTCCCTCTATGTCTGACCACCTTCGTTATACTTTTTACTCCATGAATCGCAAAGGATTCTCATACACCTGGAAAGATGAGTAACACTAACTACAAAAAAGAAAATAACATATTTGAGTTCAGTGTCACAGCCCTATCATTCAGGATAAAACTCAGCAAAAGGCATTGTCTTGTCTCACTGGCTTCTCGGTTCTAGAAACCAGAAGTGGAAGAGAACTGGTCTTTGTATTCAGCCCACCAAGAGGCATTGGACTAATTCACAGTTCGG
Organism: Xenus cinereus; assembly: GCA_025774025.1. Classification (NCBI taxonomy): domain Eukaryota; kingdom Metazoa; phylum Chordata; class Aves; order Charadriiformes; family Scolopacidae; genus Xenus; species Xenus cinereus. Next base: position 2,064,596 of record JAOXJK010000010.1, read on the forward strand.
CAACGCCAAAAACAGAATTTCTCCTTCAAGCCCTTTTAAGAAGACTTACAAAGGTAGACGTACAAGACTGAATTGGAGCAGAGAACTTCTTTGCAGCATGTTTCCAAAACACCCTTTGGATCTGGTGGAGAAACTTCACTCCAGTAACTTGGAAGGGGCTAAAATACCAACTGGTTTCGCTCTATTTGACAAAAATGTGTGTTTTTTACCTAAAACACCATGGAGAAAAATTGTTAAAAGTCACTGAAACCCTTTAAGCTCTTTCCAAAGGGCAATTTTTTTTTCCTTACAAAAGTTGGCTATTAGTAGGAACAACTCAGACCTAGAGAGTATCAGAGCTGCTGACTGAATACAAATTGATCTTGCGATATAATACGACTTTTGTGTCTTCTGTTCCTTCAGCAGCAACTTTTCTCTATTGGTTTCATTTCCTCCTCATGTTTGCGTAAAACAAATCCGGGCAAAAATCAACAGTTTAGAAAAAAACCCAAAACAACCCAAGATTCACAACTAAGGGAGTATATCATGCCTTTGGAATACTAAGATCAAGTAATACCTACTCGCTCAGCGTGTCGTCTGTAGGCGGGAGGCAGTTGGCATCAAACACTGAGTTAACTTCAGAAGCAATAAGAAAAATCACAACCCTCCTAATGGATTTCCTAATTTAGGTTTCAAAGCAGTGCTATAGCCCAAACAACCTCGACAAAACAAGACTCGCCGCTCTGAAAACCCCACAGCCGAAATTTGCAGCTTTTTTCTAAGTATGGAAAAATAAAATTGCAAATCTTTCAATTTATTGCTTACTTGAGCTGTGTACGTAGCTGGAGTAATGGCCTTTAATAAACAGAGTTGGCAAGGATTTAAAATGTTTTGAAACAGGAACAATTAATCATTGCTATATAGGTTTTTTGTAAACAACCCCCTGTTGGGTTAGAAAGTTGGCCTCTAAAGAGAATAAATTGCTTATTTTGTCCAAAACAGGCTAATAAAGATCTCAGAAACTATACATGCGTATGTATAAACAAAAAAAAATGTGCAATAATGCACAAAAGAGCTCATTTTTTCCCATCTGTAAACTCATTCTAGCTCGCTTTTTGGAGATTAGCAAAAATACAGTCTATATGATTGGGGGAAGTGACCAGAACTGCAACCAATCTGGTCAGGATTTAAGAATTTCATTTTCCTCTGTGGTTCCCCTTCTACAGAGAGATACAGTCGTGAGATATTTGTCAGGCTTGCACGGATATATACTTTTCTACCATCCCCAATTCATTATGCACCATTAGACTTTTCCTGACCGTAGCATTTCCACGCCTAACCTCAGATGGGCAAAGCCGGACAGGTTACTTGATCGAGCAGTTTCTAAAAGGACTGGAATATCAGAAGTAAGAATACCTGGCATGACATCACTTGGTTTGCCAAAAACTGATTCATCCGAGATGAAAAGGGACAATGTGTTTTTAAAAAGCGTGTGACTGTTAGTTTCAAAAATGCTTACCATTTCCAAGAAAAGGGTTACAGTAAGCCCTTTGAAAAACAGCAGGCACAGAGATAGGAAGTGTCATTTTTTTTTATGCAGAAGATTAAAGCATCCACTCAAACCCAGTCAAAACTGTTCAATAATGATTTCCAATGCATCCTTTTGTTTGTCATTTTAAAAAGGTTCCCTCTGATTTCTTTCCCTTAACCAGAGGGTCTGCAGAAGCAAGAGAAACTTAATGAGCTGCTCTAACTGTGGAAGAAGAAATAGCTAAAGTGATCGGAATCAGTTGTTCTTCTTTAGAAGTGTATCACAGCTTCCATGATGTTCTGACAAGATCTTTTTGTGCATTCAGTCTTAAATATTTTCACAGAAGTGATCATTCAGTCATGAAAAATAATGTAACATCTGTTGCAGCTTTCTGTTTAAAGCGTAGCTTACAAAGTAAAAAGGGAAAATCTCCCCACTTTTGTTTAAAAAAAAATTAAATTAAAATGTACAGGACCAAACACAGGCACTTTCCAAAGAACAAAAATGAAACCAAACCATGAATTATTCAATAGTAATAGATGACAGCTCTGGTTTCGGAGGGTCACCTGCGGCTGCCTCAGCAGTGGTATTAGTCTTTGGCTGCTCTGGCACATCTTCTTCCTTCTCTGCCAACCCACCCAGAGACCCCAAGGGGAAAGTGCTTTCACAATTCTGAGTTGACGAAACCTGCGAAATGACAGGCATTTGGACAGAAGAGTTGCTTTCAAAGCCATGCTCCCCTAGCTCATACTGCCCGAGGGTCTCCTCTTGTTCCTGGTTTAAGTAGTCCGGTACTAGGAAGTCACTAGAAGAGGGGCAAAGGACAGAAGAGAAACGTCATTTCTCACCCAAACATTAGCGGTATCAGTTTCTTTGTCATCAGTTACAACACACAAGCGACATTCCGCATGGCACAGAGAACAAAGGTATTCATTTCACATTGCCCTAAGATCATCACAGCGACATACTCCACTGAGCGCTATAACCTGCTTCTCATTTAAACACACAGAGAATTTATTCAAAAGCATCTATTTTGCATTGTTGTGCATCCGTATTTCCTACACGGCAACTTCTTATTACTGAGATCGTATCACCTTGATGAGAAGGAAAGTTAATGTCTGGAACATCGTATGGCACTCAAAACCTCACTGGAAAAAGGGAGCACTCAACCTTTGAAAACAGAAACAAAACCGAGTTCGGCGCCGGCAAAGATGTGGGCCTTTTCCACCCCTGAGGTAAGATCCACCCAAGAAGCTCCTCGCAGAGCAGAGAGGCTGGAGACAGAAGCAGAAGGTGAGGAAGCGAGGGTTCTGTTAGAAGCATAAGGAAGCTGCCAGCCACAGCGGCGTTTGTGATGCCGACACTTATCCCACCGCTGTGAAATGAATGGGATTGGGTTCCCTCCCTGTTTCAGTCCGTTCAGGAACTTGCTCCTACCAACGGATGGCCCAGTGTAGCCCCCAAAAATCTACCAAACTCTCCAGAAGTGTTTTCAGAGCACGAGCACATAATGAAAATAAAATTCCTTTGCAAAATTTCAGCACCAGACATGTATGTTTGCACTTGAGGCAAGTGTATATATATATATATATTACATATATGGGTGCTTATTATGCTTTGGTTTCTCCTTGTAATAATCCATTTAAAAGCAGTCATTTCCTTCAACGACAGATGCATTCACTGCTTCAAATCCAAATTTGCCATCAACTATGCTAAAACCTAGTGTTTGTAAATTCAAACTAAAGGAAGGCCTATAGAAAATGAAAAATCCCATACTTGAATCTGACTTTAATTTGACGACAACAATAAAGTGCTTACCACAATCACGGCATCATCCCTGAGAGTTTTTGCTCTAGTTTTGGCACAAGCGCTAAGAACAAGAACTGCGTAAACCCACAGATATGAAGCACTTGTACTTTTAAACAATATTCTGTTGGAAAAACAGCGCCTGGCTTTCCCGCTTTGTTTTGCAATTTTTTCAGCCGACGTCACTTCTGAGGTAACCAAATAGAACAAAACGCTGAAATGTTTTGTAGGGAAAACAGCGTAACATCTAGAAGTGATGAGGGATGGTATTGTAGATGCCGTAACATTGACAATATATGTTTTTTCGTGTCTCTGAAGACAGATGACTTAAACACACCAAGCTGCACCCTCGCTGTAGATCGAAGAGCTGTGAGATTTATCTTCCTCCACTTTCCCTCATCCACTTCCATATTTTTCTATCTCAAATTCCAACGGATGCAACCTTTTGTCTCAATATGAGAACACAGCGCTGGTCTCACGCCTCAGAACCCTCTTAATAGTCTTTAGCAAAGCGCGTTTGTGAGCTGCCAAGTCTTTTGTGCCCTGATAAACAAGAAACGTCCAACTGGCCCTTACTATTTTTGAACCCTGTTAGTCTGATCATTTAGTAATATGTCACCTAGAAAATGACAAAAGAGAAGGCATGGAGTCATGCAATCTTTCCACAGCATCGAGCAAGTATTTAAAATGAAGTCACACGTCTGTTCCCTACGTAAGCAAACAGGCTACGGACGAGATTTTGAATAGCAAATCATCGACAGAACTCCACAGATACTACAGTATAGCACCCTTATGGCTTCACACCGTTAGCCTGTCCATAAATACTACTGTAAAGAGAAATTAAGTGGCCCAGAAGCAGCTTCTGCATATCCCTCGATTCTTCAGTGCCCTCCTATATAGCTTAGGTGCTGTAAGACAGATCAGATACAACAGATAGTGGCGCAAGAATGAATTTGACTGGAATTAGCTGGCAACCTGAGGAGAGGCACAGCAGGCTGCCCTGAAAGCAGGAAAAGATGATTTAGGAAAAATAAAATTAAAAAAAAAAAAAAAATTAAAAAAAAAAAAAAAAAGCAAGTTTCCCTGTTAGGTTTTTGCTGTGCACCTCACCTGCTCTGGAAGTAGTTTGCTAGCTCTGACGCTTCATGGTTCAAGCTCCTCAGGTGAACGATTAAATTTCCAGAGTTGGTGAACATGGCGCCACATGTTTTGCACTCGTAAATCCGAGGCTTGCGGATAATGTGCCGGGAAACCCGCATGTGGTGTTTATATTCCCCGAAGGAAGTGAAAGTGGCACTACATATCTGGCACCGGAAACAGCGTTTACCTTCGTGCTTCAGGCGATGCATCTTTAGCGAGTAAGCTCGGGTGAACTTTTTCCCACAGCGGTCACACTGAAATGGTTTAATGCCTGCGGAAGAGAGAGCAAAGAAAAAACAAAAAAAAACACCCGTTCACCTTTTGTAATGAGGTCACTGGCAAAGCCTTCCAGATTTTTAACAGCAAAAGGACAGCAGCTGTGGCCAGTCACAGCGAAGCGCTGTTTTAGGAAGAAGAAATTCTCTGGTTAATTTTTAAAATGGCAGGGATAATTATCACGGATCTACGCTTTCTCAGAACCAACTGCCAATAAACTTCACACCGCCGTGACCTGTCCCTAACGCTTCCACGTCTTCGTCCCCGCAGTTTAAAACAAACATAAGCCTCCATGGATTATACTACGGTTAAAATCCTGAGCCACGGCCAAAAAGTATCCGATGCAGCAGCCATCTCAAACCCTCTTTGAACTCTTTTGATCTCGGGAGATTCTTGTGCCAGACTGGCTCCCAACAATGCAATTATCAGACTAGCCTTAATTGCAACGTCTTTTTCTGGCTGCCTTTGCCCTCCGAGAAGTGTTCTGGCAGGGGGACTGTGCGCACAAGGATGCCCCTGTAATGCAGCAGCAACGGTGATAAAAGGGGAAAGGAGCAGCCTTTATACCGCGTGGGAACCTTTCTATACAAGAATCTTCAGCAACTTTGCATGACAGACAGCTCTTCAAGACAGTTTATGTTCGTGCCTTTCATTTTTTTCTCGTATTAATTTAGGAGTCCTGTTACTAGTTCATTTTTCATTACAGACACTAATAAAACCTTGAAACATACAAGCCCTGCAACATATTGCGGTGGCCGAGGGTACGTAATCACACCCAAACACGACTATTACAACATAAAAGACTGAATCACCAAAAAGCTAAGACTTAATAAAAAGTCTGAACTCCAGAAAGTGGGGAAATCCAAACGTGAGGCCAAGAACCTGGAATATGGAGCTCTATTCATAATAGGGCTGTCAAGGAATAAAAAAGGGTTTTTCAAAAGGCTGAATGTGCATCAGCCCGGGTTGTTAATTCCACCAGTCTTTCACTCTGCTTTCCTTACGTTCAAAGCGGGAGCTGAACTTTTAATTGGGGCTTTTATCCAGAGAAAGCTGTAGTTAAGGTTACACCGAAACTCCTTGTTAAGCATGTGAAAACAAGTTAATATACTAGAATATTGTCTCGTGGAGCTAAAACTTTTCATGCCTCCGTACTGTCCAAGGGCATCTATTTCCTCTGATAGTCAGACGAAAATCTCTTCAGCCATTTTACTTATGTGAAAACACTTTCAACATTTACAGGTTTTGAGAGTTTTTTTTGCATGCTAATTCCTCTTAAAACAGCTATTCAAATCTCTCCCAGCTTTGCCCAGGGGTTGCCGGTTGACAGGTCAGCCAGGGAAGCTTTACTGAAGCCTGTCTGCTGTCAGTTAAGGCTTTAGCAAACAGTTTGGGATAATTTTGCATCCGATATGCCCACAAAGTCTGCTTTTTTAAGTATAAAACATGTATTATTATTACTGCTGGCCTAAACATAGTCATTTTGCTTGAAGGGATCTGACAAATAATTGCAGACAGGGAAAAAATTACACCTTGACAATTGTGGTTGTTCTGCCCCAAAATGGTACAGCAAGAGTAAAGCTCAAATCAGAAGATGCCAAACCATGAGGCTTCGTGTTCAAGCGCAATAACCCTTCAATATTCCCTTCGTTCACTCCAATGTCAGCGCTGCTGCCAGATAACGCTGACAAGTCTTGAAAAACACCGATAGCAAAGACATTAGAAGTTCATACTCAGGTTAGAATTCCAAATGAATGGAACAATTTAGGGAACAAGACTCAGAGGAGGCGTTCACATAAACCTTCTGCTCCCTGTACTATCTGTATCTAAACTGATCATCAAACCAATTCAGTCATCCTGCAATCCCTCCAAAAATCCTGAGATCCAAAGGCATACACCATTCCTCAACGCAAGGATTAAGATAATATTTTCTTAGAGCTGCAAGTCTCCTCTAAAACACAGCAAACAATTACAACACGTAAGGGGAAGAATTTCAATCTACATCACTTCTTTAGTAGAATAAAAAAGCCAAGTGTACTTTATTTCATCTCAAATCTTTGTCATGAAAATGACTTATTCTGACGGGTTTCAGGCAATCAGATTTTTTTCAGTCCATACAAACGCTAATCATCCACGAGCAGAGCTCTCAGTCGGATCTGAAGTATCAAAACAAGCATTCAGTGAGACATACCTCTACCCAATCTTTCCGAAATCAGCTCTCAAGCACTTGGCAGGCCATTAAAAAAGAATTGCTCTATTATATTTGCTACTCCGTGAGTCTATAAATCAGTAGAGTTTCTTACCTGAGTGGATAAGCATGTGTTGTTTTAAGTTCTGAATGCGAGTGAACCGGACTCCGCAGGTTGGACACTGAAAAGGTCTGTCGGGACCATTTGGGCTGGGTCTCTCTGTGCTGCTGGTAGAAGGAGCAATGTAGAGTTGGTAGGGGTACTGAACGTTCTCCAAACTACAAAGAAAAAATTCACTCATTTACAAGCAAGCTAGAAGGAAAAAAAAAAAAAAAGAAGAAGCCTGGCCCACGGAAAGCTGATCCTCGAACACGTTTGTATGAGAAGAAGAACAAGACTGGCCTTTCGCATTTCTGTTTAGATCCATATTTATGCTGGCAATCTCTGCCTCTATAGCGATGTGTCTGACCTGCACCTGAAGTTTTATATTCATTGACGTTGAATTTCTCAGCAAAACCACAGAATAACCTCTAACTTCTGTTTCTTTGGGCAACAGGTCTGGGCAGCAGCTGCGAACTGAACTTTATTTTCCAGGCACGGGCGTTTTCTCAAGGATATCGATGATTTACAATCGGCAAACAGCCCCCGAGGAAGAATTTAAAGAAGTGAGCAAACTGAAAAGCAAAGGAGTATTTTGCAGCTTCGGTAATATTTACAAGTGAAATTAAAGCCAATTCATTTTCATTTCAACCTAAGTTCAATGAACAAACATTAGTATCTACAATTATATATTTCTAAGTTTAAAATATTAAGCTAATTAATCAATACTTGCTCCTTGTCTGATTCAACAGGCTCTAGGAGAACAGCTCAAGCGCTGTATTTAAAAAACAGCACACAGACCATAATAAGGGAACAATTTAACTTTCAAAGTAATTTATTTAAAACTGCCTAATTGCTCCTACATAGCCTCTAGCTGCAAACTGTTTAAGGGAACTACGGTGTTACAATCCAAGTCCTCTGGCAAGGAACTTGCTTTGCTAAAGGGCAGAGTGAAATAAAATCAAATCTGCTGGTACAAAAAGAACAACAACAGGAGTTTGTGCTTACCTGGGGTTTCCCTTTCCTTAGAATTAAGGCCTATATTTTTTGTTAAAATAGACATTTCAGCTTGCTCACGGCCTGATGGCAGATCAGATGTCACAGGCAGCAGGGAACTGCTCTGTCCCTGAACATTCCATGGCCAGAACAATGCAATTTTAGTTTTACTAAAGCGTAACGTCTGTAGTGAGAGAAAAGCACAGCGATGTCTCCTCTTGCACGCACTCAAAAAGTCTCCCTCACTGAACAAATCCTTCTGCTGCTCTGCCCAGGCTGCTGGTTTCAAGGTCAGCCTGAATTTGTGGACTTTCCCTGCTCAGGGGAACGAAAAGTGCACTTTGCACAAACACATAGAAAAATCCAGAGACCAGATCAGCACAGGAGGCCAAGAACTAGGATCAACTCTTTAAAATCGATACTTTAATGGTCTTTATCTACTCTGGAAATGGATGTCAATACAACTGTGAGAACTAGGTATCTGAATTCTGAGTACAGCGAGGGATCTCAGTGGCCAAAGTTCCAGTTGTAAAGTTTATCTGGAGAGAGAGAGAGAGAGAGCGAGAGAGCACCAGGCATCTCTCGATACACACAAGAGAAGACAGTTTCTGGTCTCACATGGAACTGGAATAATATTTGCTCTAAGGAAGGAACTTTATCGTCCTTTGCTTCTTTTGACACACAGTAGGGTCCTAGAGAGCTGTGGAAAAGACAGACGCTGCCAGACTTGTTGATCTTTGCTGAAGGGAGTATTTGCAAGAGGGAAGTTGCCGCCTCGTATCCTGGACCTGGCAGAATGTAGCTCACTGCCACTCGTGGGTCTAAAAAAGCCACCTGATGGCTCCCCAAATGCACTTCAAATAAATGAGGGTATTTTCAAACACAGGTTCTGATTTGTCTAACCGCATTTGTGACACACTCCGGCACTCCTGCTCCTTTGGGAGCTGATCACAAGAAAAAAGAACAGATTTCACTCTACTTAGTTGTAGAAACAACAGTTTTGTCTCTGGAGTTGGTGTGACCATACTCTTTCCACTTTGCCAATGAAAACTCCATCAACACAGACTTACAGACAGGTCTGTTATTAAAAAAAAAAAAAATTAAAACCAAAAGCCTAATAATCAAAGCCAGGCTGTGTGACATCTGCCAAATACCAGGTGAGGGGCAAGTTGTCCATCCTGGGACTGAATCAGTTTCTTACGTCTTTCCTTCCTCATTTCTACATAAGGGGATTGTGAGGAGGCAAAAGTGCATCGTGCCCCCAGAGCTTTCTAGGGACACCCTCAAACTAGGGCAGAAATGAGGAGCCCCAGCTCCCCTTTTGTTTCCAGCTCTCTCAGACAAGTCCATCCCAACAGCCTGTACTGGTGCCAGCTTCTCTGCAACGGAAAGGAGAAGTGCTATGGGGAGAAGGCCCCTGGAAGAAATTAAAAATAAAGTTTGGGGTTTTTCCTACATAAAAGCCTCCTGATGAGAAAGGCTGGCTAAAGCAGATGAAAAGGGCATCAGGAGGCTCTCCAGCTCCCAGTGACTGGCACCTCTTTCCCATCCGTACCCTGCAAGCAGGCTGAAATGCCTCTTGGTGACACAACCTTAGCACAATGAAGAAATTACATAGGAAACACAATTATGTTTTCTGTCCCCTGCTTCTTTTTCCCCCGTATCTACTCAATTTGTCATTGTGATAAATGTGGCATTTAACAGTTGAGATTTGTCTAACATCTCAGAGTTTCTGCAACAGCTAGAGAAATAGGTTTGAAATGTTTTCACGCTCAAGTATTCTACTTGTAATTTTTTCTTCTTTTCACCAAGAGATCATAAACATATTTAACTGTGTAGAACTAAACTCTGACAAATGTGAATGCCAGAATGCTCAGTGAGCCTAGAAATGTTCTCTATTTATAAATAACAATTATTTTAGAAAAATGGAGGTTCTCATTATGTTGGATCAGAGAGATCTTTTGTAATTGAGCCTTTGCAACTCCTTTTTAAATGCAGCCACGAAGTGATACAGAGACTAAATGTTAAACCAGCCACAGCTGAATTAGGGATCTATGGAAGAAAAGCACATTGCAACCCAAATGTGAAATATCAGAGAAAAAATAGATCAGACTTCTCTGTGAAACAGTAGTTTTAATACTTAAGAGACTCCTGTGTGCCTATTAAACTGACAACAATTGCATGTGACCTGCTGTTTATGAAACACTGATTATGGAGGAGGATCAATTAATTACGTTAATTATTTAACACAGAAACTCAAGAGATAAGATATCCTAAGTTTTGAAATATTTACGGTTCTTTCCAGTGATAAGGATGCCATATTGAAAGACCTTTAGATGGAACAGACTTTTGCTCTGTTTTATGAGTAGAAATATAGTAAATACATACCCAAAACCAATTTTTTCAATATAAATTTGCATTGTCCACTCACAACTGATTTTGACATTTTGAAAATCTCTACTAATAAAGCAATGTACAACTTGGACTTAAATTAAAGGTGCATTAAAGAAAATGCCAAACAAAAAGTGAGGGAAACTTTCTCCATCTGTATGACTTACAAATCAAGTTTTCAGTTGACTCAGTTACAGCTGAATGTTTGATTTTATTCAGAATTCTGCATTGTCTCATTTTATGCACCCAAAACCATGTGCCCAAATTGCTGCACAGTGAATTTTTATTTGCTGATGTGCCCATTCTGTGCTTGAATTCAAAAGTCCAGTCAGGACTCAAAAGCATCTTTTTAGACATTTAACTGATTCACAGAATAAGTACAGTCTTGGTGCTTTCACTTCCATTTATAAAATAAATCACTTGGTAGAAAATTTTATTTCTGGAGTCTAAAGTTTTCATAAATTCCCATAACTATTAGCTCCCTTATTGTTTATATAAACAATGTGCAAATTCTAGTTCATTTTGCTGATGCTTCTGTTACTCTGAGACTAATTACTTTCCAATTTGGGCATAAACTAAGGCAAATATTCTTTCCCTCTCAGCATGGGAGAGATCTTTTAGTGTGAATTTTCAGTTTGTTAAAAGGATTTTATCTATTTTGAATTTCCTATGCAGTTTGTGCTAAGCTAAGGCTCTGCAATTTTAAAGGAAATTTCTGAAATAATCCACTGCAGAAAATACATATGCCACTTGACTTTAGAATTATAGCTTTAAAAACCTGGATTAGTTCTAATGCAGCATGTGCTCCTACTATCAATTCAAACTCCAAGTGTTGGGTATTATTTTTATACTGAAGTTTGTTAGCAGACAGATAAAATCTTCTATGTCATACAAAAAAGTCTCATCAAGGCAGTTATTTTCCCTTCAGATTTAATCCTACAGTGGGACAGGTTTTAGATGGAAATGGCAGGAAAGATTTTATGAGCTATGAAAATGCAGCTCTCGATAGTTATCTCTACAGGGAGTTTCACTTGACACAGTTTCTGGAACAACTCCCAAAGGCTCACGCTTCTTCCTCAGATCCACTTGTCTAACAAAAGACTTTGCAAAAGCCAGCTTGTCAATACTTTAAAAATTTGGCTTAGAAAGGGAAGATATACGCCGTACTTACACAAAAGCAAGGAAATAAAAGTCAAACCAGTTGTGTGTATCCTCGTGCCACTCACAGGTACGGCATTTTCGCTCTAACAGAACTATGATACATATTTTCAACCAAACAGACCCATTTTAGTTCTGCCTCCTCCGGCAGCCTTCCCTTATAAGCGATTCCCTTAATAAATCACTGACCCCAGCATAGCAAAAGGCCATTAAATATTTACAGTAAGTGACACACGGCATCTTGGTAAGAAGCTACAGGCAGAAAGTTTGGGAGACAAGATTTAAGGCTGCCCTGCCTGCTCTGTGGTTTATGGCAACAGGGAGGTCTGGTGAAGCCAAGACTTGTTTTCATTTTGTTGCTTTTGTGGCTTTACCTCAGCTTTAGCGCAAAAGCAGCTAACACACCTGTTTCACTTACTATGATTATTTTTTTTTATTATTTATTAACAAAGAGCAGTGATGAAGAAACAGCAAAAACATGACTATCTTTCTTCACCAGACAGGAAACGACAAGCAACAAGTAAGGAAATTCTGATTTTCATCACCTACATTCTTCTAAAGCATCTGATCCTTCAGGCACTGCTTGTACTTTGATCAATGCACAGAATTAGACGTACAAACAACTAAAAATTCTGGGATTAAGACCGGGTAGGTCAATCACAGCACAGCACTTGCCACAGAACAGTTTGACACTACGTTGGTACATACCGATCATCGTCATCCGCGTGAGCGTTCGTGCCAGAGGTACTCTGGAGTGTGGGCAGCCCCTCCGTAACCCCCTCATCTATTGAGCCTACAGGCAAAGAGAAAAGGGCAATTTAATGCAAATAAGTGTTCAAAAAGGGTTGGGGAGGGGGGAGGTAAATACACATAAAGCTTGCTTTCCCGTATCTCTGACAGACACTGATTCCTGGGCAATAAGATACTGAAATTGTTTCGGGAAAATCATTTCAAAAACCCAGAAGCAACGTGTTCAAAATCACTTTCTCCTCTGCACAGATTATGCAGTAAACGGACAACTCAATAATATTTGGCAGACCTATAAAATGGAAAGAATCTATGTTAAATACTGCCAGAGTTTTCAAAACACATCCAGTACATAAAGCAGAAATGTTACCTTCACCTTAAGGGACTATTTCATCAATTTTCATGACTTCTTGAGCAATAGAGTTCAATCCTGCTACGCTACATTGCTTTTGTGTTCCGAATCTTCCATATATATATTCACTGATAATGCCTTTATAAATTGATAAGATGTTGGGACAGGAAGGGCCCTCTGAGAAATCAGAAATGCAACCCAAAAGAGACCAACCATCTGTTTGTAAGACACAGATGTAAATGTAGACACAAACCCATTGCAGAGCTTTGTTCCAACAAAGCACCAACAGTCAAGCATATGTAGCTCGAGTGGATTTTGGAAACAGAATCTAAGGTAAAGGCAGCACTAAAGTAAAACTATCACTTTAATTACACAGGATCACAGAATGCTATGGGGTTGGAAGGGACCTCTGGAGATCATCCAGTCCAATCCCCTGCCAGAGCAGGGCCACCCAGAGCAGGTCCCACAGGAACGTGTCCAGGTGGGGTTTGAATGTCTCCAGAGAAG
>JAOXJK010000010.1:2081839-2093933 GCA_025774025.1 Xenus cinereus
GAGCCCCTTGAGGGACTGGAAGGGGCTCCAAGGTCTCCCCGGAGCCTTCTCTTCTCCAGGCTGAACCCCCCCAACTGAGAACAACCCCAAATGTTATACGTAACATTTCACAAAACAGGAGGAAAAAAAGCAGTTTCACAGAAGTAAAGCACAAAACCACACGAAGCATATTTCCTCCGATAAAATCACAAGTGCACACATTCCAATTGGTACGTAAATCTCACCCCAGAAATGGTCATACCTATAGAGGAAGACTGTGGGCTGATCAGGAGATCTTCCTGCACTTGCTCGCTCCCCGGGACTGTCTGCTGATCGCTCAGAGAGCTCTGGGATGCGCTAACGGGCTGCGATACTTCCTCGTGAACCTCCTCGTCGCTTAGCCTTTCCACTTTGACGCGCACGTCTTCTTCGATCACAAGGGGAGAACTGGCTTTTGTGCTCTCACAAGTCACGTAATCCGCAATTCTTCTATTGGACTCAGAGGGCCCAGGCATTTCCAAAGTCCTAGAGTTCTCCGCCTGCTTCGCCTTCTCAGACTGAAGTCTTCGATCAATTCCAAAAGGAAAAGTCCAGGGAAAAGCTAAGGACGAGTCCACGGGCTGATTCCTGGACTCCGGGTAAGAAGTTGAAGGGTTCAGCACTTGGGGGGAACTCGTTTGTGTGTTACATTTAAGGGGGCTCTCGGGAGACATAACGATGTAGCTTTTGCGCTTTCTTCGGGACTCTCGGCAAACGGGAATGGTTCTTTCCACCACACTGCACTCAGAGGAAACTGGAGAAAGGCTGCCGTCTCGAGAAGTGAAATTGCAGTTTGCGCTGTTCTCCTGCCCGGCGTCCAGCACCTTCTCCTGCTGGCTGTTGGGAGTATTCCATAAAATGCTGGACTTCATGAATTCGGAGCACGTGCTGGCAACGCTGAACATCTGCATGTAGCTGGCCGCGGCCAACACATCAATAATGTTTTCTGTATTAATAGACAGTGTCGCCGTGTAAGCGTATTCCAGGAGAGGTATAAAACCCGTCACTGTCACGTGGTGAAGGTCTAACACGCTCTTGCTCTCGTCTTCTGCTTGGCCGACGAGTTTGGATCGGAAGAAGTCGCTGCAGGCTGCCAAAACCACCTTGTGCGCCCGGAAGATTTTGTCCTGGACGCGGATGGTGATGTCACAAAAGTGTCCGTCGTTACGGAGCATGTTCAGCTTTCCCAGCATCTCCTGACTGTGAGCAGGGGAATTATGAGTGAAGGTTTTAACACCCATTTTTTCACCTTTCTGCTAGAGTTTCTTCCACATACGAGAGATCACAGGTATCCTAAAACAAAAGAGGAAAACCGTCATTGTCATGGCTGAAAGCAAAAGTGAAGCGGCCTCATGATTATAAAACTCTGTATGAAGAAAATTCAGCCCAATCCTCTAGGGTCAGGTTCTTCTAGGATCCAGACTGTGCAACAAACTCTACAGAAATGCAATTACCTACTTATAATTTTCAAAACCACAGCTGAAATTATTTGCAATCTATCACTAATATCATCTTCCACATCTGCTACTGCCCACTCAAAACAAATTCCTAACACCATTTAGAGAAAAACAAATGTCTGTAATACTGAAAAGAAGGTGATTTTGAAACTATCATCCGCGCAAGAAACCTGTATTTTTATTTTCTGGGCTCAGGAAACTTTTGCTCAGGGTTCTTAAACCGGACAGACTTTGTCAAATATTTCTTTTCAGTGGAAAAGACATTAGCTTGGGTTCACTTACAAGTGTGCAGGAGCAAGCAAATCTCCCAGAGAAGGTATTTAATACCAGGAAAGCTTTGGAGAAACTACAGCATGACTTTTCAGACAGAGTTCAAGCTAGTAAACATAAAATAACAGTTGCCAATAGCTCTGCTTTCCCGCTGTAGCGCAGGTACTGATTGCCTAAAGCTGCTTTTAATAAATAGGTTTGGACTAGGATGAGAAGTTATTGAAAATTCCTTCAAAAACACAATGGATTATAAACCTCAAAGGAAAGTTTAGGTTTAAATCAAATACACACAAATTGATTTTTTTTTAATATGTGATAAATAATACAAGGAAAGCAACTTCTTTGGAAAAATAGAAAACTGCCTTCTTGGGGACCAGATCTCTCCTACGTGTGGGAGCAAATGCATGGGTTCTGTGGCAGGTCCTGAAGGAGCGGCAAGGACCCCGTGCCCCACACCGTCTGCAAGTTTTAAGGCTGCAGCAGTATCCGAAAACTAAATGCCTCTGATTTGAGGAGGATGAAGCTGATCCTCGAATCACTCCCTCAAAATAGCCTGTGCCACATTAGATGAGGTGTGCCCAGCCATCCTCTGCCCCTGCAGTGGAACTCCGAACAAGGAAAAACAGTTCCTGGGTTTGCTCCCGTTATTTCTGAATTATTTCACTGTCACGGAAACATAAGGCACCACGTTTCACCTTCTTAACTTAAGCCCAACCCCCAGAGCTCCCATGAAAAGTCTTCTGTGTTCCCCATGACTCAGACAATTAACATGATATAGAAATATCATCTCGGTAAAGCTGGTGGTTAAACATCAACAGCGTAATTGGATCTGATTATCTCCTGGAGTCAGCCAAGTTCTTCACATCATCCTTTTCCTTTCCCTTACGTGCACACAAAAAACATACCACGCTTGCAAACCGCCCGTGTGGAGCTCTGCAGATACAAAGAGCACTGCAAGTTTGGAACAACTTATCACAAATCTCACCAGTCTTAGCACACATTTAAATGGCAGCTGTCAGAGCCTACCTTGCTCTACAGAAATTTACACTTGGCTTCTTCTCGTTCCTACGATTTCACTTTTGATACTGCAAACCCTTTCAGACAGAGGAAAAATATCTGAGAGAACAGATTAACGAACACTTAATGTATATAGAGTCTGAGTGAAACTCTAAGGGCCATTTGGATTTAAACTGAAATTTCACACTACTGCAGAGAAGCACAAGCAAAACACTCCCTTCAGTGAAAGAAAACATATCGATCTCAAGAGGCATCTGAAGATCCAGACTGTTTGTTCCCCAGCATGAATCAAATGAAAAGCATATTTAATTGATCTCAGACCAAAACACTACAGTAAAATCTTGTAACAGCATATTCTAAAATGGCCTTGGGATACCCTTCCCTCTGAATTCCCAGTCGCTGCAGCAATTCCTTGGCACATCAGAAGTCCAGAAGTACTTCTGTTCAGCGACTGGCTACAAAAAGAATAATACATTTACACGGACTATCAGCGGTATACCTGGTATTTAGAAATAGTACCAAGACATAATCATAACCATGAAGGAAAATGCCAGCAAGAAATACTCCTAATTCTTAAAAGCCCAGCAGACTAACCCATTTTTCTTCTCTGTTCATCTGCACGTGTAACACCCATCTCTCCAGTCTCTAAGTGGGAGAGCTCTATTCCGCTCACCTCCTTCAGACCCTGCTCTGAACCATTCCTTGTCCTGCTTCCCCCTTCCTGCCCGCCTCTCCCCTCTTCTGGCTTCCTTTCCCCTTCTCCTTTCATCTTTTGCTTCCTCGACCTTGATCTGGTTACAGAATTCAAAATAAAATAGCGGAAGTGAGCGATGTGCAATAAATTGATCTAAATTTATTACAGGAGCAGCGTGCTTGCCATGAATGTGGGATATTGCTCCGTTAAGTCACTTCTGTAAAATCGCTTTCCCCCTCGTTGCACTGACACCGCCGTTCAAACAAGTGGCTCCTACACAGCCTTCACTGTGGACAAAGAACACGTGCACGTACACACCATTTTCAGAAAAATCAAAAGGGGTGGGCTGAGGAGCGGGAACAATATCAGCTCTTTACAGCTAATGAGGTAGCAAAAACGTCAAATATTTTTAGAAGGTAATTTAAACAATATGAAAATATTTTCTGCATGAAAAGATGAGCGCAACGAAAGCTCGGCCAAGTTATAAAACGGCTCAGTTCTCTTCGTTAATCTTTCGGTGGCACAGGGCACTTTTATCGCTGCCCTAAGTCACAGCGACGGAAGAGAGTCGCTGTCTTATTACCAATTATTCGACAGTCCACGTAGCAGTTGTTAGACCGTAAGGTTTGGGGTGCTACATTCAGGAGCGATTAAAGAACCATAAACTAGAAGTAAATAGATCCAGTAGCTTGGGAGCGTTTGGGCTGGGGAGATCAAGGTCCACACATTAAGTGCTAAGTGAGTTGGAGCTGGAAAAGTTGTTTTTCATCTTCAAGCCACGTACCATCAGCGATTCCCTAACCAGGGACGGGGTTGGTATCAAAGAAATGGTGGCTTGTTCCTCTTTCAAGGAGGAGCACCCAGGCCCACAATAAATGAGAGTATTTCAAAGTTGAAGAGAAACACAGTGAAATTTAAAGACACTTTCAAAAGTTTTAAAAATATTCTCAGTGGGACATTTCAGCCTGTATTTAATGGGCTGTATTTAACTTTGCTGCAGACACTTACAGTTTGAGATAATGCTTTTTCCAGGGTGCATTCCTGCACTGGAAACGTGTGGGGATTCGCCACCGGAGGGCAGATCCTGGGACAAGGCAAGAATTCAGAAGCACTTCCAGGGCGAGGAGAATTTTCTCCACTAGTAACCAAAAGCCATCTGAAGGTAAGTGCTACCGTACCAAAGACTTTGTACAATTCATTTGAAAATTAGTTTGGGTTGGTTTTTTTTTTTTTTAATCCTACGAGTAATGTAGACCTGACCTTTAAGTAGTTCAAAGTAATTTAGTTCATTCTTACTGTTTCAAGGCTACAGAAAAACAAGTTTTAGCAACGGTTACCAATTCACATCTGCTATTTTGGGACAATGATTAAACACATGTCAAGTTTCTGAGCTTAGAAACAGTAAAGGTGAAAGTGTACACTATGTTGTGTAAATGGAAAAGAAAATGTAACAAGATTGAAAAATATTGCTTATGTGACCTGCCTACTTCAGTGGACCCAAAAATTTGCTTCTTATTCACCTCCTGCCTAACCTTATGGCTCAAATAATTGGTTTTGAAACATGGTACCTATAATAATCTTGGTTTTTTTCCTTTGGAAGAGTCAGTGAAGTAAACTCACAAAGCTCTTCACTTTCAGTTTCCCACTTAGCTACATCGTTTTACAATAGAACTGAATAATTTTCAGCACCACAAAATTACCAACCCACCTTTAACCTCTGTGTCCAACAGACTTGTGGCCACTTAAAATACATCCTGAAAACACAAACTTTTCTGAAAAGTTCTAAACCCAACAAACTTCAGATAAGTAAATGCCACATGGGCTTTAGTGCCCACTAAAGCTTAGGGAATTCCCACCCCCCCTGCTCACCAATCCCTTGGTTACACTCTTACAACTGGGAGGCCATGGTGTAAATCAAATCACTTGTTATCTTTTCTTGAAATTTTATTTTTAACCCAGATTACGTCTCAGGCACTGGTTACAGCAGTAGTAGCCCAGGCATAGAAAAATCTTCTGTGGGGATAAACCTGTGACCTGGAAAGTCCTCAAACTTCCTCAACCAGGAATGATGTACAGCTACACCCTAGGCAGAAATATTAGTCTGATATCATAACTTTGACAACATGCCTCATCTCTAACTATTCCTTCAACAGATAATAACTGGCTGCTCCGAGACAGAGAGGAAAAAACCACCACCTTATCTCTGTCAGCATCTCCCTGTGCTACATAGGTACCGGCACCCCTTGCTCCCTCAAACTGTCTAAATTGGTTAGTATAATTAAGTTTATAATTGAATTAGAACAACTGCTCTTAGCGTGTACTTAACTTCGAGTTTGCTATTTCTATTTCAGAATTGAAACACTTGTGTATCTAAACACGCATCTGTTTCCCCCAACACCAGCTGGCCTAATAAAAGGTACTGTCTCCCACTACAAATCTTGCCTTGCTTCACTCGACAAAACCGCTGGCTGGAGCTGCCAAGCCCTTCCCCTTTCAAACCAATCAACACCAATTCCTAAACCTCGTTTGAAACCCTATTTTAAGTCAGGTCAGACACCTAGTTTGAACTCAGCCCACCACTGCCAAGCCTTGACGGTATTTATAAAAAAAAAAAAAAAAAGAAGAAGAAGGGAAACACAAGGTTTCTGTGCTCAAAATTACGTCAACGTGCAGCAATCGCTTTGGTGTACTGGAATTTGTGGAATGCAAACCTGTAACCTTTAACTGCAGTGGGTGACTGGACCAGGGAAATGAACCGTCCAGATAAGTATGCAGTGTCTCAGAACTCCAATTTCCTCTAGGACAGCACACTTCCAAGCAGCAAAGTGCACAAAGGAGCTAGTGTTAAGTTAAATACTTCATAAACACTGCTGTGTTAAAACCTGAAATAGATGCTGAGGTGCAGTCTATAAACGGAGGCTGGGGTGATACCATACCCTGCCAAAAACAGGGGAGCATTCAGTACTGGGGCTGACCTGGTCTTCGGTCCAGGAGCCAATTTTCATTCTCCAAACCGCTCACGCTGAACTATCCCAAGACATTGAAATTGCTCCTGTGCCCCTTTCCTCCCAGCTCCACAGAAGAGGACAATTTTCAGACATTGTCTGGTTTAAGGAGTTTGGGGGGGGTGTGTGTGTCTTGCTCTTGAGCTGCGTGTTGGACAGCCCTCGGGAAGACTTCTGTCTGCCCAGCAAAGAACCAGTGACGGTGAGATAAGGAACTCCAGAGAACTCCACTTGGGAGCTTTAAGGGTAGAGCAATTTCACACAGCAAGCCAAAGACTTGAAACGCTACAATCCATCTATTTATTGTTCACAGTAATATGCTCTTTCACAGTTCAAGGCAGAGAAAAGATCGTATTGTGCTTTTCCTACGTACTCCAAAAGCGCTGCATTTGACAAGGCCGTTTATTTTGTAAAAACTGGGGGTTTGGCACACCACTTCTGACAAGTTCACATGCCAGAGCTTCTGAGGCCATCGACTCCATCTACCATTAGTGTTGCTCACAAGAAGCATCCATTAGCTTCTTTGCACTCACACACAAGCCACATGTACCACTTAATAATTTTTTTTTTTTCCTCAAGGATGCTACAGCGGCAAAGGGTTCACAAGCAGCCATCTCTTCCTCTGAAAAAAATCCCAGCAAAGAGACTTCCCAAAAGAAGGTCTTCCTGAATTTTAGGTACAGAGCCCCAGACGTTGCTGCAGAAGGGTGGCAGGGAGCATTTCAGCTCAGGTGAAGCATTTCAGTTAAACTTCATAGAGGCAGATAGAAACATGCTCAGGAAGCAGCAATGGTTTCCCATGTGTCAGTGCACACAAATAATTCCAACCAATCCAGGATTTTCAGATGAAAGATGAACTCTATGTACCCAGGCCTCTCACTGTTTAACACGTGTGGTAACTATATTGTGGCAATAAACCACACCACCCCTTAAGTCCTAAATTAATTTATAAGGATCTAGCTACGTTCCTTGCCAGCTGAGCCTTACAAAGCCAAAGGACCAAGGCTGCAAACTCTTCACAAACTATTGTTGAAAAGGTTTGCACGCCCGGAAATCCTGAGCTGCATCAGGATCCACGATAACTTTACTTGCTTGGTACCAACCGAGGTAAAACTCTGCAGGACAGGAAAGAGAGGCAGGTGCAAAAGCGCACGTAATTCCTTTATTCTAAGTTTTCTGACAGACCAGAAAGAGTGTTTGTCTGCAAAGGACAA
This sequence comes from Xenus cinereus, assembly GCA_025774025.1. Lineage (NCBI taxonomy): Eukaryota > Metazoa > Chordata > Aves > Charadriiformes > Scolopacidae > Xenus > Xenus cinereus. Next base: position 2,089,515 of record JAOXJK010000010.1, read on the forward strand.
AGAGAAAAAGCATCCAACAACTCCTGTTCCAAAATAATCACTCAGGAACAAGGAAGGCCCAGAGTGTCCATGCAATACCTGCTTCATATTCCTAACGTGTCTCTTAAGCTTCCTCAAAATTAAACCCTGTAATAACAAAAAGCAAAAGCTTTAACACGCCACGAGAAGAAAGATGTGTAAGGGCACGGCAAAGTCCTAGATGGCAGTTACAACACTGACTCACATTGTCATTGCGATTGAAAACATTAATCTTTAATGTGGATAGGAAAAGAACGACTCAGATCTCAGATGATGGAAAAGTGGATTTGCGTGACGCAAGTCCGGTGGGTGCGTTTTAATTCTCAGAGGTGGCGAAAGCATTGAGACAGGTAGTGGGGTGCCAAAACCAGCCATTTATTCTACAAAATGGTTTTATTGTAAAATGAGATGGTAGATCAGCTGCAACAGAATACTTCTGAGAGGATAAAATTAGAAAACATTTACATATACATTTGGAGGGAAAGTTCAGGGTGTAATTTTTGCAGTAACATTGGACTTCTTTCCCCTCACAGCAGAGCTCAGACTATCTTAGTCTGGTTTGCACGACTGGACCTTCAGCTGAGCGTTGAATTTAGGAGCTGATACCCCTCCTCTTCAAGATGCCATGGCTCCCAGCCACTTATCACCCCTGCAATATATCATTCAATATCCAGATACCGTTTTTGGCAACTGTGCCTGTTTCTTTTAAGAAGTTAATCTAATTAACTTCTTGACTTACATTCCCACAGAAGAGATAGTAAAAAATTCAGCGATTCTGGCTTTCAGTAGTAACTGTTATAAGCATCAAGGTGTAAGCTTTGGTCAGAAACTAATGCTGCTGCTGAATGCACCGAACTTGAGCTCTTCACACGCTGAAACACGTGGCTTACTCAGTGGGGAGGAAACGGATAGGCATCAGGTATGAAAGCTAATGAAAGAGCTCACGTTTCTGTGCAAATTCCTAAAAATAGCTACAAAAATTCTCAGCTCTCTCCTCAGCTTTTGTTCAGGATGAGCCCAGGGTTTGCTCACCAAAATCCTTTTCTCATCCTCATTCATCACCTGGAAGTTCACCACCTCCAAAGTTTGGACTGAGCAGAGCGTGTTCCTGGCCAGCACCCTTTCAAAACTCCAGTAGCCCGTCCCTCAACTCCCACTGCCCTCCTGGCACGCAGGGGGAAAAGCACATCCACTTAGCGTGGCTGGCTTGACTCAGAGCTGAGCTGAACAGAACCGAAGGGGCCTGTGAGAGAAGCCAAATTGTCTTGTCAGAGACCCTGGTAACAGCATAGGAACAAACGTCCCCTGCGAGGAAGGATGGGGAAAAGCACTGTTCTTGCAATCCACTTCATAAAGCTCCAAGTAAAATGTGTGCAGCATCCAGAGTGAGACGACCGAAGCCTTCCTCGTGCTACAAGACTGCCTCAGCATATAAAAGCAGGATGTTTGCTGGATACATGAAAAAAGCAACATCTACCGCGATAAAAAAAGAGGGGAACGTGTCTCCTATTTTTATTTTAGAATATTAAATCCAATGGAAAACAAATCACAGAGCTGTTGTTCTTGTACCACAAGGTCCATGAGCTGTAAACCGTCAGTTAAGCCATCACTATTTTTCAGGAGTTGCTGTTTCCACACATAACGTGAAGCACAACGTGTCTGAGGGATTTCTGTTTTGTTTTCCTGATTAGTCATTTGCATGGAAATGAAGAAGTCGGATGCAAAAATTCAGCAGTCGTGTTCTGACAGCGTGGCAGGAGAGATCAGATAAAGAGAGCCTGGGTGCAGACCGACAGAACGAAGTATCACAGCCTCCAGAGGAGTCTACATTAGAGCCCAGCACACAGCAGAGAGGATGGAAACGCGTGCACCCAGCTGAAGCTAGATCTGGGGATAACAGTGTCCCCACAAGCCTTCAAAAACTTCCCAGTGATGGAACAGAACAAGTCCCAGAACTTACCAATTTGGGACAACGCATCTTCCAGCATGTCCTTTGCAGACTGCATCTCTTTGAAAGCCCCAAGCGTGTCCTGGAACTCAGAAAGGAGCTCTTCCCACCCTTGCATCTGGCAGAATTAAGAAGTCATCTGCCTGACCATAATAGATTACAGATGCCAAGGACACATTCATTAAGATTACCAGCAGCCACATACTTGCAGCAGACTCTCGTGCAGTTCTGCCTTGTCATTTCCTTGTGAAAGTGACACTTCTAGATTTATGCTTGTCCTTTATCATCCTGTATATATGGCCTACAGGAAGCAGCCTGCAAGACTTTCTTCTAACCCATCTCAAATTGGCAAGAAGATTTAATCCTACTGTAAACCTTTCTTTTTAATTTCTATTCCAGGAACTGCACGCCACTTATTTCTCGGGCAAACGAGAGATGAATTAGAGTTTTGGTCTCCACCACTGGCAAACTCACAGCTGTCATGAGGCAGCTCTGTAACAGATAAACCAGGAAATTATTAACTGTGGAAATGTCACAGAGCTGGAATTCAAGTCGTACAAAGCGAAATTTAACCTGCTAAATGGTCCCACTGGCTTCTGGGCAACAGAAACCAGTCTGCACAGTGTCATAAATGGCCATGGCCAAGAGCAGACCCTTCTGACTGATGGGAGAAGCCGAGAGCTGACAACAGCTTGGGAACCACCAACAGACACGAGAGCTCTGTCTGTAGGCACCGAGTGTGCTGGATTAATCCAGCAAGAAGATTAAAGCATAGCTACAACTCCTAGCCCAGATAAAACTTGAAGATTAAAGATCACGTTGTAGGTGTGTAGGACACGTTACCACTCCTTTCATTAGAAGTCAATCTAGAAATGTTTCCATTAGACACGGCTGTGATTACAAACACGCAAACCGGTATTTTAATTCTCAAGGAAAAGGTGCTGGTGTATCAGAAAAAGAGGCAGGACTGTTCAAAGATTGTCTCGTTTTATGGTACACACCTGCCAGAAAGCTTGGCAAGATTAACACTGTGTTAATTTCCTCTCTCAAATATTTAGTGCGGAAGCGCTGATTATTTAAAAATATAGAGATGTTCTCATCTCTCAAAGATACGTGATTGTATACAACTGCAGAAACCGGGCTAAACGAAAGCTACCTGAAGAAAAGAAGAATGGAGAGTAAGAAAACAAACAGAAAATGAGACTCCACCTGTGTTCACTGAAGCTAAACTATGTCAAACTGGTGTCAAACTAACTTGATAATGTATTTTTCAGCAAAAAAAGGAAATGCCATATATAATGAGAACTTCATTAAAATGTTTTAATAACCTGACATGCAGAGTTATTAGGGAAAACAAGGAGATGAACTGCCAAACTGCAGCTAAGAGACTGGCTGAAAAGAAGTAATTCATGTACTTGAAATAACAGGCTAAAGAATTTACCTGCAAAGTGCCACCAGGACTCGTTTTAGCAATGATCTCCGAGTGTTTCCGTAGAGACACCGGCTCAAAAAAACCCTGATGAAAAGGTTAAGATGTATCGTCAGCACAATGCAGAAAAACAAACGACTGAGAACTGGAGTCCTAAAACAGATTTAAATTCATGGGAAATCCAACAGTATGAAATTAAAACCTCAACTTTTATATAAAAGGGAGCTAGTAATGGACTTGAGCCATAATCTGGAAGTCAATTAGTTAAAATCAACTTTGGAGAAAGCTCTCCATGCTATTAGAATAAATGGAACAGCTAACTGTAAGGCCTACAGAACAACCAGACTATTTTAATACCTGATTTTTTGTCAGATATTTGTCAATATCTATTTTGACCTCCTGAAAGGTTGTCAAGAGGGGTTTTTTTAGTGTGTTTTTCTTCCCTGTGCAGCTTCCCCTTAACATGTCTCTTAAGCAAACTATGCTTAGATGTTTTCAGAGCATCCGACTTATCCAGACAGCATTTCAGCTACAAACATGTTCTAGCTAGAACTAATAGGGCACACAGTAAGTGCACCGATCAGCAAGACAGCTCTTAATCTCAGGATCTAATTAAAAGAAGAGATTACAATAATCATGGCAGTACAGTACTGCGTGCTGTATGTAAACTGTTGATCTGACGCCACTGAGTGCTTTTACGCAACAGCTAGAAGACTAGATGTTTCTTCAAACCATTTACAGATACAGAAAGTAGATAGAAGTCATTTTCTTAAATGGCTCTGTACCTTTCTACATAACTGATGTTTGCTGGCTCCAACAAATTCCACGTTTCATAAAACAGCTGAACTCTTATAATAGGATATATCTGGGGAGAATTTAAAACAGTAACTTTGCACCATTTGGATGCAGAATGGGGAAAGAGCTTCAGGAATGCAACCAGGTACGATATTCTGGCTACTCTTTATTCCTAACGCCATGCAAGAAACTCCACACATTTTCATAGCCGGTATTTTTTGTGTGTCCC